>CM065702.1:43360927-43376269 GCA_017654935.2 Phymorhynchus buccinoides | reverse complement strand
GTGAAGGTAAGGAGGGTCACACTGTGACAAAAGAAGAAAGCTCGAGGAAGTACTTCTTATGTATAAAATGCTCAAACGCAGTTGGGGAAGAGAATAGCGTGGAATGTCATGACTGTGGTGAATGGTGTCACAAGGAATGCACAGATCTTACTGACAGGAAGTTTGACTTTCTCAAAGAGAGTCATGATGATGAGTCCATCCAGTGGGTGTGTCCAGTATGTTTGTCTGGGGAAAGTGAAAAGAAAGGGCCCCTGGCAAAAATAATTGACAAACTGATAAAGATGTTCAGTTCGATTGAGGAGAGACTAAAAAAGGTGGAAAGTGCAACTGGGGAAAACTTGAAGAAAAAAATTGAAGAGATGGTAGAAAAGAAACTGACTGAAAAACTACAGGAGAAGGATGATCGAGAAAAGAGAGAGATGAACCTCATTGTTGTCGGTTTGTCAGAGAGCCGTGAGACCGAGTCCTCAGAAAGACAGAAAAAGATGACTTAAAAAAGGTGCAGGATATGGTGGACAAGATTTGTCCTGATCTAGAGGAAAGGAAAATTGAAGAACCGGTGCGACTGGGCAAAGTGGGGGGTTCTCGACCTAGACTTCTGAGAGTCAAGGTCAAAACAGTGAAAGCAAAAAAGGAGATTTTGAGATATGCATTCAAAGTCAATAAAGATGTGAAAGAACAAAAAGACAGGATCTATATAAACCCAGATTACACCCCGGCCGAAAGGGTTCAACAGAAGGAACTAAGGGAAGAGTTGAAACGCAGGACTGCCGCAGGTGATAAGGATATGAAGATTCGCGGAGGTAAAGATTGTGACTGTCAAGCAGTTTGTGACTGTGACAGATAACAATCAAAATTGACATCAAAACCAGCAAAACAAACAAGTACATAATGTAAATAAAAATGATACTGTAAATAAACAATGTAAAGTACCATACACTAATATAGATGGGCTATTAAACAAAAGAGAAGAATTGTTGCTTTTAATTAAAGAACAGGAACCTAGCATTATTGCCATTACTGAGTTTCTTGGTAAAAATCAGCAAGTTTGTAACATGTCGGAATATGCCATCCCAGCATATGTGTTATTTACTAATGAACATAGTCAGAAGAGGTGTGTTGATTTATATTAAAAATGAAATAAATGCACAAGAATGTACAAAATTAAACTCATCGGAATTTGAAGAGAGTGTATGGGTTCATTTCAAAACAAATGACGGATTGAATGTTCTTTTAGGATGCATTTATAAAAGTCCTAATACCAGTCTGGAAAATGAGAAAAACACTTATGTAAACTAGCGCAACTCCGAGTACCGGTAACGCCTAGTAACGGTAACGCCTAGTAACTGGTAACGCCAAGTACTGGTAACGCTGAGTACAACAAATTTGAAGCGATTCGGTTAAGAAACGGCGGGAAACGGCGGAGTTATAAGGCCCCGTCTCCCGTTGGCGCTGCTCTGAGAGTGACGCCCTCTCCCTAGTAACGGTAACGCCTAGAAAACGGTAATGCCAAGTACTGGTAACGCTGAGTACAGCAAATTTGAAGCGATTCGGTTAAGAAAAGGCGGAGTTATAAGGCCCCATTTCCCGTTGGCGCTGCTTTGAGAGTGATGCGCTCTCTGTAGTAATGGTAACGCCTAGCAACGGTAACGCCAATTACTGGTAACGCTGAGTACAGCAAATTTGAAGCGATTCGGTTAAGAAACGGCGGAGGGAGTTATGTGGTTCCGTTTCCCATTGATGCTGCTCCGAGAGTGACACGCTCTCCCTGCAAGGCTTTGCCCCGGCCACAGCAAGCCTGACAGCAAATTTGAAGCAATTCGGTGTTAAGAAACGGCGGAGTTATAAGGCCCCGTTTCCCGTTGGCGCTGCTCTGAGAGTGACACGCTCTCCTGAGTAACGGTAACGCCTAGCAACGGTAACGCCAACTACTGGTAATGCTGGGTACAGCAAATTTGAAGTGATTCGAGTTATAAGGCCCCGTTTCCCGTTGTTCTGAGAGTGACGCGATCTCCCGATTCTCTTCAAATTTGCTGCTCAGGCTTTGCCCCGGCCACAGCAAGCCTGACAGCAAATTTGAAGCGATTCGGTCGAAAAACGGCAGGAGTTATATGGCCCGTTTTGTGTTTTAGACAGACAGACACACACACACATACAGACACATACTTGCCTTTTATTATATGACTAAGGATCCCACGTTAGACACATAACAGATTGTTAAAAGTCGAGTAACCAAGTAAAGACATTATGCATTGAACATGTAGGCTACATAATCAGTACATCTCATAGCCCTACAGAGAGACAGAGAGAGAGAGAGAGAGAGAGGAGGAGAGAGAGAGAGAGAGAGAGAGAGAGATATGAGAGAGAGAGAGAGAGAAGAGAGACAAAGAGAGAGAGAGAATGAGACGAGAGAGAGAGATGACCGACGAGACGTGAGAGAGAGAGAGACGATAGAGAGGTAAGACTTCCGAGAGAGAGAGATGAGAGAGAGAGAGAGGAACAAACATCTGCGAGATGAGAGAGAGACAGACAGACAAAAGACACACACAAAGAGAGACAGACAGACAGAGAGACATAGACAGAGAGCAAAGAGGACAACTGCTGTTCCGGTTGGATGAATGAAAATGTGTTTAACGTCCTCCGCCCCGGAGCAGGCACAGAGGCAGACAGACAGAGAGAGAGAGAGAGAGAGAGGGAGAGAGAGAGAGAGAGAGGAGAGGGATGAGGAGAGGAGAGAGAAGAGCGAGAGAGGGGGGATGGGGGGAGAGAGAAGAGAAAGAGAGACAGACAGACAGAGAGAGAGACAGACAGACAGAGAGAGAAAGAGACGACACATAGACATACAGAGACATGAAACACAGAGAGAGAGACAGACAGACAAAGACACAGAGAGAGACAGACAGAGACAGACAGAGAGAGAGCAGAGCCGAGAGAGAGAGAGAGACCGAGGAGAGATTGAGAGAGAGAGAGAGACGAGAGAGAGATGGAGACAGCCACACGCGCACTTCCCCCCCCCCCACCCCCACACCCCCACACACACCCCGCGCAATTATGTAAATAGATGATGAATTATCTTAAATAACAGCCACGTTTGGACGGGTCCCGTTTTCGCTCCGAATCCGGAAACTGTGAATTGGTGCATATTGCGCGCGCATGTTTATGAACGGATGCTGTTGAAATTTTGCACGACGATAGTCACTATGCCTGGTCACGCATGTTCCAAATCTCGAGTCAATGTCGGGTCTGGTTACGCCGCGGTTTGTGAAAACGTGAAGCGGCGTATATCGCGCGCGTTTCTGAATCGATTCGCTTCCGGTTTGGCACACGCATAGTCACCGTCCCCGTCATCTACCTTCCAAATTCGAAGGCAATCCGCACAGAAATACCGGAGATACGGGCGCCGAGAGGCCAGTTATAAGGCCCACGTTCAGTTATAAGGCCCCGTTTCAGGTTGGCGCTGCTCTGAGAGTGACACGCTCTCCCGATTCTCTTCAAATTTCCTGCCAGATTTTGCCCCGCCGCCATAGCAAGCATGACAGCAAATTTGAAGCGATTCGGTTAAGAAACGGCGGAGTTATTTGTGAAAAGGTGAAGCGGCGTATAGCGCGCGCGTTTCTGAACCGATTCGCTTCCGGTTTGGCACATCGATAGTCACCGTCCCCGGTCATCTAACCTGCCATATTTGAAGGCAAGCGGCCCAGAAATACCGGAGATACGGGCGCCGAGAGGCCGGCGGATACGCGTTTCGCGCATTTGCCAAACCGCGCAAATGACACGGCCGCCGACTGTTGCCGTTGCCATCGCCACGTTAGGGCTGACAGCACATTTGAAGCGATTCGGTCGAAAAACGGCGGTTTATCGTTATAAGGCCCGTTTTGTGTTTCTCAGACACACACAGGACACACACACAGACACAACCTTGCCAAAGTACTATATGATGATTACTGAACAATAAATACTTTACCACTTTTGATAGAACAAACTTAGGAAGAAAAACGTTTGTTGGTTGTTGTTTTTCTTTGGTTTGTTTGTTTGTTTATGGCACAGTTTGTTCAGCAAAATGTGCTCTATTGAAAAGAAAAAAGAATCTAGAACAGTCTGCATGCATTCACGCGACTGAAGATGAGGCAAATAATTATAGTCAAATGGTCCGAAGACAGAAGGGGAGCACACATTCTTGTCACCTTCTATCTCTGCGGATCATCTGTGAAACGTGCATGTGGATTTTCCACGCCAAAGCTTTTTTCCCCCAATATAAATGTCGTGCCTAACTCGCAGAATTGCGTAGTCTGTAGATTAGGCAACTACTTTGCCTAGTTTGTGAACTAGGCACTCGGACTGCCTAACTTGTAAAATAACTTTTCCGACGTGCCTAATCTACAGACTAGGCAGCCTAATCTGTAGAATAGGCAGCCTAGTCTGTTGATTAGGCAGAGTGCCTAGTCTACATATTAGGCAGTCCTTGTTTTAATCTCCTACATAACTCCTCTATATTTTAACACCAAGAATGCAACAGTAATGTCATAAAAAGAAGTTTAATGACTTTTTTGATGCCATTGTCTGTCTGCTGTGGAAAAAAAGAGAATTAGAACGCAAAGTGGACTATGTTTTAGCATGATTGTGTTCAATAAATGAACGTTGAACAGCGCTGCTTTAGAACAATATAAGGAGAGGAATGATCACTACAAATAGGTGCTAAAACATCAGTTGTCTGAATTATGTCAGGACAGGGCGTTAATACCAAATCAATTAATGTAGCTGTATTTGTCGCGTTTGGTTTGGTGACTAATTGGAATAAACTATTAATAGTTATTATATTTTGAAGATGTGGTGGGGGCTGGGATAAGCAATCAGCGTTAAAGTCTCCTAGAATAACATATCTGTGTGGAGTGCTGCCAGTTGAATGGACTGGTCAACTAGATCCCAGTAAGCTACATTTGCATCTGGGGGTCGATAATATGTACCTACAAGTAAATTGTCTTGAACCCAACTTAGTTTCTACCCACACAGTTTCTAGATCTGGTACAGACAGATCAGGCCTAGGTTTACAAATTAAATATTTAATCCTTTTGCCACGAGCCATTGTTTTTAGCACACAAAAAAACACCCATAAAACTGAACAGAGTAGAAATAAAAATGTATCTGCAGTATTGAGGGGGGAATTTCCATTTCAATGTGAACTTTAGGCCTATCTTTGCCTCCCAAAATTAAGAAAATATGGTCTTCAGGCATAGGTCAAGATGTGCCACCCCCCCTGCATTTCTCGGTTCAATTCCACTTTTCCGTTTTTGCCTTTCTTACCAAACGTGAAGCTGTATTTTATGAACATTTTCAGCTAATTATCTTTGTTCAATAATAAAATTGCAGTCATGATAAAGGCCATTATCTAATAGGACCCCCCCCCTCCCCCCCCCCCCCACCCCCCCCCCCCCCCTATGTACTGCAGTACACCGCTTTTCGCATTTGTCACAGTCGTGGTTCATTGCGTTTTCCCGTCTTAGGGGACGGGGGGGGGGGGGGGGGGGGGTAGGGTTAGGGTTAGGGTTAGTATTCCAAAAAAGATTATTAGCTGAAAAGGTTCATAAAATACAGCTCTATATTTGTCAGTGTTCTTCATTGTTTCACAATTTAGTTATTGACATAGTTGTTTTGTACACAGATTGTTGACAATTATGAGGATTCTCTGCCTATGAGAATGACGTCTTACTCAACAAGGCCTTGCACGAGAACGACAGCTGCAGACAACGATCCCTATGAGCAACAGGACAAGGAGAATTTGGACAAGGACAGGTCAAATTGTTTGTTTCTTTTCGTTTTGTTTGTTTCTTTTCTTGTTTTTGGTCTGTAACTTTCAGATGCCAGTGATTTTTCTTATCCCAGCCATTTCATTTCACATTCAATATTATTTACAAATTGGGCTAATAGTATTACTGGCAGGTAACAGCAGAGGGTTTGTTTGGGGGGGGGGGGGGGGTCGGGGGGGGGAGGGGGGAGAAGGAGGGGGGAGGGAGAAAGAGGGGGGGGGGAGGAAAGTGGGGCTGATCGCATGTGTCACATTCCATCACAATTGTCAAGATGTGGTAAATATTTCACATTGAGTGGCGTAACATTACTGTATTAAGGGCATAAAGTGAACACTACTCATTTTTTCAACACTACAAGGAAATAAATTACTGGTCAGTGTCAGCATCAATCAACCACATACGCAACTCAAGCAGTAAGTACTTTTCTACACTTTTCAAAACAAAAAGTGATGCAAAGCATGTGTTGAGTAGTCTAGTCCGTTTACAATATAGTACTTGCTAAAATTAAGTCGATGAGCAAGTGCATAACAGTGAAACCAGCTTAATTTCAACGTGCTCAATTTCAATTCCTGTCTAAGTTCAAATCATTCGGGGGTCCTAAGGCATTGAAACCTGTTAGTTTCTTCTCGCTTAATTTCAAGTCAATCAGGTGTCCCAAGTTTTAAGTGGGTTTCAATGTAGTATGGTTTGGTTATCTTCATAAAGTTTTACATCATTGCTTGCTTTTATGTTGTGTTGGTAACAGATCATGGATGTAGGAGATGACATGCAGGAAACTAATTCATTCACCATCAGAGTGGCTGCAGAAGAGAGTTATGAAATGGCAGACCAGGTGAGAAAAGCATGACTCATGTTTGGTACTATCTAAATAAAAATCGTTGAGGTGTGTGTGTGTGTGCATGTATGTGTGTGTGTACTTTTGGTGTGTGTGTGCGCCAGCATTGTTGATTCAACAGTGCGTATTAAAAACAACAAGAAACATAGCAGTGGACAAAGGTAGGCTACAACTCAAGATCTAGGTCAGCCTAATCTTCTATATTGAATGCGCATGAATTTGACAACATTGGACGCGTGTGCCAAATGACAATTCTTAGGCCGTGTAAACACGTCAGCGAATATTCCATGCGGAAACTTGTGCGCAATCCATAAAATTTCCCCTATATGCATAAACTTTTATCCTTCTTTCTTCCACTTATTTAGGGTTTTTCCGTATGGAACTTATACGCGTCTAATGTGAACCTGGCCTTAATTGTTTATTGAGCGTTCAGCAAAATATACACAACAAGAATTAATGTTTGACGTTATTTTCAATCAATTTAATGTTTTTATTAAAAACTGACATATACGGCCTGTTTTAAAACCCACCAATCATGTTTAAGACCTGTGGAGGGAGAAATCTGGACTATTTTATGTGAACTTTTTTCAACAGTGTTGACACTTAATTAAAACAGTAAACAATGATGTTCTGTGGCTTTATCGCGAGCTGACTAGTCTAGTTTCCTAAAATTGTTGAGATGTGTGTGTGTGCAAATTCCTCAAAAATTAAAGGTCATGCTTTGCTAGCTTTGGGTAGCAGAGAAGGAGAAAGAGACATAGAGTGAGAGAGAGGTGACCGGATGAGCTCTGCTCGTTTAACTCTTCTACAGTTCTAGTGCCATGAGGGTTTTTTTACGTTTTAGGTTGTCCATCTCTACTGACAAGAAGAGAGTACCATATTTTACAGACTACAAGGCGCACCTCCCAAATTTTACACAAAAGTCAGATTTTTTATATTATAGTTTCTTACACTCTATTATCAGTCACATAAGGCGCAAGGGTCTCAGTCTGGAAAACGTATCGCCCTATAGTCCGTAAAATACGGTAAAAAGTTTTTAGTGCACATGTATGCATTGCTTTAAGAGAAAAATAATTGACATAAGCTCTACAGATAAACACGTCATGGCAGGGTGTTTGGCATTGAATATCTTTGCATTTAGTGTGAATTTAGAGTGGTGTTTTGGGCAAATGGATTGCCCATGGTACTAGAAGATTAATGCAATTTGATCAGTGTGTGCTTTATATGGCATTTTGCAGGAACAACACATGTTTTTATGGATGCACCAATACCATGCCGTACCACCTACAGTACTATCCGCAGTACTATCTACAGGACCATCTGCAGGACCATCTGCAGAACCATCTTCAGGACCATCTGCTGTATCTACTGGAGTGCAAACATCAATGAGTTACATGCAGAAGACCAGCACAGGAGTCAACACAGACATCAAACTCTTCTCTGATGCCAGTACCCAAACCACATGTTCTGTATGCACTGTTAATACAGCTAGTGGGACAACAAAGCCAGCATTTACTTTTGAGGACATTTCTCATGACAATTCTAAAGTTATGGTTTACACTGGCTTTCCTACTGGAACGACTTTCTCCATTATGTTTGAAGAATTGAGTGAAGATGAGAAGGAGCTAAAAAACAAGTTAGGAAGCGAAAGACGTTGAGATACATTGATGAATTCTTTATTGTTCCCATGAGACTTCGTTTGGGTCTTTTTACTTGAAGACCTTGCTGACAGATTTCTGATCAGTACATTCACATGCAGCACGATTTTCACTTGATGGATCCACTTTTTGCACATAAATTTAGTACCATTGATCCACTGGCCCTCACGTCAGTAAGTGAACCAAATGATGCCTAATTCATTTTGTGCATTATTTCCGAAATGTCGCATTGTTGTTGATTGCACAGAATTGTTTACAAAGAGATCAGGGTCACTTGTAACACAGTCATTACAAGTCTGCCACGACAGGGAAAGGGCTAGTAGGAATAACACAAAATGGAATTTTGTTTTTTGTGTCAGACCTGTGGTTGGGTAGCATAAGTGACCAACAGATAACAAATGTAACAAAACTTCTGGACCTTCTTGAGCCTGATGATGCCATAATGGCAGACAAAGGCTTTGACATAGCAAAGTACACTACAGCAAAGTAAATTGACCTCGTTATTCCCCCAAAGAGAAGCAAGCACAATAAATTGTCTGCATCTGAAATCATCCTCACAAGAAGGATAGCAAGACTTAGAATTCATGTGGAATGGTATATGGCTTGTGTGAAGAAATTTCGCATTTTGGAACTAGGGTTAGCTGATACTTCACAGCCAAATGACATTTGGAAGGTCTGCAATTCCTTGTGCATGTTGTACGCACCCTTAAATCCATAAAGTGGTTTGACAAGCAGACTTGAGCATGGTGCTATACTTAAATATCTCTTTCTCATGTGGGGTGAGGGGTGGGGGGCAGGGGGCATAGTGTGGTTGACATTTCGTCGCCTGCATGCAAAAGAGACGTAAGTCGAAAGAGGTCACTTCACAGGAGAAGCAAAAAACTGTTTATTTTGGTCATTTCAAGTGATATTGCTTCAGATCGTTTCATACGGCTTTATTTCGAGTCATCTAATAACTTTGTCACTTCAGTGGTTTTTTAAAAATAAATCACGACCTATTTAAGTGATATTGAAATAAGAAATTTTGCCCCCAAATCACTGAGAAGAAAATTAATTTTAGTCCAAAATTCAAGCTTGGAATTGCGGTTAATGAAGTTGGTGAGTCTCAACTGACCAGACTTGTAATGACTGTATGATAATGACTGTGTTACAAAAATCTCAAAATCGATAAAAATTGAGTTACGTCTGTATTGCATGTGGGCGGTGGTATGTTGTGTAATGTAATGTACTTAGTAAATTGTTACATTTCCCTACAGGTGTGTGCATGCATCTACAGTTGTTTACAATTTGTGTGAGTCTGCATGACAGTTGTGAAGTGATTATGTGTATCTTGCATTGATATGCATGCTCCTTATTAAATGACCTGACAGAAAAGCTCAGGTTTAAAGGATTAATTTGTATGAATCAACATAGTGATTGATATTTCCACTGTCAGTTCAGTGAAACTGCTCAGTTACATTTACAACCATGCGAATTAAAATTTTCTGCCCGATCTGACATTTTTGTTCAAGTTTATCCCATTGAAGACCTCTCCCAGTTAAGACCTGATTTCCAATGTTAATCAATTCAGAAACGTTGTGGATGAGAAGAATGCTATAGTAACTTACAGTTTGACTGTAACACAGTTTTGCTCAAAATCAAACACGTATCGACCAATTACGATATATTTAGTATCACAGTGTTTCTTTTTTCAGTTTGTAAACTTTTTGTCTAGAGTACATTGTAGTTGTGCAAGTGGGCTAATGTTAAGATCAGCTCCCTCACCTGTTCCAGGGTGAAGGCTTAGGGTTTGGGCCAATCAGCTCCCTCCGATTTACCTTTTCCGTTAAGCTGATTGGGCTAACTTCACCATGGAACAGTGAAAATCGCTTAACTCAAAATTGAAAGGACTGACATTTTATTTTGAGTTGACATTTTGTTTTTTTAGCATAAAGGTTATTAAATTGGGGCCATAATTTTTTTGTGAGTTACCATGTGTTTTTGAGTTATCCGTTTTGGGAGTTATCAAGAATCCACTGTATATTTAACCTTCCTAATAGCAGATTGTTAATGTTATATTGAAAAAAGATCTGATGTGAATTATGGAGACTCCTGATTATGAATTGCTTTTATATAATTTGTTGCTCATGCCCAGATAAGTCAGTTTCTAGTTTTGTGGGTACCATATTCACAGACTATAAGACGATACTATTTGTCCAAACTAAAATCCCTGCACCTGAAAAAAGCTTGACGGCTTATCTACTACTACTACTACTTATAATGTGGCTGATAAAATTGTAAGAAAATAGTGTAATAAAAATTGAATTTTGTGTTAATTTTGGGGGTTGCGCCTTATCAGGTGCCCGTTGTTGTCCATAAAATACAGTAAATAAAACAGGTAGGTAGGCTGGAACAAATGATTTCCGCTTCTGCATAAAGAACTCCGCCTTAATCTATCTTTGTTGTATGCAATGCAAGTTTGCATTGGAATATAACATTAACAATCTGCTATTTTCCTCAACCCCCCAAAAGTATTTAAAAAAATAGAATTTTTGGTTTTATCAAAGGAACAAAAGCTCTGTGACAAAAAAGGCTTAATAAACAACTAGAAAATGGATTACTTTTTACTTCAAAAAGTCTATTCAGTCTAGGCAGTGTGTCATGGGCAAATTTGACTAAAAGTTTCTTTATTTCATAAGATAATTGGCATGGTTTTCTTTTACCAGACCATGGGCTTTACCCCGTCTTCCCCTACACGTGCGCATATTTAACGCTTATAGAATTAGGCCTATTTCTCCTATTCAGTGTGTCAATCAGGCAAAGTGTGATTTTCTTTCTTTCTTCTTCTTCTTCTTCTTCTTCTTCTTCTTCTCTTCACTTCTATATCTTGTTCTCTCTCTCTCTCTCTCTATCTCTCTCTCGTCTCTCTCTCTCTCTACTCTCTCTCTCTCTTCATCTCTCTCTCTCTGCTCTCTCTCCCCCCCCTCTCTATCTCTCTCTCCTACTCTCCCTCTCTCTCCTCGGGCGCGCTCGTCCCTCTCTCTCTCTCTTCTCCCCCTCGTCTCTCTCTCTCCTCTCGCGATCTCGCTCTCTCTCTCTCTCTCTCCCGGTCTCTCTCTCTCTCTCATGTTTTGTATTATATGTTTTTTAAATTCTTTGAAAAGATGTGCTGTCCTACTTCTAGAGTCACCCACTTCATTGAGCACATATTCTGCGAACGCTTTGGTTATACCGCCACAGTTCCAGAACATGGTTAGTTTCTTCTGGCACTGCGTAAGATACCTGCTAGAGCTTGGTGACATTTGTGATCAGGTGAAAGTGGACCCGCAAGAAAAGCGAAAGAGGACATGTATTCTCTATTTTCGTTATGAGTATAAGATAGCAGAAGGCAGCAAACCGTTAATAAAAACATACATTACTCTCTCTCTCTCTCTCTCTCTCTCTCTCCGTCCCCCCCCCTCTCTCTCTCGTCCGTCTCTCTCTCTCACTCTCTCGTCTCTCTGAAGATAGCTGTGCAAACAAGCATATTAATGACTATTTGGGGAAAAATACACGTTGTGGGCGCTAAACAGACTTAAAATTTTGCTGTCGGCTCACTCCGACTTCATATTTTATACCATTGCAAAATAAAACTGTTTAGACTAGAATCACAAGAAAGTTTTTTCAGCCCGTCTGAGACTTTAGTTTTGTTTTATATAATGATATCGACTTTGAGTCTGACCAGAGTCATCTCTGTCACCTTCGCTGATGTCGGTCTCCTGCCAAAAGCGACAGAGGTCCTCCCTGTACCTACTCCCCATGGTGTAATAAACAAAGAATGTTCAAGGTTGCGTTTGAAAAAGCCAACGTATCCCCGATCCACAGAGCTGACAGGAAAAAGTGTGTAAGCGTCTCCAGACATCTCTCTGAAATAAAATGGCGGCTGAAAGTGATTGAGATCATCGGGAGGACGAAGAAAATTATGAAAGAAGATGGAATTGACCACGAAAGCATCTTCGTCAGGTGCCACTTTCACGGGAAGAAATTGATGATGTAGTTTCAGATCTCCACGGTGGCAAAATCTGACGTAATTTGGATGATGGTCAGTATCGTTGTTGTGATCATACTAGCACCCCACCCCAGGAAGACCACCGCCATACACGGCAGAGTCCTAGTATATCAAACCAGCCGTTTGTTTTCTTTTAAGTTTTTCCCACCATACTAACGACGGTCGTTACAACTTCCTCCCGTTATAGATCGTGAATACAACCCTCAACACGATACCGGAAAACGACGACAAAAAAGAGACCCACAACCACGACATGGACCCACGACGATGATGAGTGCCATTGTGCGCGTTCGTAAGAGTACTCTAAATTTCAGCGGCTGTACACACAGAGGACATCTCCTCTGTGGGCAAAGATGGCAGATGATGCTGACACATAGAAAGGCGGCCGAACCCTACCAGGTTGTGGTTGAATATGACGGACTTCATGTGTGCGTACTGTTCTTTCGTGGTGAACTGGATGGCAAGCTGCTCGCCTAAACAGAACATGAAAAGATGAAAAAGAGCGGTCGCTCAATCGACAAGGTTAACAAACACAGGTTGATGCTGTCTTTGAGCCCATTGCTTGTAAAACAACCAGCATGTTGATGACGTTAACTGGACGAACCGATCAGACACGTTCCTATACGGTTTGATCTGGACTCGGCTGGCCTCGTTCTCCACCTGGCCCTGACAAGGTTGTCGGGGTTTGTCCCAGGGCCATGTTACTCCATTTCCGCTGTAGATCTTTTTGATGCAGTTTTGGAAGTGGTCCACCTGCTGTGACCGGAGTATGTCGATGGTCGTAAGTAATTTGTCCTAATGGGTGCATTATATCGTGTCATGTGAATCATTTGGGAACCTTCCATAACTGCTTCAGGGGGTGGGGGGTGAGGGGCTGAATCTTTACTGCTACTTTAGTTTTTTGTTCTCTTGTTATCCTACAACTAATAAAGCCAAGACAAAAAGATTCAAAGCACATTGAATATTGCAACTACCATGCTGAGGCCAAAAGAACAACAACAACAACAAACGCTCTGAAAGGATTCATCACTTGTTCGACTGCCATTTCCTTTTAAAACAAAAAACTATTTGTCAGTGGAGCACTTCTTGGTCATAAATGGTCCACACAGGCATAACATGCGTTATAGCACATCTGTATTTTTAAAAATTTGACTTTCCTGTGTTGCAGTGCACCTCCGGGCATTGCCTCCAGGATCGTTACCCCATCTTTATATCTACTATGTCCCATATTGGTCTGTTCGACCGGAGGACGTTAAGCAGATTTCAATAAATCATACGATGAGTTATTTTGGCATATCGCTTGCCACATTTTAAAATTTCTGGATCTGCAAACCATACAAAATATTGGTTCTTTAATTACAGTCCATTATATGCTATTAACATAACTCTAACCCGGGGGACTTTCGACGTTAGCTGAACAATCGGTGAAGGATTTCTCGGCTGAAAAAAAATGTCCTCCTTCATGAGTTAGCCCCCCCGACCCCTAAACGTTTAGGTCCGGGCTTGAAAGAGTAATTATTGGAAATTATCAACTAGTTTCGATATGTTGTTGTTGCACAACATTGTGGTAAGCAAGCCAAAATAAATAAAGAAGTGCCATCAATAATATTTGCAAAACGCTACCAGGTAAACAGAATTAATAGACCTAAGCAAAACAAACTCGCTACAAATTATTATTTAAATTTTATATAATGTCGCAAGTGATTGATGAATCCCACTGTGACTGTATTACTTTTTGTTGCCATTGAATGTACTATGTATTTCTGGAAATTGTCTTTTACATTTTTTACATTTACCAATAAGAGGAAAACTTTGATATGTGTACTGTTCATTGCTATCTTTGAAGAATATGCCTATATAGGCTTTGCCATTGATTTTAATTTGTTTATTACAGAAGCAATAGTGGTGTCAGCAGGAGCTATTGGTTCCTTTGGTTTGCTTAATTACCTAATGACTTGTCCACTAAAATCGACTTAGTGTTCGTAATTATAGCAGAAACCCTATCGCAAAGCACACAGACCACACTCTTTACATGGAGATCTCTCCCTCCTTCCCTCTGTCTCCCTACCCCCGCTTTCTGTCTTGTCTCTCTTCCTTTTTGACTTTTTATCTCAGCAAGTAAAACACAAAAACACACACAAATATATTAATTTTTCCAGAGCACACACACACACACACACACACAAACACACACACACACACACGCACGCACTGCCGCACGCAACGCACGCACGCACCCACACAAACACTACACCCACACACACACACACGCACACACACGCACACTGCACCACACCCATCACACACACACACACACACACACACACACACACGCCAAACACACCTATCACACACATGGCGCACCACACACACACGCGCCGGCGCGCGTTCACACACATAAACTCTACTAATTCGGATTCCAACATCTTATATTATTCTTTTTTATGAAGCAGCATTCCTCTTATCTATTCCCTCGTCAATGCTTTATCTCTCTCAACAACGCGCGGCACACGCGCACGCACGCACACTGCACTACACACACAACACACACACACACACTCACACACACCACCACACACACACACACACACGACAGTCCAAGGACAGTCCTTCCCCCAAAACCCCCCCCCCCCCTAAGTAAAATTGGCCCCAGGTAAATCACCAGTCCTTTAAATACAACCAAACAAAATGTATGTACGTTACAACAACAAGAAACGTCAAAAATGAAATCCCAAAGTTCCACCCCTACTTATATGTAAAACCCGATCGAAGAAGTAGATTCACATAAAATGATGGTGTCTCATTGACATACAAAGATCTTCTATTGACTGATCACTCCGAATCCCTGGGAAAACGTTCTTTCTAGAAAGTATTTCAAATAACAAAAATTAAAACTTTCTGGATACCCATTTCTCGTAACGTATTTTCTGTGCCGGCTAGCTTCACGTTGTTTGTCCTGTCCGTCAAAGGGCCATGACTTATTCATAAATGGCTGATTCGCGTGTAGCTAGTTGTTTC
>CM065702.1:43336131-43358631 GCA_017654935.2 Phymorhynchus buccinoides | reverse complement strand
CATATGGGGTCAACGACCCCCACACTCCATACCAGTGTTGTGTAGCAGTAGCAACATATGTGGTCAACGACCCCCACACTCCATGCCAGTGTTGTGTAGCAGTAGCAACATATGTGGTCAATGACCCCCACACTCCATGCCAGTGTTGTGTAGCAGTAGCAACATATGTGGTCAACGACCCCCACACTCCATGCCAGTGTTGTGTAGCAGTAGCAACATATGTGGTCAACGACCCCCACACTCCATACCAGTGTTGTGTAGCAGTAGCAACATATGTGGTCAATGACCCCCACACTCCATGCCAGTGTTGTGTAGCAGTAGCAACATATGTGGTCAATGACCCCCACACTCCATACCAGTGTTGTGTAGCAGTAACAACAACATATGTGGTCAATGACCCCCACACTCCATGCTAGTGTTGTGTAGCAGTAGCAACATATGTGGTCAACGACCCCCACACTCCATGCCAGTGTTGTGTAGCAGTAGCAACATATGTGGTCAACGACCCCCACACTCCATGCCAGTGTTGTGTAGCAGTAGCAACAACATATGGGGTCAACGACCCCCACACTCCATACCAGTGTTGTGTAGCAGTAACAACAACATATGTGGTCAACGACCCCCACACTCCATACCAGTGTTGTGTAGCAGTAACAACATATGGGGTCAACGACCCCCACACTCCATACCAGTGTTGTGTAGCAGTAACAACAACATCTGGGGTCAACGACCCCCACACTCCATACCAGTGTTGTGTAGCAGTAACAACAACATCTGGGGTCAACGACCCCCACACTCCATACCAGTGTTGTGTAGCAGTAACAACAACATATGGGGTCAACGACCCCCACACTCCATGCCAGTGTTGTGTAGCAGTAACAACAACATCTGGGGTCAACGACCCCCACACTCCATGCCAGTGTTGTGTAGCAGTAACAACAACATATGGGGTCAACGACCCCCACACTCCATGCCAGTGTTGTGTAGCAGTAACAACAACATATGGGGTCAACGACCCCCACACTCCATACCAGTGTTGTGTAGCAGTAACAACAACATATGTGGTCAACGACCCCCACACTCCATACCAGTGTTGTGTAGCAGTAACAACATATGGGGTCAACGACCCCCACACTCCATACCAGTGTTGTGTAGCAGTAACAACAACATATGGGGTCAACGACCCCCACACTCCATACCAGTGTTGTGTAGCAGTAACAACAACATATGGGGTCAACGACCCCCACACTCCATACCAGTGTTGTGTAGCAGTAACAACAACATATGGGGTCAACGACCCCCACACTCCATACCAGTGTTGTGTAGCAGTAACAACAACATATGGGGTCAACGACCCCCACACTCCATACCAGTGTTGTGTAGCAGTAACAACAACATATGGGGTCAACGACCCCCACACTCCATACCAGTGTTGTGTAGCAGTAACAACAACATATGGGGTCAACGACCCCCACACTCCATACCAGTGTTGTGTAGCAGTAACAACATATGGGGTCAACGACCCCCACACTCCATACCAGTGTTGTGTAGCAGTAACAACAACATCTGGGGTCAACGACCCCCACACTCCATACCAGTGTTGTGTAGCAGTAACAACAACATATGGGGTCAACGACCCCCACACTCCATACCAGTGTTGTGTAGCAGTAACAACAACATATGGGGTCAACGACCCCCACACTCCATACCAGTGTTGTGTAGCAGTAACAACAACATATGGGGTCAACGACCCCCACACTCCATACCAGTGTTGTGTAGCAGTAACAACAACATATGGGGTCAACGACCCCCACACTCCATACCAGTGTTGTGTAGCAGTAACAACAACATATGGGGTCAACGACCCCCACACTCCATACCAGTGTTGTGTAGCAGTAACAACAACATATGGGGTCAACGACCCCCACACTCCATACCAGTGTTGTGTAGCAGTAACAACAACATATGGGGTCAACGACCCCCACACTCCATACCAGTGTTGTGTAGCAGTAACAACAACATCTGGGGTCAACGACCCCCACACTCCATACCAGTGTTGTGTAGCAGTAACAACAACATATGGGGTCAATGACCCCCACACTCCATACCAGTGTTGTGTAGCAGTAACAACAACATCTGGGGTCAACGACCCCCACACTCCATACCAGTGTTGTGTAGCAGTAACAACAACATCTGGGGTCAACGACCCCCACACTCCATACCAGTGTTGTGTAGCAGTAACAACAACATATGGGGTCAACGACCCCCACACTCCATACCAGTGTTGTGTAGCAGTAACAACAACATATGGGGTCAACGACCCCCACACTCCATACCAGTGTTGTGTAGCAGTAACAACAACATCTGGGGTCAACGACCCCCACACTCCATACCAGTGTTGTGTAGCAGTAACAACAACATATGGGGTCAACGACCCCCACACTCCATACCAGTGTTGTGTAGCAGTAACAACAACATATGGGGTCAACGACCCCCACACTCCATACCAGTGTTGTGTAGCAGTAACAACAACATCTGGGGTCAACGACCCCCACACTCCATACCAGTGTTGTGTAGCAGTAACAACAACATATGGGGTCAACGACCCCCACACTCCATACCAGTGTTGTGTAGCAGTAACAACAACATATGGGGTCAACGACCCCCACACTCCATGCCAGTGTTGTGTAGCAGTAACAACAACATCTGGGGTCAACGACCCCCACACTCCATACCAGTGTTGTGTAGCAGTAACAACAACATATGGGGTCAACGACCCCCACACTCCATACCAGTGTTGTGTAGCAGTAACAACAACATATGGGGTCAACGACCCCCACACTCCATACCAGTGTTGTGTAGCAGTAACAACAACATATGGGGTCAACGACCCCCACACTCCATACCAGTGTTGTGTAGCAGTAACAACAACATATGGGGTCAACGACCCCCACACTCCATACCAGTGTTGTGTAGCAGTAACAACAACATATGTGGTCAACGACCCCCACACTCCATACCAGTGTTGTGTAGCAGTAACAACAACATATGGGGTCAACGACCCCCACACTCCATGCCAGTGTTGTGTAGCAGTAACAACAACATATGGGGTCAACGACCCCCACACTCCATACCAGTGTTGTGTAGCAGTAACAACAACATATGGGGTCAACGACCCCCACACTCCATACCAGTGTTGTGTAGCAGTAACAACAACATATGGGGTCAACGACCCCCACACTCCATGCCAGTGTTGTGTAGCAGTAACAACAACATATGGGGTCAACGACCCCCACACTCCATACCAGTGTTGTGTAGCAGTAACAACAACATATGGGGTCAACGACCCCCACACTCCATACCAGTGTTGTGTAGCAGTAACAACAACATCTGGGGTCAACGACCCCCACACTCCATACCAGTGTTGTGTAGCAGTAACAACAACATATGGGGTCAACGACCCCCACACTCCATACCAGTGTTGTGTAGCAGTAACAACAACATATGGGGTCAACGACCCCCACACTCCATGCCAGTGTTGTGTAGCAGTAACAACAACATATGGGGTCAACGACCCCCACACTCCATACCAGTGTTGTGTAGCAGTAACAACAACATATGGGGTCAACGACCCCCACACTCCATACCAGTGTTGTGTAGCAGTAACAACAACATATGGGGTCAACGACCCCCACACTCCATACCAGTGTTGTGTAGCAGTAACAACAACATATGGGGTCAACGACCCCCACACTCCATACCAGTGTTGTGTAGCAGTAACAACAACATATGGGGTCAACGACCCCCACACTCCATACCAGTGTTGTGTAGCAGTAACAACAACATATGGGGTCAACGACCCCCACACTCCATACCAGTGTTGTGTAGCAGTAACAACAACATCTGGGGTCAACGACCCCCACACTCCATACCAGTGTTGTGTAGCAGTAACAACAACATATGGGGTCAACGACCCCCACACTCCATACCAGTGTTGTGTAGCAGTAACAACAACATATGGGGTCAACGACCCCCACACTCCATACCAGTGTTGTGTAGCAGTAACAACAACATATGGGGTCAACGACCCCCACACTCCATACCAGTGTTGTGTAGCAGTAACAACAACATATGTGGTCAACGACCCCCACACTCCATACCAGTGTTGTGTAGCAGTAACAACAACATCTGGGGTCAACGACCCCCACACTCCATACACCAGTGTTGTGTAGCAGTAACAACAACATCTGGGGTCAACGACCCCCACACTCCATACCAGTGTTGTGTAGCAGTAACAACAACATATGGGGTCAACGACCCCCACACTCCATACCAGTGTTGTGTAGCAGTAACAACAACATCTGGGGTCAACGACCCCCACACTCCATACCAGTGTTGTGTAGCAGTAACAACAACATCTGGGGTCAACGACCCCCACACTCCATACCAGTGTTGTGTAGCAGTAACAACAACATATGGGGTCAACGACCCCCACACTCCATGCCAGTGTTGTGTAGCAGTAACAACAACATATGGGGTCAACGACCCCCACACTCCATACCAGTGTTGTGTAGCAGTAACAACAACATATGGGGTCAACGACCCCCACACTCCATACCAGTGTTGTGTAGCAGTAACAACAACATATGGGGTCAACGACCCCCACACTCCATACCAGTGTTGTGTAGCAGTAACAACAACATATGGGGTCAACGACCCCCACACTCCATACCAGTGTTGTGTAGCAGTAACAACAACATATGGGGTCAACGACCCCCACACTCCATACCAGTGTTGTGTAGCAGTAACAACAACATATGGGGTCAACGACCCCCACACTCCATACCAGTGTTGTGTAGCAGTAACAACAACATATGGGGTCAACGACCCCCACACTCCATACCAGTGTTGTGTAGCAGTAACAACAACATATGGGGTCAACGACCCCCACACTCCATACCAGTGTTGTGTAGCAGTAGTAACAACATATGGGGTCAACGACCCCCACACTCCATACCAGTGTTGTGTAGCAGTAACAACAACATATGTGGTCAACGACCCCCACACTCCATACCAGTGTTGTGTAGCAGTAACAACAACATCTGGGGTCAACGACCCCCACACTCCATACATGCCAGTGTGTAGCAGTAACAACAACATCTGGGGTCAACGACCCCCACACTCCATACCAGTGTTGTGTAGCAGTAACAACATCTGGGGTCAACGACCCCCACACTCCATACCAGTGTTGTGTAGCAGTAACAACAACATATGGGGTCAACGACCCCCACACTCCATACCAGTGTTGTGTAGCAGTAACAACAACATCTGGGGTCAACGACCCCCACACTCCATACCAGTGTTGTGTAGCAGTAACAACAACATATGGGGTCAACGACCCCCACACTCCATGCCAGTGTTGTGTAGCAGTAACAACAACATCTGGGGTCAACGACCCCCACACTCCATACCAGTGTTGTGTAGCAGTAACAACAACATCTGGGGTCAACGACCCCCACACTCCATGCCAGTGTTGTGTAGCAGTAACAACAACATCTGGGGTCAACGACCCCCACACTCCATGCCAGTGTTGTGTAGCAGTAACAACAACATCTGCAGGACGAGGAACCACATAACACCTGTCTTCAGCCCAAGGACAAAAGACGCTCGCGCGGGCACACACCTCTCTCTTTCTCTCTACGCACCTCCACTCCCAATTATTCACCACTATCAGTATTGCTGCACCTACACAGCCAGACAGAAAAATAAATGTAAAAAAAGACAGACAGACAGACAGACACACAAAGACACAAAGAGAGAGACACACACACTCACACAGACAGAGATAGACAAACACATACACACAGAAAGATAGACAGACACACACACACACATAAACATAGACAGACACACATACACATAAAGACAGACAGACACACACACATACACAAAGAAAGACAGACACACATACACACACAGAGATAGAAAGACAGACAGACAGACAGACACACACACACACATACACACACTACCCCTCCCTCCCTCATACTCACCCCCGGTATCCGCCACCCTAGCCATGACCCTCCTGTTCCTGTGAAGGAACTGCACCTCCACGAACTCCCCGGGATGAAGACACGACCTCACCACCACCCACGAACCCCCCTCCTCCATTACTGGACTCATCCGCCTCCTCCCCCATCTTGCTCCCCCTCCGCTGCCACTTGAACTCGTCGACCTCCACAACGCCCTAGAAGACGAAGTCAAAGAGTCTGAGTGCGAAGGACTGTTAACTTTTTTGGTATTCGTCTCTTGAGACAATGTCCTAGATATTGTCGATTCTGAAAGACTGCCCACTCTGCCGTTGTCCGTGAAGACTTCGGTTTCATTGTCTTGACTATTTCTTCTATTATTGAAACGTTCTTCTTCGGTTTCTTTTTCCTTAGACGACGTCTTCGATTTCCAAGATTCGGACCGAGAAAGACTACCCGCTCTTTTGCTGTTCGTGAAAATGGCTCGCGTCTCTTTATCTTGAGAAAACGTTCCGGTTCCGGTCCTCAAAGACTCTGACCGCGAAAGACTGCCTCTTCTGCTGCTTTTGTTGATGAAGCTCTCCCCTGCCTCACTTTCTTGAGACAATCTCCTGGACAAGACAGACTCTGAGATACCACTGCTCTCCCTGCTATAATTATTATCCAAGATTTTGTTTGTTTTTTCTCGGCACAGTTGCCGGCTCTCTCGGGCGAGCACTCTCAGCAGAGAAGACTTTCCCACGCTGTAGTCTCCCAGAAGAATGAGCTTCACGAAAAGGTCGGGTGGGCCTTCTTCTTTTCTGTCCGTTTCTCCTCCTAGCGAAGAAAAAGAGTTCACAGATTTTTCTTCTCTCCCCACCACCATTTTGTATTCTATGGTGAAAGAGGTCTTCTTTGCTTCTGACCAAATAGGTGATTTTGTTTGTGAAGAAGGATCTTGCTGTTTTGAGGCAGGGTTTTGCAGTTTTCGAGGAGTTTGCTGCTTTGGAGGACTGTTCTGCTTTGAGACAGAACTGTACTGTTTTGAGGCAGAATTGTTCTGCTTTTAGGCAGAATTGTTCTGTCTAGACAGATTCGTGCTGTTTTGAGACAGAATTGTTCTGTTTTGAGGCAGGATTGTTCTGCTTTGAGACAAAATTGTGCTGTTTTGACGCAGAATTGTTTTGTCTAGAGGTAGATTCGTGCTGTTTTGAGTCGGAATTGCACGGTTTCATTCAATGTAGGACTGTACTGTCTTGAGGCAGGATCGTGCTGTTTTGAGGCAGAATCGTTCTGTTTTGAAGCAGGATTGCGCTGTTTGGAGACGGATTTCTGCTGTTTTGAAGAATCAGAATGTTGCTGTTTACACTGAGAAGAGTTTGAAAATATAAAACCACAATTGACTAGAGGAAGCCTTGCGCTCAGTTTTGTCACCGAATTATTACATTCTCAGATAAATCGGTCTCAGTGGTCGGGGTGAAGGTCGTAGCAGCGGATTTGTTTTGTCCACTGCTCGCGTATCCCCCATCTTTATCACACTGGGCTACCTTCACCCTTCCCCTTCACACCCTAACCCTTCTATCTCCTCACCCACGAAAACACCGAGGTGCGCTTGACTCACTACTGAAACCTGGTCATGTTTAGTACCAGTAGCAGTAGTAGTAGTAGTAGGTCTTATCACGTGGAAACCATGGCTGGATTTATGCCAAATTGTACCCTTTTCTGAAAGCGTGCAAACATTGAAATGTTGGTTATCAGTAGCGATAGTAGTAGTACTAGTAGACGTGGTAGTAGTAGTAGTAGTAGTAGTTGTTGTAGTAGCAGCAGTAGCAGTAGTAGTAGTCGTCGTAGTAGTAGCAGCAGCAACAGCAGTAGTAGCAGCAGCAGCAGTTGTAGTTGTAGTAGTAGTCGTCGTAGTTGTATTCCCTACCACTTAGTAGTAGTAGTAGTAGTCGTCTTAGCAACAGCAGCAGCAGCAGCAGTAGTAGTAGTAGCAACAACAGTAGTAATAGTTGTAGTAGTAGCAGCAGTAGTAGAAGCAGCAGCAGCACCAGCAGTAGTAGTAGTAGTAGTAGTAGCAGCAGCAGCAGAAATAGTAGTAGTAGTAGTAGCAGCAGTAGTAGTAGTAGCAGCAGTAGTTGTTGTTTTTGTATTCCCTACCACTTAGCAACTGCTGCTTGGACTTTTCCCAGATGCACCCGCTTCTAAAACGAAAAACAATTTGAATTGTGAAGAAAATGTAAACTTATTCTCTCGACCCATACAGTTTCTACTCACTCGTACCTTTCACCAAGCGTCAGTCTGGCTTCCTCAGCGCTTGCACACTGAAGGTGGAGACTTTGGAATTTTGCTAGGTGGAACCACACAACAACAACCAACCACTTGTATAATCTGCTAGCACTGCCACTTTCTTCTAAGAACACAGAAACATCCGAACGGGACACCCTCACAGAATTTTCACCATTGTCACACACTTTAAAAAGATCTTTCTAAAAAAAAAAACTGTCGAAACTTTTACACCGTCATCATGTTTGTCATTTTTAGTATAATATCTTTATTTCAATCTGACACCAACACAGGCTTTACTACACAAACCGGTCACATACTCTAGAAAAATCTCCATCACATAAACTGTCCAAACGTTTAACTTGTCACCGAAGTTATCAATTCCAGAATCGTCATTATTTGAGTTACACAAAGACTCAGACTTTCCTAAACAAAATTAATTGTCACACATTTTTGGAGAATCTTTCTAAAAAAACCCGGCTCGAGTCTTTTAATTAAACCGTTATCAAATGTGTCACCTCCAGTGCAAATTATTTGAATATGACACCCACGAGGATTTTTCTTCCTTATCACAAACACTTCAGAAGACTCTTCATCAAGACAAGTTGTTTCTTTCAAACCGTCACTGAGGTTGCCTCTTTCGGAGCCATCACAATCACCTCATAAACGATCTGCGACGAAGGAGAAGAAGACTTCGTCATCACCGCTCTCCAAGAAGAAGAAAGTAAATGGTAAGTGTTTTTGAGAGAGGAGAAAGTAAGGTCGGGACTATGTGTATTCACCTTTTCCTCCCCTCTTTCTCTCTCAATCTTCTGATTCTTTTCTCTCTCTAGGGTCACCCCCTAAAACATGTACAATGACATGTATATATTAACGAAGTTGGTCACCACCACAGAAGAAGAACAACTGTCATTTTTCTTGAAGGTGTAGCAGAGTGACAGATGGTGTCGGGAGTAGAATCGCGACAGTCGTTACGGCGGTGATGAGGGTGTGATGGTGATGATGATGATGATGTGGTGGTGGTAGCGATAGCAGAGTGGCCGTTACCCAGATAGTGTGGGGTGTAGGGTCAAGTCTGGCCACAGGTCACCCTACCACTACGCTGCACGACAGACTGAAAGGGGCCAAAGGCCAGCCTTAGTTCCCCCACCACCTATTACCGGTTCAAGGCCCCGGGTGCTCTTGCAGTGTCGCTATCTGGATCAGTCGTTGCTGAAAAGGAATTAAACACCCCGCGCGTCACGTGTCAAAATCACGGTTTTCACGTGTTTTCCCTCTTATAGCTAGTAAAGAATTTGAAAGACACACTGACGCACCACGATTAAGTCCCTTGGTTTTTTCTGGGTAGCTGTGACCCACATACAAATGTTCCCAACTTCAAATTGAGGCTGCTCTTTAACACGAGGTTTCGTTTTCAATTTGGGGACACTTGCATGGGAGTCAAACCTGGTCAAAACAAGATTTCTTACCAGCTATAAGAGGGAAAACACGTGAAACCCGTGATTTTGACACGTGACCAGGTAGGTCTGTAAGAAATCTTCATAGCGTAAGAGGGAATGTGACACGTGACGTGCGGGGTCTTTAAAGGATCAATGCAAATGAGAATTTCTTTTGAGGGGTGAGAGCCAAAAGGAAGTATATAAAAAAAGGACACACAAGGCTGATAATACGTTCTGGCTTATACCTTACACCCGACGATTAATACTAAACAAGGAGGCTTTGAGAGGAGGTAATGGTAAAATGCCCAAAAAAAAGAAGAAAAAAAGACTAATCTAAAAAAAAAAGCAACCAACAACAATAATAACCTACATGAAGTTAAAAAAAAAAAGAGACGGTTTAATTAAAAGTGATGAGCGACTTAGCTGACTCCTTTCACCGCGCGGTGGTCAAGGGGGTGCAAGCAAACCTAATGGTAGCCTTTGGTGGAGAGAGAGAAACTTGAAACTGGTTTATTTGATCTAGGCCATGTGCCCGTGTCAAATGGGAACAGGGGGGTTGGGCCAGAAAATAAAAAGTAGGGGAAGACGGGGTAAAAAGCGCATGGGCGGGTAAGAAGCCCACCCCAATTATCTCATGAAATAAAGAAAATTTCAGTCAAATTTGCCCATGAGACGAATGCTAGACATTAACGCTCGTCTCATGGGCAAAATGAGACTGAAATTTGCTTCATTTCATGAGATAATTGGGGTGGGCTTCTTACCCGCCCATGCGCTTTTTACCCCGTCTTCCCCTAATAATAATAAAGTGAATAGATAAATAACAGCATGCCGGCATACAAGAACACCCGGAAACAACCCGATAAATCAATCAAGAAATGATACAATAAGGTAAATAGTATAGAAACGTACAATTCATAAGCATATAAATAAATGGTGGAGAGAGAGAGAGAGAGAGAGAGAGAGAGAGAGAGAGAGAGAGAGAGAGAGAGAGAGAGAGAGAGAGAGAGAGAGAGAGAGATGAGAGAGAGATGAGAGAGAGAGAGAGAGAGAGAGAGAGAGAGAGAGAGAGAGAGATGAGAGAGAGAAATGAGAGAGAGATGAGAGAGAGAGAGAGAGAGAGAGAGAGAGAGAGAGAGATAGAGAGAGAGAGAGAGAGAGAGATGAGAGAGAGAGAGATGAGAGAGAGAAATGAGAGAGAGAGAGAGAGAAAAGAGAAGTCTCTCTCTCAAACAAAGGCTACAATTAGGTTTGGACCCACTTGACCACCACGCCACCGCGCGGTGAAAGAGGCGAGCTAAGTCGACCATGGGGAGATTGATGGTCCTGAGAAGATTACTGAGGTTCATATGCCAGACGATAATCGTATTACCACAAAATTCACAAAGAAGCATGATCGCATCTTTTAGCTTTTTTTACCTTCGCTATGTACTTTAAAAAAAAGTTTTTAATGCAGATTTCTTTACCTTTGTTCATTGGATCGAAGGATCAAAATGGTCAATGCCATGTGTAAATCAATTTTGCATTAGAAAAAAAACCGCTACTAAAAAATAAATCCATTGATATTCATGTGTACATGTTTTAGAAATGCAAATTGTTAATAATTATATGTAATTAGTCCCCGAGCCGAAGGTTCGGGGAACTATTGTTTTTGTCTGGTCCGTCCGTCCGGTGTCCGTCCGGCGTGCCTCCGTCCGTCCGGCTATTCGTCCGTTTTTCCTCAAAAACTATTCAATGTATCATCATCAAATTTGGTATACTAGTTTACCAAGATGCAAGCTATCCACTGGTGTATTTAGTTTTACATTAAGGTCAAGGTCGCGCCAGTTACGGGGTTCAAATCCCGAAACACATAATCGCTAATATCTCGCGAAGTTTTGCATGTATTTCAATGCAGTTTTTTTCACAACATTTTTTGATGAATGGTCTATAACACAGTTGTCATGAATTTTTCTGTGCGCTCGTGTGCGCATGATCGCGCGCGCTCAAATCACGGGTCCGAACCCCAAGGCTATATATAAAAAAACTATTCAGTTACGTGCTGTTTTGATGCGTTTTTATGTAGTTACGTGCTGTTTTGATGAGTTTTTATGTATGTGTAGAACCTACACATTCCGATTTCGGAGTAGCTCGGCGATGCTGCGAGGGGACTTTGCAGCCGCTCGGCGTTGCACTTTTTAAAAATTATTATGAAACTCTAGCAAACAAACACAACAACGTAAACGAAACAAACAAATTAAAGGAAAAAACCAACAACAACAAAACATAAAAAAATCACACGCAAATGAAGCAAACAAAACGCGAAATTATTAAGCAACTTTTGTTTCATTAAATATTATTCGGCCAAGTTCGAACTTCTTCTTTTTCTTTTTATGTGTTCCCAAGCCATATGGCCATAATGGGTAAGGTACGTATGTGTTCGGTTTTCAGTTTTCACTGGTCTCCTCGCTGAGTAGAGCCGACACATTCCGATTTCGGAGGACAAAGAAAAAAAAATTAGTTGGAAGATTTGTTTAAAAAAAGGCAGGAGAATGGGCCAATAAGTCAGAAAGATTGTAGATGATAGGAAGCAAAGGGAAAAGGCAGAGTCAAAGAGAGTGACAATTGTGCTCCCCCATACTTTCTCTTCTTTTTGTTTTTTGATTTTACTATTTTTTTTCTTCGCTTGTTTGTTCATAGGCATTGTTGTTGATGTGTTGTTGTTGTTGATGTGTTGTTGTTGTTGATGTGTTGTTGTTGTTGATGTGTTGTTGTTGTTGATGTTGTTGTTGTTGTTGTGTTGTTGTTGTTGTTGTTGTTGTTGTTGTTGTTTTTCTTAATGTTGTTGTTGATGTGTTGTTGTTGTTGATGTTTTTGTTCTTAATGTTGTTGTTGTTGTTGATGTGTTGTTGTTGTTGATGTTTTTCTTAATGTTGTTGTTGATGTGTTGTTGTTGTTGATGTTTTTCTTAATGTTGTTGTTGATGTGTTGTTGTTGTTGATGTTTTTCTTAATGTTGTTGTTGATGTGTTGTTGTTGTTGATGTTTTTCTTAATGTTGTTGTTGTTGATGTGTTGTTGTTGATGATGTTTTTCTAATGTTTAAAATGATTTGTTGTTGTTGTTGATGTTTTTCTTGAGCTGGGAAATTGTTGTTGTTTCTTCTCCATTGATTGTCAAAAATTTTCTAGCGAGCGAAAATGGTGTTTTACGTCCTCTTGGTCTGAATCAGACACATATGGGACATTTGTAAATACAAATATTTTCAATCCTTTGACTTGAGCTGGGAAAGTGTTCTGGAAATTTATTGCTAATTAACTTTGTCAAATCAGTTCGTGTCTTAGATTTGTTAACTTTTCATTAATTTCTAATTAGTTGTTTGTTTGTTTACGTTTCTTAAAATGACTACTAATATATCTTATATTTTTTCAACAGTCGTCATAATATGTAATATTCATGTTGATAGTGAGCACGCTATAAGCTCGAAGCTTGTTGTTGCTCATTCCTTCGTTAATGTATTTATGTATATGTCCTGTTGAACTTAATACAACATTATTTAAACCAAGAGAGTGACAGATTGGAGGAAGTTACAAGCACAGAACTTCCAGAAGGTGGGGAACTATTTTTGCGAAAGACAACGCCCCACAGTATCCCCATGGGGAGAGACTCGTGGAGGGGGTGGGTTCGTCCGGCTCCCCGAATGGAGCATGAGGCATCCACCCACTGCCCCTAAGTTCAAACAAAAACAAGATAGTGTGCTTATTTTGTTTGTTGTTGGTGTGGTGTTTTTTTTAAAGGGGGGTGGAGGTATCTTTTTGGTGTGCACACATTTACATCAATTTTCTCGAACAAACCTGAACCACAAACTTCTACATATGTATTATCTTTATCTTCATATAATCATTCATAGGTTGGATTTGTCAAATACATCGTTAGATTTTGATTCCTTTTAAGTGACTTGAATATCACATAATGACACATTTCGTGTCACCTATGGTCAAGCAGAGAGAGAGAGAGAGGAGAGAGAGGGAGAGAGAGAGAGAGAGAGAGAGAGAGAGAGAGAGAGAGAGAGAGAGAGAGAGAGAGAGGAGAGAGAGAGAGAGAGAGAGAGAGAGAGAGAGAGAGAGGGAGAGAGGGAGACAGGGAGAGGGAGAGAGAGGGAGATAGAGAGGGAGAGAGAGAGAGGGAAAGCAAACACCCAGTTCAAACACACGGCAGATTGTGTGTATGATAAACGGTTGATAAGGGGTTCACATATCTGTTTATAGCTGCTGGCTTCACTGAGAAGTACTACAAAACTGTCCATTCCATTATGAATAATGCATTTGGGCTATATTTTATTTGGTCAGTGCGGTTATCTTTTTCACCGACTTCGTACAACTAAGGGACAGGTTTGTTTCAAAAGAAACATAAACAGATAGAAAAGTAACACAATAAAGCAAAAAAATCAATGTTACTGGTAAACAAAACAACAGAAAACGCTTTACAAATATCATCCCAATAGTACGTTTGTAACGAAAAACGAGGGTGGGAGTGGTGGGGGGGGGGGGGGGGGGGAGAGACAGCAAACCCCCCCCCCCCCCACCATGTTTTTATGCTTAGAAAAAAACACACACAACGCCTCCCCAAAACCCCCAGACAAGACCAGAGAAAACAGAAGAAGAAAAACCCCAAATACGTCGGGTGCGTGCCTTTTCGTCCTTTCCCGTTTCGTCCTTTCCCGTTTGGTCCTTTCCCGTTTGGTCTTTTCCCGTTTCGTCCTATGCCTTCAGACAGTGCCGTTTCGTCCTTTTCTTGTATTTAAACATAATACACATGGCGTTCACTCGAAAAGGCACAAACACGTGTACAACAGGTAAAACAGTTTGCATTTATTTTAACCAGTAAAAACGGATTAAAACATAACGTTAAAAAACCTCATGGCGGTTTTGTCACCCAGCTCAGCTTCGGCGAACTAATATAACCACTGAAAAGCTGTACATTTCAAGAGGTTTCCTTCTCAGAGACTAAATTAAAACGTTAAAAAACCTCATGGCGGTTTTGTCACATGTATTTCACGAATATGACGAATCGAAACTGGAGCTAGGACAAAACGGCACTGGGTTTAGCGTCGGCGCGATTACGTCAAACACAGGGCAAAATCGTAATAGGACGTAACGGGATAGGACCAATCGGTACCTACCCAATACGTCATAGCACTGGCAAGAAACAAAACAAACAAATAAAATGAAATGGAAGTATATTTTCAAACGAACTAAAAAACAAAACTAAAAAACTTGTTCGACAACTTTAAAAATAGATTGACAAAAAAGTAATCAATGAATTTCATTTAGACTAAGAAAGGAAGCAAGCTGTAGGCCCTGCTATCGATTAATTTGTTTCATGTAATGTTTGATTGGGCCTACTGTGTGTGTGTGTGCGTGTGCGTGTGCGTGCGTGTGCGTGTGCGCGTGTGCGCGCGCGCGCGCGCGTGTACGTGCGTGCGTGTCCTTAGTTGGGGGTTTAATTTAATGTTTGAGTGTAAGATAAAACAAAACATAGGCTTTACTCTCTCTCTCTCTCTCTCTCTCTCTCTCTCTCTCTCTCTCTCTCTCTCTCTGTCTCTCTCTCTCACACACACACACACACACACACACACACACACACACACACACACAAAGAGGGAGACATTTTACAAACTTGATATCAAAATGCACATACAATACACACACACACACACACACACACACACACACACACACACACACACAGTGACACACACACACAGTGACACCCCCCCCCCCACCCCCCCACTACCATGCAGAGCTTACCCGAACTGAATAAAGTTAGCTTCAATGTACACACTCTTGATATATACCTGCTAAGAAATATATGCACAAAAACTGTTACTTGACACGTAGAGACAGTTTGTAATCCTTCACATACTCTATTCCAAATGATACAAAAGCCTACGCTTCACAGAGAGAGAGAGAGAGAGAGAGAGAGAGAGAGAGAGAGAGAGAGAGAGACACACACTTAGCATACCAGCGCCTTATACACATCAAATAATACTTGCTGTGAAATAATAATGCACACAAAAACTGGTGATTGTCAGATAGACACCAGGTTTTAAACCCTGGTCCCATACAATACATAAGTCTACACACACGCACATGCACACACACAATCTACTCATCATCACCCACCCACAAGGAACACTCTAGAATGGAGAGAGAAACATATGTATGGCCACAAGAAGACAGTTAAGTTTTCAAGGTCAAACGTCAAGGTCAAGGTCAAGACAGTAATATTTTTTATAAGAAATTATTTGTGAGCAGTGGTGCACCACCACACCAAATTTGAAGCGATTCTGTCGAGGGGTTCACGAGATAGAGCATAGAGGTTCAAATCTCGTAATTCACACGCATAGATGGACGGACCCAGTGACAGACAGACAAATTCAAACTAATGATATCATAGCATGTTTTGGGGGCAAAACATTGTGAGAAAAACGGCACTGAAATTGGTTCAAAACTTGACCAGATATTGACGATTAACGTGTTTTGAGGTTCGAACCCCGTAGCCACCGTGACCTTGACCTTGAAATAGAACTACATCTATCCGTGGACAGCTGATATCCACTGAAACCAGCATGCCAAAATTGATTGAAATACATTGACAAATACATTTCAAGAAAACGCTCATGGATGGACGGACGGACGGGCGGACGGACGGACGGGCGCTTCGCTCGGAGACTAATAAAGGCAAGACGGAAAGAACGCAATCTTAATTAAACGTTAAACCAACCATCGAGAGAGAACGTGACGCAATGAACCAAGGCTGTGACAGGGGGTGTTGACCTGGGACGGTATTCATGTCGAGGTAGCATGAGACTTAGCATGATGCTAACTTAGAAGCTCTTCCAAAAGTCCTGTTAAATCCTATAGGACATTGAAAGAGCTTCTAAGTTAGCATCATGCTAAGTCTCATGCTATCTCAACGTGAATACAGGCCCAGAGCTGCATCTTTAGCAGATTTTCTCCAGACAAAGACGGACATGCCGGGCCTAACTATTTCTTAGTTAGGCTCATAACGGCAGCATGACGAATTTGCGGCCATCATGACAAGAGACCCGTCTGAGCGATGGACGAGTAAGAATAACTAGAGTGCGTGAAATACGGCGAGTTTTAAGCGTAGTGCACGGTGCGATCTTGACATTTGTGAGACATGTTTGACGTGAAATTCCACTGTCTAAATAAATCTGATGAAATCCTACTAGTTAATTGTAGTTTCCTGTACAATAATGTGATAACATATCTGTATTTTTGCAATCAGACATTCTATTTGATTCGTGAAATGCGATATACAGGAGCATAGAGAACAAAATCAGTAGAGCTATTTTTAGACGGGAGTGTTTTCACGTGAATCATGACTCGTAGACATCGTCACAATCGTATCGTATTGAGGTCAAATCGTATGCAGTGTGGCTAGGCCTTTATGAAGACGACACTTTCATTATGTTATCAGATAGATCGTGTTGGACAACATTGGTATTATTATATAGGGGTGACCTCTTTAACACACATACAGTGTCCAGTTATTGACCTCAGTGAACTCTGACCAAGGTCAAACCTTTATTCCTATTTATATTTTGTTAGTGCTGACGTCAATGGTAAATCTCATTATACACACACAAACACACACACGCGCGGGAACACGCACACAAACCTGCTGGCACACATTCATTCGTGTAAAACAAAGACAATATTATAACCTACTAAAACACAGTCATGATATTTTGTAAGCTTCACACATAAACACACACACACACACACACACACACACACACACACACACACACACATGAATAGGTTAGGGTTAATTTCATCAAGCTAAAAGAACGACACGCTGAATAGACGATTTTCGGAAAAAAACAACTAGGGGAGAGCACTTCGTGAAAATGAGAGTTGTTTACCTCCATTACTCGGTCAAACACCATAGCAACAATGGCGTCGAAGCTTGAAACCGCAGGATGCGAGTCAGCGACTTGCAAACATTTTCTAAGAAAAATTGGGGGTGGCCAGTGACCACAAACGGATAAAACTTGCAAAATGTGACGTAAAAATATAAATAACAATTTTTTAGAATGACGCACGGTGTTCTAAGTGCTGTATGTCTGCTCAAACACACGAGTCGATAGGCAACGAGAGCTGAAGGTAGAGTGATTTCCCCTGTTTGACTTATTGAATTAGGCAAGATAACTCCTACACACCATGAAATTACTCCCCTTAATTATTTCCGAACAATACCTATTAGAAAGCTGCGAATATCAGGGGGAAGTGGGTATAGAATGTTGTTCAACTGCCCTTTTACGTTTTGGTGGGGGGTTGTTTTCCTCTCTAACATCGTTTTCTTTCTCTTTGACATATACGCCTATTACGCACCCTCTCCCCACGTAAACTTCTGTTTTGTTTAGGCTAGACTGGATTATGGCTCCCCCCCCACCTGCGTGCGCATCTCGACCCTTCCAACGGAAGTGTCGCCATCTTAGTCAGATTTGTGTGTAAACAGGCATTTTTCAAACAAAGTTACTGACTAAGATGGCGGTCTCCCATAATATGGCACGCTCCTTGTGGCCGGATATGACGACACGTGGGTACAACTACAAGCCATACAACGTTAGAATACATACATCTGTATCGTTAAAAATTCGGGACTTTCCTGGAGTTGCACTGCATCCGGGCATTGCCTCCAGGATCGTTCCCACCATCTTTATGTCTACTAATGTCCCATATGTGTCTGTTTCAGACCGGGGGACGTTAAACGGATTTTCATTAATTCTGGTTCTGTTTTATAAACCGAAACTTCCAACTTCAACTTCACCAAGATGAAGAACAATCTAGCCCTACTTTTACTCTTCACACTGATCGACTCTTCTTCCTTGAACGTTTCAACAATTTAACAAACCACTCGAATCATCGTCATCATCCAAAAATACTATTCAATTACGGTTAATTAATAAAATAACACATTATGTTTCACTAGCAGAATTATAATTTCACACAGGCTTTTTTCTTTTTGCTTAGGCGTTTCAACTGTAGGCCTACCTGCATACTAGAGATTCTGTGATAAAACACATTCAAATCACCTGATGAAAAGGAATCTCAACACCCCCATTTTGCACTGACAAGCATTCGGGTAGCAATGAAATAATGTCGTCTGCCAATTCTTTAGGTTTTCAAACGAGGCTATTGATTGGCTCGCTTCGGCGACAGTTGCAAACCTACCGCCCCCTCTCCCACATTTTTCTCTCCATCCTCACTCCCTCTCTCGCATTTTCTTTCTCTAGTCTATGCATCCACCCGCTCCTCTCTCTCTCTCTCTCTCTCTCTCTCTCTCTCTCTCTCTCTCTCTCTCTCTCTCTCTCTCTCTCTCTCCTCTAATGCACGCAAGCGGGTTGCTGGGGTTTGCTTTGCTTTGTTTACTAATAACAAGCCAGAGATGGTGGGTAAGTATTTAACAAAGGTGTGTCTGTGTGTGTGTCTGTGTGTGTGCGCGCGCGCGCGTGTGTGTGGGGGGGGGGGGGGGGTGGGGGTAAATGGTAAAAGGGTTGTGAAAGTGGACATCCCACAATTATAAAAAACACACATTGAAAATATAATATGTATTTATAATTTTCTTCTTCCATCCAAATTCAAACACATCTTTTAAGGTATAGGCCAGCGGCGGGTGGAAAGCAGTTGAACATGTTGTCTATTATGCTGCTTACCTACATAAACATGGACATGCATTGCTTGCATTGCGTGGAAATACACACAATTATCTCTAAGCTTTATAATTATCACATCAATACATTGGAAATTGTCAATGTCACTCACTTCGCGGTTTGGAATGAGTCGCGTCCTCGCACAAGGTCGTTTCGGATCGTCGCACGCGCTATCACGTCGACCTCTTCACGACGCTGGTAGGGTTGCCCAACTTCTTTGATTTTATAGCGTTTGTAGCAAGCCCCCTGTTTGACTAGGAAGAGAACCCTGTTTTGATTTCAGTATGTCAGAAAAAGATAAAGTTCCACCTGTGATTTTTTGGGGGGAGAAAGAGAAAAAAAAATAATGCTGTGAATCAATGTTGTTCCTGTCAGGATCAGGATCAGGATCGATATGGCAAGAGTCGCGACGGAACTAGCAGGGCGCATGTACCTACAGAAAATATAGAAGGAGAAAGACCTACAGCCTGCACTGGGTTGAGACCATTAAAACCCCAGTTCAGCGGGAAGGAACAGGCCCCACTTCCAGCAACAAGTGAAACATTTTTTTTAGTGGTCAGTACGGGCAGGCTCAGATGGAGATCTGATCAGCGCTGATGTAAATGCACTCATAGAGCCTGTGTTGACAGTGGCCTCGCTTAGCTTGTTCCACTCCGCAGCAGTCCGCACGAATAACTTACCATATTGCTCTGTTCGACATTCTTGGACACAAAATCCACGCGAGTGGTTGATGACCTGTTGTTCGATGATGTTTGTGGACTGGAAGCCTTCATATTTGGTAGGTTTGATCCGGCGACGCTTCGTGTTTGCTGGAGCGAGAAACTTTTCTGCTGGTAGTGCAGGAATGTGGCCCTCAGCTATTCTATCAAAAAGGCTGAGACGTTGCTGCCTGCAACGTTCTTCCAGAGAGGGAGGTTCAGTTCTGCTAGCATGTTGCTTATGCAGCCTGGATTTCTGGTCTTGTAATCCCTTATGATGAATCGGGCTGCCTGGCGCTGAACTCTCTCCAGTTTCTCTATGTCTTGCTTCAGGTGCGGGTCCCACACTGTTGCTCCATTGTCCAGTTTCTCTATGTCTTGCTTCAGGTGCGGGTCCCACACTGTTGCTCCATAGTCCAGTTTCTCTATGTCTTGCTTCAGGTGCGGGTCCCACACTGTTGCTCCATTGTCCAGTTTCTCTATGTCTTGCTTCAGGTGCGGGTCCCACACTGTTGCTCCATAGTCCAGTTTCTCTATGTCTTGCTTCAGGTGCGGGTCCCACACTGTTGCTCCATAGTCCAGTTTCTCTATGTCTTGCTTCAGGTGCGGGTCCCACACTGTTGCTCCATAGTCCAGTTTCTCTATGTCTTGCTTCAGGTGCGGGTCCCACACTGTTGCTCCATAGTCCAGTTTGGATCGAACCAATGCTGTGTACGCCAGGTTCCTGCATTGCTTAGGACAATTCCGGAGACTGATTCCGCCGAGGAAATCTTAAAGTTTTACGACATATGTCCCAGATGTGTGATGACCATTTCAAATCGCTCAAAATCTGCACTTCGAGGTAGGGGGTCTCTTGGACTTGTTTCAAGAAGACTCTTCCACCAAATTGAATTTTGTAATACCACTGCTGCACCCAGTCAACACCACAGTTCCTTAAGTATACATTAATAAATAAAGGGTAATAAAGGCGAACTTGGCACATTCTTGTTGAGAATGATGCTTTGTTTGTCTCACTTTGGCTCTGATCCACGCATTGCTAGATGATTGGTATCGTAATCAATTTTGGTGCAGGGGAGTTAATTAGAAAGAGAGTTTTCCCTTTTGTTCAATTTCGTTATCTCGTCCCTTGGCCTCACTGTCAGTTTCATTCTTTGATTAACCAAAATTCCTGTCGAGTCTCACCAGTTTGCTCTGTGCTGTGTGTTGTTTATGTGTAACATATTCAAGGTTAGAAGGCCATGCCACTCTTGGATAGATGTTGATGTGTTTGTATGTTGTCCTCTCCACCATTGTTGATGTGTACTGTGTGTGAAGGGTCATAAAGGCGAACTTGGCATATTAGTGTAAATACTAAGTGGCGGTACCATAGCCGATGAGGTTTAACCGTGGCGTGGTTACTGCTACACCTATCTATATTGTTAAAAAAATCTGGACTTTACTGGAGTTGCACTGCCTTCGGGCATTGCCTCCAGTATTGTTCCCACCATCTTTGTATCTACAAATGTCCCATATGTGTCTGTTCCAGACCGAGAGGACGTAACGCACCATTTCTCGTCCTTCGTAGATTCTAATATATTTGTGGCGGTACCATGCATAGCCGATGAGATTTAACCGTGGCGTGGTTACTGCTACACCTATCTGTATTGTTAAAAAATCGGGACTTTACTGGTGTTGCACTGCCTCCGGGCATTGCCTCCAGCATTGTTCCCACCATCTTTGTATTTACAAATGTCCCATATATGTGTCTGTTCCAGACCGAGAGGACGTAAAACACCATTTTTCTTTCATTCTTTCTTTGGAGAATGATGCTTTGTTTGTCTCACTTTGGCTCTGATCCAAGCATTGCTAGATGATTGGTATCGTAATCAACTTTGGTGAAGGGGAGTTAATTCGAAAGAGAGTTTTCCCCCTTTGTTCAATTTCGTTATCTCCTCTCTTGACCTCACTATTTCATTGTTTTATGCATTAATACATTTCTCCAGAAATCTATATTAAAGTTTAGGCAGTTTTATATCACCGTTCTTTCGTTGGATAAGGAAAACAAATGTGGGTAAAGATGTAATTCAACACCCCCTGTCACAGTCTTGGTTCATGGCGTTCTTTCCGTTTTGCCTTTATCTTCTACTATTATTGAATGCATGTTTTAAATTATGTAAATGGTTGAAAATTAACGTTAAATATAGCAAGCGATAGAGGTTGAAGTGCTCAATCAGCAATAAGAAAGGCAAGACTGAACCCCCCCCCCCCCCCCCCCGGAAAGAACCGAGAAATGGAGGAGGGTGTGTGGATCTGCATCTTTGCCAAAATGTGTTTATTGTCCTCCGAACCGGAAGAGGTATGTATGGGACAT
>CM065702.1:43321131-43326131 GCA_017654935.2 Phymorhynchus buccinoides | reverse complement strand
CACACACACACACACACACACACACACACACACACACACACACAGATGCACGCTCGCTTGCACATGCACAAATACATACACACACGCACACACACACACACACACACACACGCACGCACGCACGCACGCACGCACACACACACGCGCGCACGCACGCGCACACACACACACACACACACACACACACACACACACACACACACACACACATGACGACAGGATGTAAAAAAGCTTTATCAAGCTTACTCTTTTATCGTCAATAAAGATCATTTTGACTTGACTTGACTTGACACACACACACACACACACATGAGGGCAGGATGAAAAAAGCTTTGTCAGCTTATTCTTTAACCCTTAATATAGATCATTTTGACTTGACTTGACTTGACTCTCTCTCTCTCTCTCTCCAACAAAAACAACCACCCTCTTTTAAACCTTCCAATCTGTGTGAGTTGCCATTATTATTTAAACAATACTGTCACGATTCCCACGTGCAATGCACGCGCTGCTGACATAAACCCCGACACTGTTTTTGAAACCGCGAATATCATTGGCCAATTAACCCGCTAACTGACCAATCGCAGTAAGTGAGTAGCAATTTGGAAGCTTTGTCTGCTTTTGCAAGGGAATGGAAATGGAGCATGTCGGCTGTCGTCTGTTAGCTCAACGATTACTTGTTTGTGCTATTTTGAAAGAAATGCAGTTCTCATTGCCAAAATGTTTCCCGAAATGTTTTTCATGTTTTGTAAAACACTGCTTGAAAAGAGCAAGAGGAGGGCAAGAAGTGACATTGGCAGGTAAGTCGGTCATAGACTCATACGTGATGATCATGATAGAACGTTCGAAGTCTTGGTGGCATCTGGTTTTTTTTGGGTCACCGCTAATCCTAGTTGGTAAGTGGAAGCAAATTTGACTGAGACCAAAATAATGTCGGCACAAATGCAGTTTCGTCGCCCTCTTCATGTTTACGACCCTCAGTCTCAAGTCTGTTCAGTTTTATGAAACATTCTAGGCTGATCCTAACCCTATCCGAGACCAAATGTCGGCAAAGATCAGTTTTGTCACCCCCCCCCTCATGTTTACGACCCTCAATCTCAAGGCTGGTGTAGAGTGGCGCAGTGATAGCGCGTTCGCCTCATGTCAAGTAAACTCGAGTTCGAACCCTTGGTACAGGGGATTTTTCCTCTCACTTTGCACTAGGCCTTACGGTCTGAACGTGGAGTCTTTCGGATGAGACGATAAACCGAGGTCCCGTGTGCCCAAGCACTTAGCACACGTTAAACCCAGTGGCAACGAAAACAGTTGTCATTTGGTCCAAATTTACCCCCCCCCCCCCCCCACTTTCCTTCCTCATCAGTCACACAAAAATCGCATGCAAAATCTTTTTTTGGGTGGGTGGCGCGCCTCTGGCTGCGACGCGCTCTCCAGGTGGGAGCAACCCTAATTTGACAGAGACGCCTCTGTGACAATAAAGTACCTATACTTATATGCTATACTTAGCTACACTTCAGTTTTATGAAAATAATTATAAGATGACCCTTACCCTACCCCTTTCCCCCAAATTCGGGAGGGGGTGGGGCGGGGAGGGTGGTGGTGGAGGAGACAAAAATGCACGATAGTCACGATTTAAAAAAATAAAATTCTGGCCTTAGGCAAGAGTACATCTCCCAAAATGAAGAAACAGAAATCTTTGCACCTCAAATATACTGCTCACTAAAAGTAGGGGATAAAACATCAGTGGGTGTGTTATTCGAAATCACAAAACACCTTTACACAGTTGACAGGTTGTTAAGCCACTGTTTGCTGCCAGGCATTCAAGGCAATGCTTTCTCATGCTCTGGAACCGTCTCCTGAAGAACTCCTGGAGGATTCATGTTTTTTTCCCCGGCGTCCCTAGATCCTCTCACGACCGCTACAATGGTGCAAGCTGAAACTGAAAAACGCCAGCGTTGGGCAGATTTTAACCTCCAAAATGACAATTCACGTCTCCACTGAGTACATTATGTGCAAGATCACCTTCACATCCACGAAACCCAGACCTTCCCACGGTCTACAAGGTCCCCTGACCATGTTCAATCAAATGCCCCGCTATGCCTTGCAGGAAACCGTGGTCCAACGCATTTTCAGCTGTTTTATGACTATTTTTGTGACGTTTGGACATTGCACCCATTGATGTCCGTCATCACGTGATGTTCCATCATTGATTTTAGTCTTGGGTTTTAATATGTTCAAGGAATAACATACTTTTGTTTTCAAATTGAACAGAACTTACCATTTCGTTATTGAAGCCATGGTGGTCTTACAAACACCCCCCCCCCCCCCCACACACCACACACTTCCCTTCCTATCCCCTTTCTCTGAAAGTGGAATAGACGATCAACTTTGATCAAACCAAAGGGAAGAAATCGTATACAAAGCACTCGAGTCACAGACTATTCAAGAGTTAACTCCCGTCGTCGTGTCAACATCAGCAGACGAGATCGTGTTGTCAAACCGAAAAATGAGATGTAATAATGTTCAAGATTAACCGTCCATAAGGGTCTCTGACCGATTGGACGCTATTCCCATCACCACCTTTTCAAGATTCACGATGTGTATCAAATACAAAGGGCTTGGGTGTAAGTATTTAAGCAAATAAACAGTTGGTTTGTTGCAGGTGGATGATGACAGCTTACAGCTATCTGTATTAATTTAAAAAATCGGGACTTTACTGGTTTCGTACTGCCTCCGGGCATTGCCTCCAGTATCGTTCCCACCATATTTATATTTACAAATGTCCCATATGTGTCTGATTCAGACCAAGAGGACGTAAAACTCCATTTTCGTCGTCGTCGTTTGTTGCAGGTGAAACTGTGCCTAGCACAATGACAATAGCAGTAAAATTAATTAATTTTTAACTATGAACATAGTTTGGGGTTTTGTTTAATGAGTTCATCAAAATTAACAGTTTTGTTTAATGAGTTCATCAAAATTAACAGTCTATTGAATTATGCGGCAAATGGGTGAACTTGAAAAGAATGCCAGTGAATGGTATGCGCGTTATTCTTCTGTACAAATCTGTTAAATCTACCAAATGATACTGCAACCGCAGGAACACTCAATAGTTTTAAAAACAAATTAGATAATTTTGGGGAAGATTATTGCTTCCATACTAACATAAGTATTCAGTAATTAATTAGTATGCAGATCAGTTTGCTTGTTTTCACTGTATGTTGTACTCTTTAAAAAAAGTTTAAAAAAAATAAATAAAAATAAATAAATAAAAAAACAAAGTTTTAAATTGCGTTTCCTTATAAACTAAAAGGAAATAGCAGGCTAAAGGCTATTTAAAAGCCTATATGCCGTATATGATATGATATGATATGATATGATATGATATGATATGATATGATATGATATGATATGATATGAAAGAACCCCACAATTCTGTGACCGTGCGTTATGCAAGCTGGAAAATAAAAGGAAAAACACCAGCTACAAAACCACATAATTCAAATGGAACAAAATATATTAATGGAAGTCGGCAGTTTATTTCACAACGCCCCCCCTCTCTCTCTCTCTGTGCGCGCGCGCGTGTGTGTGTGTGTGTGTGTGTGTGTGTGTGTGTGTGTGTGTGTGTGTGTGTGTGTGTGTGTGTTACTCAATTTAACGTCCTTCCACAAAAAGTGATTCAGACAAAATTATACTGTTGTGATGTTGGTGTGGTGAGTGTATGTGCATGTGTGTGCGTGTGCGTGTGCGTGTGCGTGCGTGAGCGTGCTTGTATGCGTGCGTACGTACGTGCGAAAGGTGCGTGCGTGTGTGTGCGTGCGTGCGCGCGTGTGTGTGCGTGTGCGTGCGTGCGTGCATGCGTGTGTCACAGTGCCCGCACACGCCAGTCATTCGTATTCGACAATGCTATTGTTGAATTTGTTTACAGGAAAAGCTTTGCTTAGCCCAAAGACACCTCATTCTCTTTATCCAAGAACGGCATCCCCCCAAAGCCAACGCATCCCTAAGGCTGCACAAATACGAGCCACAGCACACATCTACAGCGAGAATTGTGATAATTGACAACCAACGAAAATGGACCAACCCCGACCCGACCCGACCCGACCGGCACAGCCCAAGTTCGAATCTGTATGGCTGCAAAGTTGAGCCACGCCTATCTTCGTCATGCAGATGGATTCGAAAGGTAAATTTTTATTTTATTTTTTTCCAAATATTTTTGGACACTGTTGGACATTGAACCAGCTCTTGGTAGTCTGTTATTTACATAACCAACTTCAGCAAAGAGGCATATGCTCGCCACTAACCCCAAACGAGTGTTATCACTAATTAAAAAACAAAATCGCTGAAAAATAATAATCTAAAGCTCCTTACTCCAAATAAATTAGACTTTTTTTCTCTCTCTTTACTTTGAACATACAGAAAAACACATTATACACTTTGATATATATCTCTTTTACTTTGAACATACATAAAAACACATGATACAGTTTGATCTCTCTCTCTCTCTCTCTCTCTCTCTCTCTCTCTCTCTCTCTCTCTCTCTCTCTCTCTCTCTCTCTTACTTTGAACCTCTCTCTCTTACTTTGAACATACAGAAAACACATTATACAGTTTGATCTCTCTCTCTCTCTCTCTCTCTCTCTCTCTCTCTCTCTCTCTCTCTCTCTCTCTCTCTCTCTCTCTCTCTCTCTCTCTTACTTTGAACATACAGAAAAAACACATTATACAGTTTGATCTCTCTCTCTCTCTCTCTCTGATCTCTCTCTCTCTCTCTCTCTCTCTCTCTCTCTCTCCTCTCTCTCTCTCTCTCTCTCTCTCTCTCTCTCTCTCTCTCTCTCTCTCTTAATAAAGGCGCTTACATTCAGTGAAACGCACGCAGACACGCTTTCATGAACCATTCTTCCACATGTCATACAACCATGTCTCTGAGAACAAAAAGCTTTCTGAAACAGATGGGTTTCTTGAGCCGGGTTTTGAAACAGGAAAGGGTTGGCTGGTGACGGAGATGG
>CM065702.1:43313631-43316131 GCA_017654935.2 Phymorhynchus buccinoides | reverse complement strand
GGGGGCCATCTCAAAGGTCTGCACCGTCACGTTGGCTATGTTGCTGCAGCTGTACGTAGTCCACGAATGTCTGAACAATGAAGTGTTGGAGTTGAGCCAGCGACTGAACCACAGCAGAGAACAGCCGCAGTGAAAGGGGTTTCCGCTTAAATCCAAAGTGCTAAGTCTCTTGACTGTAACCTCACTGAACACTGAAGGACTCAAGCCCCTGATCTGGTTGTTTGATAGGTCTACATGCTGGAGATGTTGCAGACCGTCGAACAAACCGTCCCCCAATGTTGCCAGCAGATTGCGGTTCAGAACCAGGGACGTTACATTAGGGAAACACGCCAACATCCGTCGTGAGAGATCTCTGAGGCGGCTCCACTGCACGCGTACGTGCTGGACAGAGTTCAGGTGTCCAAAAAGTTTCACGAATTTGTCTTCACTGGCATCCATGACGTTGGAATCCAGATACAGTTGGGCAACACTGGGACATCCTGCAAAACTGCTTTCGTCGATTTCTGGGGAGCTGAACTGAATGCCGTTATTAGAGAGATCAATGCGCCATAAGGTGGGATTGCTGTATGCGTTCCGCTCAATGATGGAAAGCCTCGTGTGTTGTCTCCACAAGGAGGCCACACGCAGTTCAGGAAACTTCTGGCCGGAGAAGGTTCCAGTCGGGATTTGGGAAAACACGTTTTTGCCTAACAGAAGGTGTTCCAAGTGAGGCAGACAAACGTTATCGGGGATGTAACTGAGAAAGTTCCCTTGCAGACAGAGCGTTCGCAAATTCGGGAACAGCGACGATGTGCCGTTGCAGGTGAACGGGAAAATGAATAGAGCGTTAGTGTCCAAGTTGATTCTTTCCACTTGTGAAATGCTGTCGTAAATGATTGTAGCGATGGAGTTGTTTGCTACTCCCAGTTCCTTCAGGTACCTCAGAGGCTTGAACGTGCTCAGCGCAAACTTCCCAATCCCATTATCGTGTAGCAAAAGCCTCCCCAGGTTTTGAAGAGAAGCGTTGTGGAAGACATCAGGGGGCATGTGATCCAAGGCACAGGACGTGATATCCAGTTCTTCTAGGGTAGAAATGGCGAACACCGGAGACAACTTTCCGTACGATAGATCCCGGTTACCACTCAGAACCAAGTGCCTGAGATAGGGTAGCTCTCTGAAAGCTTCAGGGCTGATGAAGTTCAGATCGTTGTGGCTAATATCAATTTGGATCAGACTGGTGAGATTCTGAAAGAAATGGGCAGGCACGTTTTTCAGCCTGTTGTAGCTGAAGTAAAGATAGCGTGTTTTCTCAGGTAGGCTGGGTATATATTGTAAACCTCCGGGGATTCTGGAGCAGTTGGCCACAGTCATTGTGCAGTAACACAGCCCTTCCCCACAGTTTGTGGTGGGGATGAGGGTGGGGAATGCGTTGTCAGGTTCCACAGTTGTCTCCCTTTCGCCGATTCCTTTCCTGGTTGTGTCCCTTTGCAGCGCGTCGTGGTGACTCCATGACGTTGCGCGTGTTGTGTCGTTCTGCCCCGCAGTTGTTTTTCTTTTGTTGGGTTGTTTCCAAGTTGTTTCCCTTTCTACAGTGTCACGTGGCTCCCGGATTGTCTCCCTTACTCGATGGTGGTGTCCACCACGGGTTCTCTCCCTGCTCAGCTCTGCTGTGTGGACAGGAAAGGGAGAGAACACGGCTACCCCCAGGGCGACAAGGGGAAGAACCCACACCCCAGACCACCTCTGCCAGTCCCACATGGTTTATTTAATACAATTAATTACTCCCATTAAAAGGAAATAAAATGGAAGGTAAATGCCGTTATTAAAGAACTCGAAAGGTTCGCAATGTTTCACAAAAGTGATTCAAGAGTTTCCCAGCTGTAATTTAATCCTTCAATGAAACGAGTGAAGAAGTAAAGATTCCACACACACACCGATTTCCACTCCTGTCCCTTGGACAGATGATTATCAACATAAGATCATTAAATTTTAAAAAAAACACTCATTTTTTTTCTGTCCTCAGCATCTGAAGTTTGTATCCTTTTCGTCGAACCAACACAAAATACAAATAATGTGCATATAGTATAATCCTAGTGATGACTCAACAGATTTTCCACTTGGCATTTACTCCATCTGTATGATAAAAAAATAAAATAGAATATAATCGAAGGTTCACTTTGTATATTTATGAACGATTTGTGATGGGTTTTTTTTAGATTTTTTTTAGATTGGTACCAAGGCAACCAGATAACAACAGAAAACGCAATGCTCTTTTAAGTTTTTGTGGATTTGTTTTTGGGTGGTGGTGGGTGTGTGTGTGTGGTAAAAACCAGCTTTGATTTGATACCATGTTTCACACACAGCAAAATCATATCACAACTAAAAACTAGTCACGTTTTTTCCTTCTAAATGTTGTTTTCTTTTTAGCAAGACAACCTCAAGTATTCAAACTGCTTTATTAGATTAGTATTTCAAGTTTTGCTTTTAACTTTCAGAAGATAAAACGGTAGACACACGCTGC
>CM065702.1:43291131-43303631 GCA_017654935.2 Phymorhynchus buccinoides | reverse complement strand
ACACACAGACACACAGACAGACAGAGGGACATACTATTGGGGAGGGAGAGGGAAGCTTGCTTTTGAGAAACGCAACACCACTTGCTGTCCACTTGAAAACCGTAAACGCAGTATAATATATGAAGCAGATAATTCTATTGCATCCTTCACTTACCACGTTGCGTGGCAAGATACCATGAATCCTTTGCTTGTGCTCGGGAAAATCCAGTCACTTGGGCAAGAATGACCAGTAAGGAAGTAAGCTACTCGTGTCAGATTTCGAAACACCGGTCTTTCCTGGTATTGCATTGTTGCAGTGTACCAACATTCTCATTATATACCTGTAACCAGATCGGGGGACGTTACACGCACATACTTTTCCTCTTCTATTCGTGTTTAAAGATCCACTAAAGTCGAATTTTTAGACGTGAGTGTGAGTGACTGCGTGCATAGATGTGTGTGGTTTAAAAACAAAATCTCAGTTTATTTTGTTTTGGTTTGTGTTGGCTGAATTTTGAAGGCAACTGAAATATGTTTGAAGTCGTGAATTTCAGAATTTACTACCAATGAGCAGACAATTAGCTTCAACATTACATGCCTGCGTCTTGTTTCGAAAACAGACCCAATGTTATGGAGAGTGCACTTTCAGTGTGATAAAATTTTAAAAATATCATTTTATTTAGATTTCTGGGCAACAAGAGTGTAGAGAAAGGTTTTGTTTGTGTGAAGGATTCGGTGCCAGCTAAAAGGATTCTTGACTCAGCGTTGAAACAGTACATCGCGATGTTTTAGTCTCCTTGTTTGGTTGTAAGTGTTACTTGTATCTCCAAAGCTCGAAATCGATGGGAAAACTGCAAGCTTTGTGATTAGCGTAGGCTACATAATGTGTTGTTGTTAGGTCTGTGCAGTATTGTGCTAGCAATTCATTAAATGTCTTGGACGAGGTTTGCTAACTGAGCAGCTAACGCTTGAATCGTCATTGGAGTGTTGTGGACATCAGATTTGTTGTTGTTGCTGTTTTAAAGAAGAGATAGAAGTTGATAGAGTGTGCCAAGCCATGTGTTGGATTCCATTTAAGTGGGTTCTTCTTTCCCTTGTGGCACTGGATGCATTGGTATTCTCTCCCATTTCTGTACACACGGCACTGTTGGGCAGGGAGACAATTCGCGGAGACCATACGTGGGCAAGGGAAACAACTTGGAAACAGCGCAACACATTTCAACGAAAATCAATCCCCAAACAGTACAACAGAACACTGACAACGAGGAAACCACACAACGCATTCCCCACCCCCACCCCCACCTGTGGAGAAGGACTGTGTCGCTGTAAAACCGTTGTGGCCAACTGCTCCAGAATCCCCGGAGGTTTACAGCACATCCCATCCCTCCCCAAGACAACCCGCTACCTCTACTTCAGCTACAACCATCTGAGAACCATCCCTGCCCATTTCTTTGAGAACCTCACCAAGCTTACCCTGGTGGATCTGAGTCACAATGATATAAAGGTTATAAGTCCGGAGGCGTTTAGAGTTTTGTCCAGTCTCAAGACTTTGTTCCTCAGCGCGAACCCGGGTCTGACTTATAAAACTTTGTCTCCAGTGTTCGCCATTGCTTCCTTGAGGGAGCTGGATGCGATGTCGTGTTCCTTGGGACCCATTCCCCCCAATCTCTTTCACAACACTTCCCTTCGCGGCTTGAAGATACTGCGGCTGCACAATAATTACGTAGGGAACTTAGCCTTAAGCACGTTCCAGCCTCTCTCTTCTTTGAACGAACTCGGTCTAGCATCCAACTCGATATCAGAAATGGCTGTGGATAGCGCTTTACCAGTGGAGAAAATCAACTTGGACACTAATGGTCTGTTCATTTTCCCATCCACCTGCAATGGCTCGTTATCCTTGCTCCCCAACTTACAAACACTCTTGCTGCAAGGAAACTTACTCAGTTACATTCCTCAGAATGTCTGTCTGCCTAGTCTTCAGTTCCTTGTTTTAGGCAAGAACGTGTTTTCCAGATTACCTACAGGAACTTTTTCTGACCAGAAATTTCCCAAACTGGTTGTGGCCTCTCTTTTTTCGCAAAGCACCAGGCTTTCCGTCATTGAGCGGAATGCTTTCAGCAACCCCACCCTGCAGAGAATCGATCTCACTTTCAACAACATTCGGTTCAGCTCCTCACAAATCGATGAAGACAGCTTCGCGGGATGTCCTAGCGTGACTAAACTGGATTTGGATTACAATATTGTTGACGTTAATGAAGACAGATTTGTGAAACTGTTTGGCCATCTCAGTTCTGTACAGTTCTTAAACATGCAGCGATGTAGTGTGAGATATCTGACAAAAAGGATGTCGACAGGCTTTTATAATGTTACACAATTACGTTTGAACCGTAACCGTTTGCTGTCATTAAGCGATGGTTTGTTCGACGGTCTTCAAAATATCCGGTATATAGACCTGGCACAGAACCAGATCAGGGACTTAAGTCCTTCAGTGTTCAGTGAGGTTACAGTCAAGAGACTTAGCACTTTGGATTTAAGCGGAAACCCCTTTCAGTGCGGCTGTGCTCTGCTGTGGTTCAGTCGCTGGCTCAACTCCAACGCTTCATTGTTCAGACATTCGTGGACTACGTACAGCTGCAGCAACATAGTCAACGTGACGGTGCAGACCTTTGATATGGCCCCCCAGGCCTGCCTGTGGACTCGGACCACCTACATCATCATCGACGTGATCATCGGCTCCCTGCTCGTCGTCTCCATCACGGCTTCCGCTCTCTACTCGTACCGCTGGCATCTGCGGCTGCTGCTCTACCAGGCCTACCACGACCAGGGGGAAGCCCGAAGGCGCCATCTGGAGAACAACGCTTTCGATTACGACGTCTACGTGGCTTACGACATCTTCGACGAGGAATGGGTCCGGCGCCGCTTGGTCCCGGAGCTGCAGGGACGGCTGAATCTGCGGCTGTGTCTGTCGGAGAGAGATCTGCCGCCCGGCCAGCCGGAGCTGCAGGCGATCTCGGAGAGCGTGGAGAGGAGCCAGAAAGCGCTGATGGTGTTCTCCGCCAACTTCGCCCGCAACCCGCTGTGCCAGTTCCAGCTGTGCCTGTGTCAGCGTCACGTGATGGATCACCATGACGACCTGGTGGTGGCCATGTTGGGGGACCTGGGGTCACGTGACCTGACGGCGGCCATGATGGCGGTGCTGAGGACCACGCACTACATCCAGTGGGGAGGGGGAGGGGGAGGAGGGCAGGGGGGAGGAGGAGGAGGGAGAGGGGGAGGCCATGGTGACTTCATTCTGGGGACGAATGCTCATCGCTCTGCAGGAGGTCGTTCAACACAGACACCAGTGACAGGGCTCTGGAGGTGATGGCTGATACGTAACAGAAATGCATATTTCTGAACAGGTTTGGATTCAACCTTAGCCAAAATTACAAAAATCTACAACAGATTCTAACAGTTTGTCTTGGATCTGGTTCTAACTTTATGTCAGACTAATTTCATTGGACCCTGCATGATGGATAGAAATCTTAGATGTAGCACTTAGCACTTTGAGACGATGCTAGTTATCCGTGCACACGGCATTATATAAGTTATGTTCACAAAAACACACAAAACAGTATTCAAAGTTGAAATCAGAAACAACTGGAAAAAACCCACATCAACGGTGCATACGAAATTTGATGATGATAGACTGAATAGGTGAGGTTTATGCCTCTGACTAAATTAGAGTTTTGCTAAGGCTGTAGTAGTGTGGTGTTGTTCGTCTGTCCCATGGGGTGAAGACCACCCGGCAACAGTTCGATATGTCAATGGGGTCAGGACGCAGATGACCGAACACTATGATACACACTAACCGAAGAAGAGCTGTGCTAGAAGGCTATTTCTGTCCATCAATCTTTTCGACCCTTGAAGATTGATTTGTAAATTAACGAGTCTGTGTGTGTGTGTGTGTGTGTGTGTGTGTGTGTGTGTGTGTGTTGCATGTGTGTGTGTGTTGCATGTGTATGTGTATTGGTGTAGAGTGGCACAGAGGTATCGCGTTCGCCTCGTGTCAAGTAAACCCGAGTTCGAACCTGGGTGCAGGGGATTTTTCCTCTCACTCTGCATTAGGCCTTGCAGTCTGAACGTGGAGTTTTTCAGATAAACTGAGGTCCCATGTGCTCATGCACTTAGCATACGTTAAACCCAGTGGTAACGAACAAGTTGTCATTTGGTCAAAATGTAACTCCTTCCTTACACAAAGATTGCATGCCAAAACATTGGGTGGCGTGCGTCTGGCTGCGACGCGCTCTGCAGGTGGGAGCAACCTGAATTTCACAGAGACGCCTCTGTGACTATAGTATAAAGTACCTAAGTACCTAATACCGACGAGTGGGTCTTGAAGGGTTTGTGACGATGAGGACAGGAAAGAGAGTTGAGGGAATCTGTTGCGGTTGTATAATATGGTGCCACGTTTGCTTGTCTATTTGGTATACGTCTGTGAACAGTTCATTCCACTCGTTCTAAATAAAGTCACGCTACACTGATTTATGTAATCCAGAACGGTGTACTCTGAGATGAGGTAACAAGTCAATCAAGCATTGATGCTGTACGTCATTGATAATCGTGTTAAATATGTGTAAAACTTGTACATTTGAAGGAGCATAATTGTGCCGACTCTTGCTTTTCAGAACAAATTAATGCTTTCCCCCCAAAAAAAGGCAAGGTTCTATTGACATAAACAAACATTGTTTTGTAAGAATATAGAATTATATTGTTTTGACAAAGTCCGGACATTTCGGTGACGTAGCGTTGATATTGCATGGGTTATTGGACAAAAACCTTGCCTCTGGGGATTTTTGGACCCACCCAGTGCTGGGAAGGTGAAGGCCGAAATATACATTTTGTTACTTTTCACTCCTTCTCCATGGCAACACAGTGATGAATAGGCACGTATTATTATTACTAGACTATCCCTGTGTTACCATAGTATTTGGTATTTGATACTTTATAGTCTCAGAGGCCTGTGAAATTCGGGTTTCTCCCACCTGGAGAGCGTGTCGCAGCCAGAGGCGCGCCACACATTTTTTTGTTTTATTTGCATGCGATTTGTTTGACTGATGAGCAAGGAAAGGGTGGGTGGGTACATTTTGACCAAGTGACAATGTTTTCGTTGCCACTGGCATTAACGTGTGCTAAGTGCATGGGCACACGGGATCGTCTCATCCGAAAGACTCCATGTTCAGACCGGAAGGCCTAGTGCAGAGTGAGAGGAAAACTCCCCTGTACCCAGGTTCGAACTGGGGTTTATTGTACGCGAGGAGAACGCGTTACCTCTGTGCCGCTCTACACCATGGGGGAAGAGTAAATACTAACAACGTGGTATTTCTACATTTACGGTTTACAGCTACGAGTGAAAGGATCATCTGATGCATGTTTTATGCATGAAAAAAAAAGACGAGAGAGAGAGAGCGAGAGCGAGAGCGAGCGAGCGAGCGAGCGAGCGAGCTTGTGTGTACGGGCGCACATGTATGGGACTGTTTTTGTCCGTCACCGAAGGTAACGGACTTTGCGATGGGCTGGTTTGTATTTTTTTTTTTTTTTTTTTTTTTTTTTCTCCCCTGTCTGTCCCAAGGATATCTCCCGAACCGCTTGACCGAATCGCGTCAAATTTTGTGTGAAGGTGTGCCTCCTTAATAGGAAGAGATCGGCGCAAACCATTTTGCCGTCGTGACCTTGACCTTGACGTACGACCTTGAAAACCGAAAATCTATTTTTAGCCATATCTCGGGCACCGATCGACATAGGATGTTGAAACTTGGTATGAAGGTGGTTTGGCTTATGCCCGTTCTGATGATGGCATACAGATCAAGGTCAAGGTCAAGGTAAAAAAGATCGCTGGAGCCTGAAAATCGGAGGGTCATTTTTTTCTCCTTCTGTCTGTCCCAAGGATATCTTTCGAACGGGTTGACCGAATCACGTCAATTTTTGTGTGCTGGTGTGTCACTATGAGAGGAAGGCATCCGCGCAAACCATTTTGCCGTCGTGACCTTGACCTTGACGTACGACCTTGAAAACCGAAAATCTTTCAGGGGCCATAACTCCCACACCGTTAGTGTTAGAGTCTTCAAATTTGGCATGTAGGTACTTTGGCTTATGCCCGTTCTGATAGTGGCATACCGAGGTCAAGGTCCGGGAGATAGGTAAGCCTTGTTTTTTTTTTTTTTTTTTGTCTGTCTGTCCCAAGGATATCTCCCGAACCGCTTGACCGAATCACGTCAAATTTTCTGTGGAGGTGTGCCACCTTAGTAGGAAGAGATCCGCGCAAACCATTTTGCCGTCGTGACCTTGACCTTGACGTACGACCTTGAAAACCGAAAATCTTTCAGGGGCCATAACTCCCACACCGTTAGTGTTAGAGTCTTCAAATTTGGCATGTAGGTACTTTGGCTTATGCCCGTTCTGATAGTGGCATACCGATCAAGGTCAAGGTCACGGTCCGGGAGATAGGTAAGCCTTGTTTTTTTTGTATTTTTTGTCTGTCTGTCCCAAGGATATCTCCCGAACCGCTTGACCGAATCACGTCAAATTTTGTGTGGAGGTGTGTCACCTTAATAGGAAGAGATCCGCGCAAACCATTTTGCCGTAGTGACCTTGACCTTGACGTACGACCTTGAAAACCGAAAATCTATTTTTAGCCATATCTCGGGCACCGATCGACATAGGATGTTGAAACTTGGCATGAAGGTGGTTTGGCTTATGCCCGTTCTGATGATGTCATACCGATCAAGGTGAAGGTCAAGGTAAAAAAGATCTCTGCGGCCTGAAAATCGGAGGGTCATTTTTTCTCCTTCTGTCTGTCCCAAGGATATCTTTCGTATAGGTTGGCAGAATCGCTTCACATTTTGTGTGGAGGTGTGCCACCTTAATAGGAAGAGATCCGCGCAAACCATTTTGCCGTGGTGACCTTGACCTTGACGTATGACCTTGAAAACCGAAAATCTATTTTTAGCCATATCTCGGGCACCGATCAACATAGGATGTGGAAACTTGGTATGAAGGTGGTTTGGCTTATGCCCTTTCTGATTATGGCATACCGATCAAGGTCAAGGTCAAGGTAAAAAAGGTCACTGGAGCCTGAAAATTGGAGGGTCATTTTTTCTCCTTCTGTCTGTACCTAGGATATCTCCCGAACCGCTTGACCGAATCGCTTCAAATTGTGTGTGCTGGTGTGTCACTATGAGGGGAAGGCATCCGCGCAAACCATTTTGCCGTCGTGACCTTGACCTTGGCGTACGACCTTGGAAACCGAAAATATTTAAGGGGTTATTACTCCCACACCGTTGGTGTTAGAGTCTTCCAATTTGGCATGCAGGTACTTTGGCGTATGCCCGTTCTGATGGTGGCATACCAACCAAGGTCAAGGTCACGATCCGGGAGATCGGTAGGCCTTGAAAGTAGTAGGGGTATACAGATTAGGTTTTCAGCCATTTTCCATAGCTTTCACATTTTTCCACATTTGTACTTAACAGAAGCGCTTCATATTGTGTGTGGCACTGTATACCCTAGAGTAGAAAACATCCGAGCATAAAGTATCGCCATGCTGACCTTGACCTTGAAGTGTGACCTTGAAAACCGAAATTTCCTTCTTTGCGCTATATATTATTGTCCAAGCTGTATCTCGTGAACTACAAGACATAAGCTCTTCAAATGTTGTGTCAGGATATGAATGAATGAAAATTTGTTTAACGTCCTCCGCCCCGGAGCAGGCACAGAGGCAGACAGAGAGAGAGAGAGAGAGAGAGAGAGAGAGAGAGAGAGAGAGAGAGAGAGAGAGAGAGATGAAATGAAAATATTTATTCCATAAGGCCAAAGCCCCCTTTGGAAGGGGGGTACAACATAATTAATAAAAACAAAGTGTCATTTCATGCACCATTTATAGCAAAATAATTAATTTATGACAAAGCAATTTGTCTTGCCTTTAGTGCTTGGTATATAAAAATGCACAATTTTCTAACAGTTTCGCTGTTTCTAGAAGACATTAATAATGACAGACGAAAGGCATTTGGATTACGATAAAATTTCGGTGCAATAAACTGTTTTCTTAGATTATCATAAAATGGACAGCATAGGAACAAATGCAGTTCGTTTTCTACGTCAGCATTGCAAAGTTTACAAACTAAGTCTTGATGTCTGTGGTACCTATACCTATAGTAATGAACAGCCAGATCCGAAATGCCAAATCTTATTTTGGTCATAACATACTTCAAATGTTTATCAAGTTCAATACAGAGATATGCAGGCAAAGAATTAAACGGATTACAAAATGTTCTATACATGGAAAACCTGTCACTCTCATTGACGTGCTCACCCCATTCTTGCCATTTACAATCAACCATTCTCTGCTTAAACACTTTCAAAAATCCATTAACGTCTCCTACACCTTGTTCCATCCATACAAAACCAAAACCAAATTTAAACAGACATAATCTTACATGTGTAACCCAGGTGGTTTTTCCTCGGGCATCAAGGTCACTAAGCATAGTGTAAGCTTTCTTAGGTAATCTTTCATTTGTCATCTGAGTTATTCTAAACCAGTAACGAATACATTGAACAACAAAATTAATAGTGATTGGATGCCTATTTAACTCATTGTATACAAAATCATTTGGAGTACATAGACTTACACCTAAATATTTCTTCAATGCGTATAAATGCACTTTTTCACAATACTGAACAGATTTATCAAACGCCCATATCTCACACCCATACTGCATAATAGGAAGAACTTGTCGATCAAACAATGTTAATAGCACATGCAGTGAATCACAGTTAAACAAACGTAATCGTTGTAAAATACATAAAAGCGCCTTCTTGGCTTTACTTGCTAAATCTCGACATGCAGTAGCGAAACTCAGTTTTGTAGTAAAATATATACCTAGGTATTTATAACAATTAACTACAGGCATAACTTGTCCATCAAAAACCCATCTTTCCCTTGCTCCAAGATAACCCCCTTTACGAAAAACTACAATATTACTTTTGCCTAAATTTACTGTTAAATCCAATGATGTAGCTGATCTTTGTAAGATGTTCAATTGATTTTGTAATCCAATAACTGTTTCTGAGAGTAAAACAACATCATCAGCCAATAATAGGATAAACAACTCAAAAGCATCCAGTGGGAACGTAACTCCATGCCTACCATTTCTAATTACATCAAGAGCTAATTCATTAATAAACATTGAAAATAAAATCGGACTGCACGCATCCCCCTGCTTAACCCCCGAAGAACAAACAATAGACTGTGTCAGTTTAGCCCCACATCTAACACGTGCTTTTACACTTTCATACATGCTTCGCACGCAACGAAAAAGCTTACCTTTCACGCCGTTCTTCAAAAGAATAGGCCACAGAAGATTTCTATTAATAGTGTCAAAACATTTCTGAAAATCAATAAAAGCAACATAAAGCTTGCGGTTGTGGATTCTACTGAATTGTTTCTGCACACATGCTAATAATGTAAATAAGTGATCTACTGTGGAGTAGCCTTTTTTTAATCCTGCTTGGCACTCACCTGTCAAATTATTTTCTTCAACCCATGACTGCAATCTTTGGTTTATAACAGAGCCATACACTTTACTGCAAACATTAATCAGACTAATCCCTCTATAATTACCAGGGTTGTTTACGTCACCTTTCTTATGCAATGGTAAGATAATGGATTCCGCCCAACTGTCTGGATACACGCCTTTGTCAAAGAGAGTATTGAAAAATTTAACAAAGAAAGGCAAAATAAAGTCACAAGAATTTTTCAAAATTTCTCCAATGATTCCATCTGGTCCACTTGCTTTGTTTGGTTTTAATTTACGTAATGCTAGCAGTATTTCCTCACCAGAGATAGGGCGGCTAAATACAAGATCGTCATCGTAAGCATCATCAGTGGCATCATCATCATCATCAACATTTACATCTTTCTCTAAAAGCATCTTAAAATGTTCAAACCATTGTTCAACAGTTATCTGATTTTTGACATGTTTCCTTTTAGGTATCATTTTATGAACAGAGACCCAGAAATCCTTTTGATTATTTATAGAATCCATCAGATTTTCAACCATTTTCTTGTTATGTTCTTTCTTTTTATATTTAAGGAGATTTTTATACTCTCGTCTTGCCTGACAGAAGTTAAACCTATCCTGTTCATCTAAAGTACGACGAAATTTTTTCAAAAGCTTACGCACACGTTTCCTTCCACTCCTACATTCACAGTCAAACCAATCGTGCGCCTTCTTTCTCCCATTTACACAAATTCTTTTCTTCATACAATCCGCCGCTTCTTTCAAAGCTTCATTAAACATGTTAATAGCCTCATTAACATTCACATCAACAGCCTGAACTGCTGCTTCTAATTTCATTTTAACTGATTCGGAATTCAATGTAGTTTTGAACACAAGTGCGTGATCAGAGTTCCAAGTAAACTTATCAATGTACACCTTTTCACTATAATCGCAAATAACATGATTATCAGGAAAATGAACAGAGAAAACAACAGGCATGTGGTAGCTTTCAGTGCGATCACAAACAGACCAAATACAATCATCACTAACAGTAGCAAACAAATCACTCGACATCAAAAAATAGTCAATCACACTGCAGCCAAAATCACATATGTACGTGTAGCGTCCTTCAAGGTCGCCGTAACACATACCATTCAGAATGTACAGACTTAACGCAGTGCACACAATACAATCATCACTAACAGTAGCAAACAAATCACTCGACATCAGAAAATAGTCAATCACACTGCAGCCAAAATCACATATGTACGTGTAGCGTCCTTCAAGGTCGCCGTAACACATACCATTCAGAATGTACAGACTTAACGCAGTGCACACAATACAATCATCACTAACAGTAGCAAACAAATCACTCGACATCAGAAAATAGTCAATCACACTGCAGCCAAAATCACATATGTACGTGTAGCGTCCTTCAAGGTCGCCGTAACACATACCATTCAGAATGTACAGACTTAACGCAGTGCACAAAATACAATCATCACTAACAGTAGCAAACAAATCACTCGACATCAAACAATAGTCAATCACACTGCAGCCAAAATCACATATGTACGTGTAGCGTCCTTCAAGGTCGCCGTAACACATACCATTCAGAATGTACAGACTTAACGCAGTGCACAAAATACAATCATCACTAACAGTAGCAAACAAATCACTCGACATCAAACAATAGTCAATCACACTGCAGCCAAAATCACATATGTACGTGTAGCGTCCTTCAAGGTCGCCGTAACACATACCATTCAGAATGTACAGACTTAACGCAGTGCACATGCTCAACAGGGATTTCCCAAAACTATTAATAACTGTGTCTTGTGAACTTCTGTTCGTGCTACTTTCATTTTTGTGAAGAGTGTCCAAAAGATCATTTACAGCTACATCATCCTGTGAAATATTTGAGGTGCGGGCATTTAAATCACCAGAGATAAGCATATAGTAATCATCAACTAACAGAGCATTATCAATTAAGCAATTTTCAAGCATTAACACACCATCACCATTGTCAAACAAAGAATAGTAATTAGAGCCTTCAGGTGGTGTGTAAGCACATACATACAGAATATCTTTATCGAGACCAAATAATCGTTTATCAATAATAAACAACAAAAAGAATCCATTATCCACTTTAATCTCTTTCACATAAGGTACAAATTCATTTTTAATCAGACACACCACACCACCAGACGGACGACCGGCATCAGATAATTTAACTGATGATTTACAAAACGATTTATAATCGGGGAAAAACATCAACAGAAAACGTTTCAACAAATGTTTCAACAAGACAAACAAATCCAAAAGAAGATACAAATGAGACAAAATCATTGTCAGTCAATTTAGAAACAATACCATTGATATTCCAATGTAAAAACGAAAATGAAAAACGTTTATTTCCAACAGGAGAAGACAAAGAACTATCACTATCAGCGTCAATTGACCCCGCACCAAACAGTGACTCATTGTTTACATCAGCTGGGAGATTCCCCTTGACCTCGCGTGAACTTTGAGAGGAATGTTCCCCAAGAGAGCAAAATTGTAACAACTCATCAACTGGTTCAAACATATGTTCAACATTACCCCCACTCTCTTCACTATCACCCATTCCGCCATCATCCCTCCCACCCTTTCCCTTTATCTCTCCATTCTTTCCCCATTCTCCACTTTCTCCCCTACATTCTCTCTCCTTTTCTCCTCCACTCTCCTCCCTCTCTCTCCCTCTCTCCCTCATTCCATTGTCACGTCTTCCTTCAGCGCCTTTTCTCTCTTTTTTACCATTCCTCCCTCCCCCAACCCCCATCACTCCATCACCCCCTACATGTTCATTGCTCCCTCCACTGTCCCCCCTCACATTCACAACACCACTCCTTCCATCCCTTGTGTCAACCTGTTCACGTGAATTGAGGTCATGCACGAATGTTTTGCAAAATCCGTAAGTGTTAATAACATAACGGGATAGTTTGCTAA
>CM065702.1:43276131-43286131 GCA_017654935.2 Phymorhynchus buccinoides | reverse complement strand
CTTTCTGCGTGTTTAGCTGTGATTATGGAATGGATTACGGCATTTGCCACGAGTTTCCGTACTCTATATACTACTAAATTGCCCGCACTCGTTCTGTCCGAGTTACGCTGACCTCTCTTGTTCAACTCTCCACCCTTAGTCGTGTAGATATAGTACGCCCTCGTGTTTTCTCCTTGTTGAGCAATTACAATCCAACCGGTTGTTTTAACTGAAGGGTGAGGAACGTGGTGTGTATTGTTTTCTTGTTCGCTGGCTGCATGGACGGATTAGTTTCCCACTGAGAGACTCTTGAATTGTGAAGCGTTGCGAAGACCCAGGAAGTACAGGAAGTACTCATTCTTTCCCAGGGCTGTGAGTGAGTGGAACTCTCTTCCACCTGAGGCAATATCATCAGCCTCGGTGGAGGAATTCAAATCCCGGATCTGAACCCCCTCCCCTCCCCCCCCCCCCCTCACTCCTCCTCCCCCCTCACCCTCCCCCCCCCCCCCTTCCCCCCTGTCCTCACCTTTCCGTTGTCTCAACGGAGTCAACTCCATACCCCCTGTCCGGGCCTCTCCCCCAAATCATGCCCACCCCCCTCTCGCCCCCTCCCATTCAATCCTGCATTGAGCTGATCATCCGGGCAGCAAGTCCTTCACACAAGTTACTGATTAGTTGGAAACCCCCCACGTCGTAAGCATCATAATCATCAAATTGTTGATGGAGAAGAAGACCCTGTGAGTGTCGGGGTGCAGTTTGTTTTCTTTCATTTTATTTCCATTGAAAGGAATGACTGTGTTGAGCCATGTGTGACTGGCAGAGATGTGTTGTGGTGTGGATTATCCCCCTTGCGGCGCTGTCTGTGGTGGTGTTGTCTCCCTTTTCTGTGCACACGGCACTGCTGGGCAGGGAGACAATCAGGGAGCAACATGACAAATTGGGAGGGGAGACGACCGGGAAACGACACGATGAAAGAAAGACAACTGTGGCGCAAAATGACAACAAACGCGCAATGTTATGGAAAAGCCACGACACGCTACAAAGGGACACAACAAGGGAACGAAGCAGCAAAAGAGAGACAACTGTGAAACCTGACAACTCCATCACCCCCACCTCCACCTCCACCTCCAACTGTGGAGAAGGGCTGTGTTATTGTAAAGCCGATGTGGCCCACTGCTCCAGTATCCCCGGAGGTTTGCAATATATACCCAGCCTACCTGAGAAAACACGCTATCTTTACTTCAGCTACAACCGTTTGAAAACCATTCCTGCCCATTTCTTTCAGAACCTCACCAATCTTGTTCAAATTGATTTAAATCACAACGATCTGAATTTCATCAGCCCTGAAGCTTTCAGAGAGCTGCCCTATCTCGGGCACTTGTTTCTGAGTGGTAACCGGGGTCTGACTTATAAAACTTTGTCTCCAGTGTTCGCCATTGCTTCCTTGAAGGAGCTGGATGTAATGTCGTGTTCCTTGGGACCCATTCCCCCCAATCTCTTTCAGAACACTTCCCTTCGCGGCTTGAAGATACTGCGGTTGCACGATAATTACGTAGGGAACTTAGCATTAAGCACGTTCCAGCCTCTCTCTTCTTTGAACGAACTCGGTCTAGCATCCAACTCGATATCAGAAATGGCTGTGGATAGCGCTTTACCAGTGGAGGAAATCAACTTGAACACTAATGGTCTGTTCATTTTCCCATCCACCTGCAATGGCTCGTTATCCTTGCTCCCCAACTTACAAGCACTCTTGCTGAAAGGAAACTTACTCAGTTACATCCCTCAGAATGTCTGTCTGCCTGGTCTTCAGTTCCTTGTTTTAGGCAAGAACATGTTTTCCAGATTACCTACAGGAACTTTTTCTGACCAGAAATTTCCCAAACTGGTTGTGGCCTCTCTGTTTTCGCAAAGCACCAGGTTTTCCGTCATTGAGCGGAATGCTTTCAGCAACCCCACCCTGCAGAGAATCGATCTCACTTTCAACAACATTCGGTTCAGCTCCTCACAAATCGATGAAGACAGTTTCGCGGGATGTCCTAGTGTGACTAAACTGGATTTGGATTACAATATTGTTGACGTTAATGAAGACAGATTTGTGAAACTGTTTGGCCATCTCAGTTCTGTACAGTTCTTAAACATGCAGCGATGTAGTGTGAGATATCTGACAAAAAGGATGTTGACAGGCTTTCATAATGTTACACAATTACGTTTGAACCGTAACCGGTTGCTGTCACTAAGCGATGGCTTGTTCGACGGTCTTCAAAATCTCCGGCATTTAGACCTGGCACAGAACCAGATCAGGGACTTGAGTCCTTCAGTGATCAGTGAGGTTACAGTCAAGAGACTTAGCACTTTGGATTTAAGCGGAAACCCCTTTCACTGCAGCTGTTCTCTGCTGTGGTTCAGTCGCTGGCTCAACTCCAACACTTCACTTTTTAATAATTCATGGACTACGTACAGCTGCAGCAACATAGCCAACGTGACGGTGCAGACCTTTGAGATGGCCCCCCAGGCCTGCCTGTGGACTCGGACCACCTACATCATCATCGACGTGGTCATCGGCTCCCTGCTCGTCGTCTCCGTCACGGCTTCCGCTCTCTACTCGTACCGCTGGCATCTGCGGCTGCTGCTCTACCACGCCTACCACGACCAGGGGGAAGCCCGAAGGCGCCATCTGGAGAACAACGCTTTCGATTACGACGTCTACGTGGCTTACGACATCTTCGACGAGGAATGGGTCCGGCGCCGCTTGGTTCCGGAGCTGCAGGAACGGCTGAATCTGCGGCTGTGTCTGTCGGAGAGAGATCTGCCGCCCAACCAGCCGGAGCTGCAGGCGATCTCGGAGAGCGTGGAGAGGAGCCAGAAAGTGCTGATGGTGTTCTCCGCCAACTTCGCCCGCAACCCGCTGTGCCAGTTCCAGCTGTGCCTGTGTCAGCGTCACGTGATGGATCACCATGACGACCTGGTGGTGGCCATGTTGGGGGACCTGGGGTCACGTGACCTGACGGCGGCCATGATGGCGGTGCTGAGGACCACGCACTACATCCAGTGGGGGGACGGGGATGAGGGCAGGGGGGAGGAGGAGGGAGAGGGGGAGGCCATGGTGACTTCATTCAGGGGACGGATGCTCATCGCTCTGCAGGAGGTCGTTCAACGCAGACAACAGTGACAGGGCTTTGCATGATTGGAAAGCAAACAACGTGTCCCTAAGAGATTATGGGTATCAGATGACACAGGGTGACTATAAAAATGACACCCACAACATTGGTAATAAAAAGTGTAATAATCAAGCTATGATTTCGAATTTTCGGTTTTTATTGAAAAAGAAGATTCAATGCATAAACGATTACCACAGTTTGCATTTCCTAGATTTGTTTGTGTGCTCCAAAAATTAACAGTTTCCATGGTACCCCATTTTCAGAAAGTGCCTTTTTTTTATCTATAAAAACGCATCCGCATTTTCAATGTCATCGTTTGCCATTTCAATTTGTACAGTATCCGGAAAACATTCTTATTCATATGTGGGCTCAAAAAGCCGGGATATGTTGTAGTCTTGCATTCTAATTTTCAGGGCCAAAAAGACAGCCATGTTCGAAAAACAGGCAATTTTCAGACAGAAGTTTTCTGCAAAAGTGTTTTTACCCCTCAAAAGGGCACTTTTTCTAAAAATGGGTTATCATGGAACTCTCTGAGGCATCTTGAAAAACCCCAAACTTGCAGCCTTTGATGCATTGATTCTTCTTTATAAATTTGAAAAAGATCAAAACGATGGCTTTAATATTATAACAATTATTAACGATCTTGTGGGTTGCGTTTTTTGGAGTCACCTTATACCTGCTGCAGGGCGTAAACCTGTATTGCTGATTTTCACTAACGTTGCTTTTCTACAGGGTTCTGAACTTAACATTGCTTCAGACCAATTTCATACCACGTAAAGAATGGCTAAGTTGCCTGCATGGAAATCATCTTTAGAAACTCTGAAACCGCGAAACTTAACTTTGGAGCTTTGAACCCGTGCCTTTTAGCAATAATAACCAAGGAGGTTCATACAAAAGAAAAAAAAACCCACAATCGTAAAACAATCAGCGATGTCGTGGTTTCAAGCTTTTGCATTTTTGTGATTTGAAATGGTGTCAGTTCTCTTCATGTTTTAGGCTACATCAAAAAAGGAATTTTTGCAAAATGTTCAATTCTGAAACAATGAATGTTGCGGTGGAAACCAAGATCAAAGGTTCGCGCATCTAATCAAGGTGTACATAATTATCTGGATTCCTGATTTCAAGAACGAATACTGTACGGTCTGTTCCAGAAGAAATTTGACAATGTGTACATACTTATCTGGATTCCCAGGGCTCCCAATCGTCCCGCAGAACAAGGGGCCCCAGGGACTCCTTCATGTACAACATAGAGGGTCCTAGAGGCGGGATAGAGGGTCCCAGTGGCATAGCAAATGCTAAAAGGAATTTTTTTAGTGCATCCCTGGGACTCCCTGCAAATTCTTTTAGAGGATCCTTTAGAATGTTAGTGCTCTCTCTCCCATTTGGGGGTCCCTGGGAGCCCTGATTCCTGATTTGAAGAACTAATACTTAATATCCCAGAATAAAAATGCAGCCTTTTGTTCGTAACTAAACACTTTTGAGTGCGCTTATAAGCTTATAGCTTGTTGTGCTCATAAAATAATTTGTGTACACTGCAATGTATTATGTTAATAAACTTTGTTTAAACCAAGAAATGTGACAATGTATGCATACTTATCTGGATTCCTGCTTTCAAAGAAATAATACTTAATATCCCAGAAGAAATGTGACAATGTGTACATACTTATCTGGATTCCTGCTTTCAAATAACTAATACTTAATATCCCAGAAGAAATGTAACAATGTGTGCATACTTATCTGGATTCCTGCTTTCAAAGAACTAATACTTAATATCCCAGAAGAAATGTGACAATGTGTACATACTTATCTGGATTCCTGCTTTCAAAGAACTAATACTTAATATCCCAGAAGAAATATGACAATGTGTACATACTTATCTGGATTCCTGCTTTCAAAGAACTAATACTTAATATCCCAGAAGAAATGTGACAATGTGTACATCCTTATCTGGATTCCTGATTTCAAAGAACTAATACTGTAATCTGTCAGAAGAAATGTAACAATGTGTACATAATTATCTGGATTCCTGACTTAAAGAACCAATACTGTAATCTGTCAGAAGAAATTTAGCGATCTGTACATGTACATAATTATCTGGATCCCTGACTTAAAGAACTAATACTGTAGTCTGCCAGAAGAAATGTGACAATGTGTACATAATTATTTGGATTCATGCTTTCAAGAACTAATACTGTAATCTGCCAGAAGAAATGTGACAATGTGTACATAATTATCTGGATTCCTGCTTTCAAGAACTAATACTGTAATCTGCTAGAAGAAATTTGACAATTTGTACATACTTATCTGGATTCCTGACTTAAAGAACTAATACTGTAGTCTGCCAGAAGAAATTTGACAATGTGTACATACTTATCTGGATTCCTGACTTAAAGAACTAATACTGTAGTCTGCCAGAAGAAATGTGACAATGTGTACATACTTATCTGGATTCCCAGGGTTCGTCCCGGAAAACAAGAGGTCCCAGGGACTCCTTCATGTACAGTATAGAGGGTCCCTGTGGCATAGCGAATGCTAAAAGGATTTTTTTCTAGTGCATCCCTGGGACTCCCTGCACATTCTTTTAGAGGGACCTTTAGAATTTGAATGCTTCATTTGGGGGTCCCTGGGAGCCCTGATTCCTGATTTGAAGAACTAATACTTAATATCCCAGAAGAAATGTGACAATGTGTACATGCTTATCTGGATTCCTGCTTTCAAGAACTATTATCAGGTACTTGATAGTCACAGCAGAGGCGTCTCTGTGAAATTCGGGTTGATCCCACCTGGAGAGCGCGTCGCAGCCAGAGGCGCGCCACCCAATTTTTTTTTACATGCGATTTTTGTGTGACGGAAGGAAACAGGCTGGGGTAAATTTTGACCAAATGACAACCTTTTTCGTTGCCACTGGGTTTAACGTGTGCTAAGTGCATGGGCACACGGGACCTCGGTTTATCGTCTCCTCCGAAAGACTCCACGTTCAGACCGTAAGGCCTAGTGCAAAGTGAGAGGAAAAATCCCCTGTACCCAGGTTCGAACTCGGTTTTGCCAATACTGTAATCTGTCAGAAGAAATTTATCAATGTGTACATAATTATCTGAAGTCCTGATTTCAAGAACTAGTACTGTAACCTCGATGAAATGAATACGCGACTTAGCTGGCTCTTTTGACCGCCAGGTGGCATAGCGCTCGAGTGGGGCTAATCCTCTCTATATTCTTAGTTGGGGATAAAGAGAGAGAGAGAGAAAGAGAGGGAGGAGTCCCACCCTCTCTCTCTCTCGCTCACTACGCCCAAGTAAGATAATCGCGTGATAAGCCCCTAGTGCTTTGACTGCCCCCTGGCGGTCAAATCATCGCCATAAGTCGACCATTGGGCAGTGTGTGCATAACTAAGGGTTAAAGACAGCAGGAAATAACATGGTCTGATGTAGGCATTACTTGACAATGGTATACACAGAGAGAGAGAGAGAGAGAGAGAGAGAGAGAGAGAGAGAGAGAGAGAGAGAATATGTATGTGTGTGTGTACATGCGCGCTAGTGTATGTGTATGGAAAACCAAATACCTCAAGCCCGTTTAAAAATGCGGCCGGAATTTCGCCTGCAAAAGTAAAAATGCACGCGGATTTCTTAAAAACGCGTGCACGTTTTCACATTTTCCTTGCCAATTCCCCGCGCGCACTTTTGCTTGATTTCTTTAAAAAGTTGAATCAGAAAGCAAACGGAGAAAGTGGTCTTGGTTACCTCAAACACTTTCTCGTTCTAAGCGTGACTGACTTTCCCGCCGATTCTTGCCGGTTACCTGACATAAGCAGGTTTCCACAATGTGTTAGCTTGCTCCTAACACCTGTTAGAAAAGCATCTTCTTCCCTTGTAGCCATGATTATTGATTATAATAATGGCGCGCGAAACAGGCCGCCAGCGAAGAGCGATAACCCCGAGGGCGTCAATTAATAAACACTTTCGTTTCAGTAACTTTTCTGATCTAAGTTTTTATGTTCAAAGCAAAAGTGCGACCTCAGTTAAGAAATTGCGCGCAGACTTTTGAGCGGCGCGGCATTTACGGATCTGCGCTCTTAGAAGTTTTTTGACCAATCAGCATCAAGATGGGCGAGCAGTTTTGATAAAATGCGAGCGCATTTTGGATAAAATATGGGCGCATTTCAGAAGCGGGTTTGAGGTATTTGGCTTTCCATATATGTGTGTGTGTGTGTGTGTGTGTGTGTGTGTGTGTGTGTGTGTGTGTGTGAGTGTGATAAAAAAAAATTATGTTCCTTGTCATAGCACCTAAACCACTGAAACAATATTGATGAAAATTGGCACAATGCTTCTGTAGCGCTTTGTAGTTGCAGACAGATATGTCACATTCACCAAACGGCAAGCCATATCAACATAATCCCAGTGAGTCAGATTTTAATATTACAAAGGCACTGATTAGTTCAAAGATAATTGATTGATTTAAACCAAACTAGGTATAGTGAAAAAAAGTCACCTAAGGATTTGTGTGTGTAGAATTGTCAATTACTGAGTATCGCAATATCGATTTTTGTTGGCACAAAAGAAAAACCCACGACGCAAGATTAAAAATGATATTCTTTTGATAAACTTCCTGGACGTTTATAAGTTGTTGTTGGCGTACCCTGGCTTAAAGACTCCAGGGATCATCCGAACAGCCGAAGCACTTGAACACTATGGTACAAATGCATCAGCTAGGGATGAGAACATTACGTGTGATTTTGGAGACTGATATTATGCTAGGATCTTGTCATGGCTAAAGACAATCCCCGCATAATTTTGATCTAGCCTTGGTGTTCTAGCCTATGTCAGTTGGTCGGACATAACCTTAAGCCAAGGCGAACGTTTATCAGTGACTGGGAGTACTTTATAAGGCTGTGCCATCTTGATTGTTTAAATTGTTTCGTAACTTTTGTAACATTTTTGGGTTTTCACCCCATTCGCTTGGTGAAAGATGAAAAATGGGTCAGCATACTTTTTAGCATTTTTCTTTCTTTGTTTTTTGTTGTCGTTGTTGTTGTTGCGACTATTGCTGCATTATATAGATCAATGGTATGTATAGCTATTTGTAAGGTTTACCAACTGCGTGACCTTTTACTCAAATGGCTTTTATCACTGGTTGACATCAGCCTGTAGAAAGGGCCAATAGTAAATGAGAGCTGTATTATATATAATTGTCTACAGTATTGGAATATCATGGTACAGCTTAGTTTTTCGTGGAAGACTATGACTTTCTAACTAGGGGGCATTTGCCCAGGCTCTATTGCTGCCAATGGGATTGATTGACCTTTGGGGACCTTCCCCAACGCCAACTCTCGTCATCAAATCTTTTTTGGTCGAGCAAGGCTTCTCCATAATAAACAAATTGTAGCCCAGCCCGCCGGAATAGCAGCTGCCCCCTCTGCTATCTGGCAGTCATTGTCGGAAACGACAGACAGACAGGCAACCAACTGTACAGGAAACCGATGTGCTTTAACCCACATACTGAGACGTATCATTTCCTTATCTGGAAACATTTTTCTTATCATTTGACGTATCATTTCCTTATCTGGAAACATTTTTCTTATCATTTGACGTATCATTTCCTTATTTGGAAACATTTTTCTTATCATTACCTTATTTGGAAACATTTTTCTTATCATTTGACGTATCATTTCCTTATCTGGAAACATTTTTCTTATCATTTGACGTATCATTTCCTTATCTGGAAACATTTTTCTTATCATTTGACGTATCATTTCCTTATTTGGAAACATTTTTCTTATCATTTCCTTACTTGGAAACATTTTTCTTATCATTTGATGTATCATTTCCTTATTTGGAAACATTTTTCTTATCATTTGACGTATCATTTCCTTATCTGGAAACATTTTTATCATTTGACGTATTTCCTTATTTGGAAACATTTTCCTTATTCAAAATTTTGGAAAACATTTTTACGTGCACATTTTTCACTCTTTCACCATGGCGACGCAGTGACATGCAAGTGAAATTATGACTGGCCTATCACTGTGTTGCCATGGTGAAAGAGTGAAAAATGTTAACGTGTAGGCCTACAGACCTTTTGGTCAGTCATATCACTTTGTTCCATTCATTTCAGTTGTTTTTCATTCCTCGGTAGAGCGTGTAGGCCTATTGTATCTACTTATTAAAAAAAAAATCCTTACTAACACACATGCACACTTAAGTGTGCACACACACACACACACACACACACACACACACACACACACACACGCGCGCGCGCGGGGGCGCATGCACGCACGCATGCACACGCGTCTTTCTAATTTCCACCCAGTAGGTTAGTTCCTGACTTTGGTCTGATTGTTTATCTAAAAAAACACAACAAAAACGTTATGATTTTGGCCGCAGTAAAAATCACCAAAAAATCATGAACTGATCTTAATGAAATTTGACAGCAGTTAAAAAACACATTTTGGCCGCACTAAAAATCACCAAAAAATCATGAACTGATCTTAATGAAATTTGACAGCAGTTAAAAAACACACCCTAGAAAAGGTTATGAACTTACCTTAATGGTAGAAAAGAAAAGTTACGAACTGATTTTAATGAAATTTGGTGGCAATACAAGTTTAGGGTATTACATGTATTACCTAAAGAACATGCTGAGGAAATTGGAAATACATTTATTTTCTTTAAGACAAGATGTTGTGATGTCTGTTTTTGGTACGGTGCCTTTTGTTCTTCCTTTTATAATCCCAGTAGTAATCTCTCTCTCTCTCTCTCTCTCTCTCTCTCTCTCTCTCTCTCTCTCTCTCTCTCTCTCTCTCTCTCTCTCTCTCTCTCTCTCTCTCCCTCCCTCCCTCTCTCCGGCTGTTCTAGGCCTACTTGAAG
>CM065702.1:43243176-43275631 GCA_017654935.2 Phymorhynchus buccinoides | reverse complement strand
CCTCCCCTTCAGCGCGAACCCGGGGCGTGACTAAAAACTTGTCTCCTAGTTTCGCCATGCTTCCTTGAGGGGAGCCGCTGGATGCGATGTCGTGTTCCTTGGGACCAATTCCCCCCAATCTCTTTCAGAACACTTCCCTTCGCAGCTTGAAGATACTGCGGCTGCACAATAATTACGTAGGGAACTTAGCCTTAAGCACGTTCCAGCCTCTCTCTTCTTTGAACGAACTCGGTCTAGCATCCAACTCGATATCAGAAATGGCTGTGGATAGCGCTTTACCAGTGGAGGAAATCAACTTGAACACTAATGGTCTGTTCATTTTCCCATCCACCTGCAATGGCTCGTTATCCTTGCTCCCCAACTTACAAACACTCTTGCTGCAAGGAAACTTACTCAGTTACATCCCTCAGAATGTCTGTCTGCCTAGTCTTCAGTTCCTTGTTTTAGGCAAGAACGTGTTTTCCAGATTTCCTACAGGAACTTTTTCTGACCAGAAATGTCCCAAACTGGTTGTGGCCTCTCTGTTTTCGCAAAGCACCAGGTTTTCCGTCATTGAGCGGAATGCTTTCAGCAACCCCACCCTGCAGAGAATCGATCTCACTTTCAACAACATTCGGTTCAGCTCCTCACAAATCGATGAAGACAGCTTCGCGGGATGTCCTAGCGTGACTAAACTGGATTTGGATTACAATATTGTTGACGTTAATGAAGACAGATTTGTGAAACTGTTTGGCCATCTCAGTTCTGTACAGTTCTTAAACATGCAGCGATGTAGTGTGAGATATCTGACAAAAAGGATGTTGACAGGCTTTTATAATGTTACACAATTACGTTTGAACCGTAACCGGTTGCTGTCATTAAGCGATGGTTTGTTCGACGGTCTTCAAAATCTCCGGTATATAGACCTGGCACAGAACCAGATCAGGGACTTAAGTCCTTCAGTGTTCAGTGAGGTTACAGTCAAGAGACTTAGCACATTGGATTTAAGCGGAAACCCTTTTCAGTGCGGCTGTGCTCTGCAGTGGTTCAGTCGCTTGCTCAACTCCAATGCTTCATTGTTCAGACATTCGTGGACTACGTACAACTGCAGCAACATAGCCAACGTGACGGTGCAGACCTTTGAGATGGCCCCCCAGGCCTGCCTGTGGACTCGGACCACTTACATCATCATCGACGTGGTCATTGGCTCCCTGCTCGTCGTCTCCGTCACGGCTTCCGCTCTCTACTCGTACCGCTGGCATCTGCGGCTGCTGCTCTACCAGGCCTATCACGACCAGGGGGAAGCCCGAAGGCGCCATCTGGAGAACAACGCTTTCGATTACGACGTCTACGTGGCTTACGACATCTTCGACGAGGAATGGGTCCGGCGCCGCTTGGTCCCGGAGCTGCAGGGACGGCTGAATCTGCGGCTGTGTCTGTCGGAGAGAGATCTGCTGCCCGGCCAGCCGGAGCTGCAGGCGATCTCGGAGAGCGTGGAGAGGAGCCAGAAAGCGCTGATGGTGTTCTCCGCCAACTTCGCCCGCAACCCGCTGTGCTAGTTCCAGCTGTGCCTGTGTCAGCGTCACGTGATGGATCACCATGACGACCTGGTGGTGGCCATGTTGGGGGACCTGGGGTCACGTGACCTGACGGCGGCCATGATGGCGGTGCTGAGGACCACGCACTACATCCAGTGGGGGGACGGGGGAGGAGGGCACAGGGTGGGAGGAGGAGGGGGAGGGGAGAGGCCATGGTGACTTCATTCAGGGGACGGATGCTCATCGCTCTGCAGGAGGTCGTTCAACAAAGACACCAGTGACAGGGCTCTGGAGGTGATGGCTGATACGTAACAGAAATGCATATTTCTGAACAGGTTTGGATTCAACCTTAGCCAAAATTACAAAAATCTACAACAGATTCTAACAGTTTGTCTTGGATCTGGTTCTAACTTTATGTCAGACTAATTTCATTGGACCCTGCATGATGGATAGAAATCTTAGATGTAGCACTTAGCACTTTGAGACGATGCTAGTTATCCGTGCACACGGCATTATATAAGTTATGTTCACAAAATCACCCCCCAGTATTCAAAGTTGAAATCAGAAACAACGTGAAACAAGTGCAACGCCGAGCTAGCGGCTGCAAAGTCCCCTCGCAGCATCGCCGAGCTACTCCGAAATCGGAATGTGTCGGCTGTACACATACATAAAAACGCATCAAAACAGCACGTAACTACATAAAAACGCATCAAAACAGCACGTAACTGAATAGTTTTTTTCATAGCCTTGGGGTTCGGACCCGTGATTTGAGCCCGCGCGATCATGCGCACACGCGCGCACAGAAAAATTCATGACAACTGTGTTATAGACCATTCATGAAAAAATGTTGTGACAAAAAATGCAAAAACTTAAAATACATGCAAAACTTCGAGAGATATTAGCGATTATGTGTTTCGGTGTTTGAACCCCGTAACTGGCGCGACCTTGACCTTAATGCAAAACTAAATACATCAGTGGATAGCTTGCATCTTGGCAAACTAGTATACGAAATTTGATGATGATAGACTGAATAGTTTTTGAGAAAAACGGACGAATAGCCGGACGGACGGACGCACGGACGGACGGACACGGACGGACACCGGACGGACGGACCAGACAAAAACAATAGCTCCCCGAAACCTTCGGCTCGGGGACTAAAAAAGAAAAGAGAATTATAAAAAAAGGACGTACATTTTCTTTTAGAGATGGCATGATAACACCAGAGTGGAAACCGACAGAGCTGTATATTGGAAAAAGATAAAATATAGGACAAAAACAATAGCTCCCCGAACCTTCGGCTCGGGGACTAACAAAGATAAAAGTAGGATTTTGCTAAGGCTGTAGTAGTGTGGTGTTGTTCGTCTGTCCCATGGGATGAAGACCACCCGGGCAACAGTTCGATATGTCGGTCAATGGGGTCAGGACGCAGATGAACCGAACCACTATGATACACACTACCGAAGAAGAAGCTGTGGGCTAGAAGGCTATTTCTGTCCATCAATCTTTTCGACCCTTGAAGATTGATTTGTAAAATTAACGAGTCTGTGTGTGTGTGTGTGTGTGTGTTGCATGTGTATGTGTATTGGTGTAGAGTGGCACAGAGGTATCGCGTTCGCCTCGTGTCAAATAAACCCGAGTTCGAACCTGGGTTGCAGGGGATTTTTTCCTCTCACTCTGCATTAGGCCTTGCAGTTCTGAACGTGGAGTTTTTTTTTAGATAATAACCGAGGTCCCGTGTGCTCATGCACTTAGCATACGTTAAACCCAGTGGTAACGAACAAGTTGTCATTTGGTCAAAATGTAACTCCTTCCTTACACAAAGATTGCATGCCAAAACATTGGGTGGCGTGCGTCTGGCTGCGACACGCTCTGCAGGTGGGAGCAACCTGAATTTCACAGAGACGCCTCTGTGACTATAGTATAAAGTACCTAAGTACCTAATACCGACGAGTGGGTCTTGAAGGGTTTGTGACGATGAGGACAGGAAAGAGAGTTGAGGGAATCTGTTGCGGTTGTATAATATGGTGCCACGTTTGCTTGTCTATTTGGTATACGTCTGTGAACAGTTCATTCCACTCGTTCTAAATAAAGTCACGCTACACTGATTTATGTAATCCAGAACGGTGTACTCTGAGATGAGGTAACAAGTCAATCAAGCATTGATGCTGGACGTCATTGATAATCGTGTTAAATATGTGTAAAACTTGTACATTTGAAGGAGCATAATTGTGCCGACTCTTGCTTTTCAGAACAAATTAATGCTTTCCCCCCAAAAAAAGGCAAGGTTCTATTGACATAAACAAACATTGTTTTGTAAGAATATAGAATTATATTGTTTTGACAAAGTCCGGACATTTCGGTGACGTAGCGTTGATATTGCATGGGTTATTGGACAAAAACCTTGCCTCTGGGGATTTTTGGACCCACCCAGTGCTGGGAAGGTGAAGGCCGAAATATACATTTTGTTACTTTTCACTCCTTCCTCCATGGCAACACAGTGATGAATAGGCACGTATTATTATTACTAGACTATCCCTGTGTTACCATAGTATTTGGTATTTGATTACTTTATAGTCACAGAGGCGTCTCTGTGAACTTTCGGGTTGCTCCCACCTGGCTGGAGAGGCGTGTCGCAGCCAGAGGCGCGCCACACATTTTTTTCTTATTTTTTGCATGCGATTTCTTGTGTGACTGATGAGCAAGGAAAGGTGGGAGGGGAGTACATTTTGACCAAGTGACAACTTTTTCGTTGCCACTGGCATTAACGTGTGCTAAGTGGGGGGGCCTAAGTGCATGGGCACACGGGATCGTCTCATCCGAAAGACTCCACTCAGACCGTAAGGCCTAGTGCAGAGTGAGAGGAAAAAAAATCCCCTGTAGCCCAGGTTCGAAATCGGGTTTACTGTACGCGAGGCAGAAACGCGTTACCTCTGTTGCCGCTCTACACATCATGGGGGAAGAGTAAATACTAACAACGTCTCGGGTATTTCTACATTTACGGTTTTTGTTACAGCTACGAGAGAAAGGATCATCTGATGCATGTTTTATGCATGAAAAAAAAAAGACGAGAGAGACGAGAGCGAGGAGCGAGAGCGAGCGAGCGAGAGCGAGCGAGCGAGCTCTGTGTGTACGGGCGCACAATGTATGGGACTGTTTTTGTCCGTCACCGAAGGTCAACGGACTTTGCGATGGGCTGGTTTTTGTGTGTGTTTTTTTCCCCCTTTTTTTCTCCTGTCTGTCTGTCCAAGGATATCTCCCGAACGCTTGACCGAATCGCGTCAAAGAAATTTGGTGAAGGTGTGCTCTTTAATAGGAAGAGATCGGCGCAAACCATTTTGCCGGAAGTGACATTGACCTTGGGAGTACGACCTTGAAAACCGAAAATCTATTTTTAGCCCATATCTCGGGCACCGATCCGACATAGGATGTTGAAACTTGGTATGCAGGTGGTTTGGCTTATGCCCGTTCTGATGATGGCATACAATCAAGGTCAAGGTCAAGGTCAAGGTCAAAAAGATCGCTGGAGCCTGAAAATCGGAGGGTCATTTTTTTCTCCTTCTGTCTGTCCCAAGGATATCTTTCGAAAAGCGGGTTGACCGAATCACGTCACATTTTGTGTGCTGGTGTGTCACTATGAGAGGAAGGCATCCGCACACAAACCATTTTGCCGTCGTGACCTTGACCTTGACGTACGACCTTGTGAAAACCGAAAATCTTTCAGGGGCCATAACTCCCACACACGTTAGTGTTAGAGTCTTCAAATTTGGCATGTAGGTACTTTGGCTTATGCCCCCCCGTTCTGATAGTGGCATACCGATCAAGGTCAACGTCACGGTCACGGGGATAGAAGGTAAGCCGTGTTTTTTTTTGGCGTTTTTTCTGTCTGTCCCAAGGATATCTCCCGAAACCGCTTGTTTGACGAATCGCGTCAAATTTTGTGTGGAGGTGTGCCACCTTAATAGGAAGAGATACCGCGCAAACCATTTTGCCGTTAGTCACGTGACCTTGACCTTGACGTACGACCTTGAAAACCGAAAATCTATTTTTAGCCATATCTCGGGCACAGATCAACATAGGATATTGAAACTTGGCATCAAGGTGGTTTAGCTTATGCCCGTTCTGATGATGGCATAACGATCAAGGTCAAGGTCAAGCTAAAAAAGATCTCTGCGGCCTGAAAATCGGAGGGTCATTTTTTCTCCTTCTGTCTGTCCAAAGGATATCTTCCGAACGGCTTGACAGAATCGCTTCAAATTTTGTGTGGAGGTGTGCCACCTTAATAGGAAGAGATCCCGCGCAAACCATTTTGCCGTCGTGACCTTTTGACCTTGACGTATGACCTTGAAAAACCGAAAATCTATTTTTAGCCATATCTCGGGCACCGATCAACATAGGGATGTTGAAACTTGGTATGAAGGTGGTTTGGCTTATGCCCTTTCTGATTATGGCATACCGATCAAGGTCAAGTTCAAGGTCAAAAAGATCGCTGGAGCCTGAAATGGATCGGAGGGTCATTTTTTCTCCTTCTGTCTGTACCTAGGATATCTCCCGAACCGCTTGACCGAATCGCTTCAAATTGTGTGTGCTGGTGTGTCACCATGAGAGGAAGGCATACTGCGCAAACCATTTTGCCATCGTGACCTTGACCTTGGCGTACGACCTTGCTGAAAACCGAAAATCTTTAAGGGGTTCATAACTTCCACACCGTTGGTGTTTGTTAGAAGTCTTCCCACAGTTGTCAAAATTGGCATGAAGGTACGTTTGGATTATGCCTGTTCTGTCAGGTGGCATACCGATCAAGGATCAAGGTGTCCGGTCCGCTGCGATCCGTCAGGCCTTGAAAGGTGGTAGGGGTCTAAAAATTGGGTTTTTTAGACCATATTTTCCACATTCGTACTTTTGACAGAAGCGCTTCATATTGTGTGTTGTACTGTATACCCTAGAGAAGAAAACATCCGAGCATAAAGTATCACCATGCTGACCTTGACCTTGATGTGTGACCTTGAAAACCGAAAATTTCCTTCTTTGCGCTATATGTTTATTGTCCAAGCTGTATCTCGTGAACAACAACACATAGGCTCTTCAAATGTTGTGTCAGTATGTGGATGAATGAAAATTTGTTTAACGTCATCCGCCCCGGAGCAGGCACAGAGGCAAGACAGAGAGAGGAGAGAGGAGAGAGAGAGACACAGAGAGAGAGAGAGAGAGAGAGAGATGAAATGAAAATATTTAAATTCCATCTGGCCAAAGCCCCCTTTGGAAGGGGGGTACAACATAATTAATAAAATCAAAGTGTCATTTCATGCACCATTTATAGCAAAAGAATTAATTTATGATAAAGCAAGTTTGTCTTGCCTTTAGAGCTTGGTATGTAAAAATGCACAATTTTCTAACAGTTTCGCTGTTTCTAGAAGACATTAATAATGACAGACGAAAGGCATTTGCATTACGATAACAATTTTGGTGCAATAAACTGTTTTCTTAGATTATCATAAAATGGACAGCATAGCAACAAATGTAGTTCATTTTCTACGTCAGCATTGCAAAGTTTACAAACTAAGTCTTGATGTCTGTGGTACCTATACCTATAGTAATGAGCAGCCAGATCCGAAATGCCAAATCTTATTTTGGTCATAACATACTTCAAATGTTTATCAAGTTCAATACAGAGATATTCAGGCAAAGAATTAAACGGATTACAAAATGTTCTATACATGGAAAACCTGTCACTCTCATTGACGTGCTCACCCCATTCTTGCCATTTACAATCAACCATTCTCTGATTAAACACTTTCAAAAATCCATTAACGTCTCCTACACCTTGTTCCATCCATACAAAACCAAAACCAAATTTAAACAGACATAATCTTACATGTGTAACCCAGGTGGTTTTTCCTCGGGTATCAAGGTCACTAAGCATAGTGTAAGCTTTCTAAGGTAATCTTTCATTTGTCATCTGAGTTATTCTAAGCCAGTAACGAATACATTGAACAACAAAATTAATAGTGATTGGATACCCATTTAACTCATTGTATACAAAATTATTAGGAGTACATAGACTTACACCTACGTATTTCTTCAATGCGTATAAATGCACTTTTTCACAATACAGAACAGACTTATTAAACGCCCATATCTCACATCCATAATGCATAATAGGAAGAACTTGTCGATCAAACAATGTTAATAGTACATGCACCCATTGAAATCAATCAACGTTAAACAACACGTATTCGTTGTAAGATACATAAACAGAAAAAGCGCCTTCTTTCCGTTCTTCCTTGGCTTTGCCCTTGCTAAACTCCCTCTCCCACATGTAGTAAGCGAAACTAACTCAAACTTTGTAGTAAAATATATACTTAGGTATTTATAACAATTAACTACAGGCATAATGTGTCCATCAAGAACCCATCTTTCCCTTACCCCAAGATAACCCCCTTTACGAAAAACTACGATATTGCTTTTGCCTAAATTTACTGTTAAATCCAATTCTGCAGCTGATGTTTGTAAGCTGTTCAATTGATTTTGTAATACAATAACTGTTTCTGAAGTAAAACAACATCATCAGTTAATAATAGGATAAACAACTCAAAAGCATCCAGTGGGAACGTAGCTCCATGCCTACCATTTCTAATTACATCAAGAGCTAATTCATTAATAAACATTGAAAATAAAATCGGAATGCACGCATCCCCATGCTTAACCCCCAAAGAACAAACAATAGATTGTGTCAATTTAGCCCCACATCTAACACGTGCTTTTACACTTTCCTACATGCTTCGCACGCAACAAAAAAGCTTACCTTTCACACCGTTCTTCAAAAGAATAGGCCACAGAAGATTTATATTAATAGTGTCAAAACATTTCTGAAAATCAATAAAAGCAACATAAAGCTTGCGGTTGTGGATTCTACCGAATTGTTTCTGCACACATGCTAATAATGTAAATAAGTGATCTACTGTGGAGTAGCCTTTTTTTGAATCCTGCTTGGCACTCACCTGTCAAATTATTTTCTTTTTCTTTCTTCAAAAATTCAAACCCATGACTTTGCAATCCTTTGGTTTATAACAGAGCCATACACTTTACTGCAAACATTAATCAGACTAATACCTCTATAATTACCAGGGTTGTTTACGTCACCTTTCTTATGTAATGGTAAGATAATGGATTCTGCCCAACTGTTTGGATACACGCCTTTGTCAAAGAGAGTATAGAAAAATTTAACAAAGAAAGGCAAAATAAAATCACAAGAATTTTTCAAAATTTTACCAATGATTCTATCTGGTCCACTTGCTTTGTTTGGTTTTAACTTATGTAATGCTAGCAGTATTTCCTCACCAGAGATAGGGCGGCTAAATACAAGATCGTTATCGTAAGCATCATCAGTGGCATCATCATCATCATCAACATTTACATCTTTCTCTAAAAGCTTCTTAAAATGTTCAAACCATTGTTCAACAGTTATCTGATTTTTGACATGTTTCCTTTTAGGTATTATTTTATGAACAGAGACCCAGAAATCCTTTTGATTATTTATAGAATCCATCAGATTTTCAACCATTCTCTTGTTATGTTCTTTCTTTTTATATTTAAGGAGATTTTTATACTCTCGTCTTGCCTGACAGAAGTTAAACCTATCCTGTTCATCTAAAGTACGACGAATTTCTTCAAAAGCTTACGCACACGTTTCCTTCCACTCCTACATTCACAGTCAAACCAATCGTGCGCCTTCTTTCTCCCATTCACACAAATTATTTTCTTCATACAATCCGCCGCTTCTTTCAAAGCTTCATTAAACATGTTAATAGCCTCATTAACATTCACATCAACAGCCTGAACTGCTGCTTCTAATTTCATTTTAACTGATTCGGAATTCAATGTAGTTTTAAACACAAGTGCGTGATCAGAGTTCCAAGTAAACTTATCAATATACACTTTCTCATTATGATCGCTAAATAACATGATTATCAGGAAATTTAACAGACAAACCAACATGTATGTGGTAACTTTCCGTGCGATCTCAAACATACAAAATACAATCATCACTAACAGTAGTAAACAAATCACTCGACATCAAAAAATAGTCAATCACACTGCAGTCAAAATCACATATGTACGTGTAGCGTCCTTCCAGGTCGCCGTAACACATACCATTCAGAATGTACAGACTTAACGCAGTGCACACAATACAATCATCACTAACAGTAGCAAACAAATCACTCGACATCAAAAAATAGTCAATCACACTGCAGTCAAAATCACATATGTACGTGTAGCGTCCTTCAAGTTCGCGTAACACATACCATTCAGAATGTACAGACTTAACGCAGTGCACACAATACAATCGTCTCTAACAGTAGCAAACAAATCACTCGACATCAGAAAATAATCAATCACACTGCAACCAAACTTACATATGTACGTGTAGCGTCCTTCAAGTGCCGTAACACATACATCAGAAGTACAGACTTAACGCAGTGAACACAATACAATCATACGTAACAGTAGAAACAAATCACTGCGACATCAAACAATAGTCAATCACACTGCAGCAAAATAAATCACATATGTACTGTTAGCGTCCTCAAGGTCGCCGTAACACAAACATCAGAATGTACAGACTTAACGCCAGGCACAAAATACAATCACACTAACAGTAGCAAACATAATCACTCGACATCAAATCAATAGTCAATCACACACTGCAGCCCAAAGAATCACATAGTACGTTGTAGCGTCCTTCAAGGTCGCCGTAAAACAATACCATTCAGAATGTACAGACCTTAACGCAGTGCACATATGCTCAACACGGGATTCCCAAAATATTAATAAAATGTGTTCTTGTGAACTTCTCCTGTTGTGCTACTTTCATTTTGTGAAGACGTGTCCCAAAGAGCATTTACAGCTAACATAATCCGGTGAAATATTTGAGGTGCGCGGCATTTAACTAAATCACCAGAGGATAAGCATATATATTAATCATCAAATAACAGGCATATCAATTAAGCAATTTTCAAGCAGGAACACACCATACCAGTGTCAAACAAAAGAATAGTAATTAGAGCTCAGCCTTCAGGTTTGGGTGTGGTAAGCACATAATACAGAATATCTTTATAGAGACCAAATAATCGTTTTCAAAATAAAACAAACAAAAGAATCCATTATCCATTAATTCTCTTTCACAATAAGGTACCAAATTCATTTTTTTTTAATCAGACACACCACACCACCAGCCGGGACGACCGGCATCAGATAATTATTTTAACTGATGATTTACAAAACGAAATTTATAAATCGGGGAAAACATCAAGAAAACGTTCAACAAATGTTTCAACAAGAAACAACAAATCCAAAAAGAAGATAACAAAGAGACAAAAAAATTTCATTTGTCAGTCAATTAGAAACAATACCATGATATTCCAATGTAAAAACGAAATGAAAACGTTTATTTCCAACAGGAGAAAGGACAAAGAAACTATCCACTATCAGCGCAATGACCCCACCCGCACCAACAGTGACTCATGTTTTTACATCAGCTGGGTAGATTCCCCTTGACCTCGCCGTGTGAACTTGAGAGGAATGTTCCCCAAGAGGAGCAAAAATACAAATTGTTTAACAACCTCATCAATGTTTTCAAACATATGCTTTTTCAACATTACCCCCACTCTCTGCACTATCACCAATTCCGCCATCATCCATCCATCCGCCCAGCATCCCTCCCACCCTTTCCCTATCTCCCACCATTCTTTCCCCTATTCGCCACTTTCTCCCCTACATTCTCGCTCCTTTTCTCCTCCACTCTCCTCCCTCCTCTCCGCTCTCCCTCATTACCATTGTCACGTTCTTCCTTCAGCCCGCCTTTTCCCTCGTTTTTTACCATTCCTCCCTCCCCCAACCACCTCACTCCATCACCCCCTACATGTGTCATTGCTCCCTCCCTCCACTGCCCCCCCCATTCACAACACCAATCTTCCATCCCTTGTGCAACCTGTTCACGTGAATTGAGGTCGTGCACGAATGTTTTGCAAAAATCCGTAAAGTGTTAAATAACATAACTGGATAGTTTGCCTTAAACGGTGTGCTTCGCCTCAATTTTTCCACCCCATTGAGGTTTCTCCCTCCCCCTCAAAAATCCGTTTTTTCATAGGGCCGGCCACACCATTATTTAGGTTACCCTATTCTCTCCCTCCATTGATTTCCAGTGCCGCTGTCATTCAAAGCAAACTTCTTCACTTCAATCCAAGGGTAGCAAAAAGCATGCCCCACCGCCCTCTGCCCTTCCCTCTTCAGGTGGGGGGTGTGAGATTCCTTTTCTATTGATCTCATCTCTGAGGAAAAGTCTCACCAAATAAAACAAGGTTGGTGCCACGAGCTACCTTTGCCTTCAGGATGGTGGTCTTTCCATTTGTTAGAAGGTGCACCCCTTGCGCTGACTGGGGGGGAATCGGCTTGTCATTCAGTCTGTGTACTCTGTCAAAGGAGACAGGCTTTTGACAGCTCTAATTATATCAGTCAGTAACAGTAACTTCTGTACAGCTGTGCTCACAGTCCTGGGTCGTCTCTCTGCAGGTGCGTCAGGGGGCATGCAGTAGAACAACAGGTTTGTTCCGTCTGGACCGAAACTCCCAGTCATCCAGCCTTCAGGTTTTTCCCACATCATTGACGGCGCGACTTCAGGTCCTGATTCTCCTTTTCAGATTTGCATTTGAACTTTAGGTTGTAGTCTGGGTCTTCACCTTGTCCACCTCTCTTCACGGTATCCCCTTCATCTCCTCCATCATGGGCAGTTTTTTGTAAGTAGTAAAAGGCACACTCACCTCTTCCTGCCCACAGACAGTTCCAGCTTACGTTCGTTCGTTGATGGTTTGGTGTTCAAGTCACCTAGCTTCTTGTCCATGTTGGTCTCTGACCACTGGACCCATTTTGCAGTTACAAGAGAGGAGAGAGTGAGATGAGCTGAGGAAGAGGAGAGTGGGAGAGACACCCGAGTAGGAAGAGGGGAGGTAGAGAGAGATGCGAAGGATTAGTCGAGAGGAGACGGAGATGGAGTGAGAGAGGATAGGGAGAGAGAGAGAGGCGAGGGGAGAGAGAGGAGGAGAGTAGGAGAGAGTGGAGGAGAGAAGAGAGAGATGGGAGAGAGGGGAGTGGGGAGATACGATAGAATGGGATGTAGAGGAGAGATGAGATTGAGGAGTGAGGAGGGATGATGACGGAGATGAGAAGAGAGGGGGATTAGAGATAGAGGAGGAGGGAGGGAGTGCAGGAGGCGAGGAGGATGGGAGAAGATAGAGAGAGAAGAGATGAGGAAGGGAGGGAGATGGAGATGAGTGAGAGATGGGAGGAGGACGAGAGGGATAGAGGGAGGGGAGGGCGAGAGGAGTATTAGAGGAGAGGCAGGAGGAGGGGGGAGCCGAGGGAGAGCAAGAGAGAGAGAGAGAATATGAGGAGCGCGAGAGGATAGAGGAGGAGGAGAGGAGAGGATGACGCTGGACTGAGAGAGAGATAGTCACGCGAGATAGAGGAGTGATGACAGAGAAAGAGGAGAGAGAGCGAGGAGACGGAGAGGAGAGAGATAGATTGGATTGGAGAGAGCAGAGAGAGGAGAGATAGGAGAGGATAGAGGGACGAGAGGGGATGATAGTGAGGAGGAGAGGAGATTAGAGTAGGACAGACGATAGACGAGATAACTGAGGCAGGAGATAGAGAAGATCAGAGAGAGAGGAGGAGAGGAGAGATGGGAGGAGATTGATAGCAGGAAAGGGAGAGAGATGAAAGAATGAGGAGAGATGAGAATGAGAGAGATATGAGAGAGGGAGGAAGAGAGAGAGCGAGGAGAGGGAGGGGAAAGAAGAAGAGGGAATTCGAGAGGAGGGGTGGGACCTGAATAGACTGGAAGGGAGGGGAGAGCCGAGAGAAGGATGGTGGCGAGAGGAGAGGATAGAGGGACGAGAGATCTAGGGAGATGAGACGGGTTGGGAGAGATGCGAGGGTGGAGAGATGATGAGGGAGAGAGTGGAAGGAGATCATACGAGAGAGGGAGAAGAGGAGAGAAGAGAGGGTGCATGGTGTGGCCCGAGAGGGAGGAGAGATGGAGAGATAGAGCCCGGGAGCGCGAGAGAGAGAGATGCGAGAGCAGCGATGAGAGATTGAGGCCTTCGGTAGGGAGGGGCATTCGGAGCTCTGGAGAGGGGAGCAATGGGGGGGAGTTGGCTTATTCAGACTGAGGTGATGCCGTGATGAATTGTGCGAGGAGAGACGATCGCGAGCCCCGAGGAGGGCAGGAGAGACGGAGAGGGAGAGCCCTCGAGAGAGAAGATTAGACGATATGGTGGAGTGATGGGGAAAGGAAAAGGGGGCTAGGAGTATTAGGGAGAGGTGTACAGAGGACCGTAACAACGCACGCCCAGGGAACGAGTGAGGAGACAGAAGATGGCGCATAGGATGCCATCGAGAAGACTATAGAAGGACAGGCCGCACGAGGGTACGAGTCAGCGGTCTCGAGGATACCGCATGCCGGCGGCAAACGAGATAGGAGCCCGCGAGAAAAGCGATACGAGGGGAGAGAGAAGAAGAAGACGAGATACAGAGAGATTTTGGAGAGAGGACACATAGACCAACAGGACGATGAGAGAGAGAGAAGGGGAGACACGAGAGAGGACATGAGAGAGAGAGAGAGGAGACAGGAGAGAGACTGAGAGACGAGAGAGAGACAGAGAGAGAGGAGAGAGAGGACACGATTAGTAGAAACCTAGAGAGACACATTAGACATACAGACAGGAGACACATAAGAGAGAGAACAGACAGAACCCAAAGAAAGACCCCCACCCCAAAGACAGGGAGAGGACGCAGAGAGGAGAGAGACCGAACAGTGAGAGTTATGAGAGTGAAGAGGACAGACAGCCACAGACAATGAAGAGAATCGGGAGGATGAGAGAGACAGAGAGGGGGGGGATGAGAGAGAGAGGAGAGACGACGAGAGAGAAAGAGAGAGACCGATGACGCTACGTCGAGAGAGAGAGAGGAGAGGAGACTCGACTGAGAGGATGGAGGAGGAGAGCAAGAGACGAGAGCACGCCCCCCCCCCCCCCCCCCCCCCCCCCCCCCCCCCCACTCGTAGTCTTGGAAGGCCTACTACTTTTGAATCCTGTCCTAAACTATGAAAAGAGAGAGAGAGAGGGAGGGGGCTCATCTCCCCCACAACCCCCTCTCTTCTCCTCTCTCACTAGCCCCAACTAAGAATATCACGGCGCTAATCCCCTACCGTTTTGACTGCCCCCTGGCGGGTCAAATCATCGTCCTAAGTGGCCATATACGATATATATTGGACGTGGGTAGGTAGAGTGGCACAGTGGTTATCGCTTCGCTGTCGTGTCAAGTCGTAAAACCCGAGTTTCGAACCTGGGTACAGGGTGATTTTTTCATCTCATTCTGGCACTAGGCCTTAACGGTCTCTGAAACGTGGGTCTTTCGGATGAGACGATCTTTACAAACCGAGAGGTCCCGGCTGGGTCACGTTGTGTGCCCATGAACTTAGCATACTAAACCACTCTAGTGGCAACAGAAAAATGGTCATTGGTCCAAAATTTACCCCCCCCCCCTCCCTTATCAGTGACAAAAATCGCCATAAACAAAAAAATTGGGTGGCGCGCCTCTGGCGCGACGCCTCTCCAGGTGGGAGCACCGAATTTCACAGACGCCTCCTTGACTATATAAAGTATCCAATACCTAATACCTAATACCTAGTCCTTCGTAATATATAGCATACCCGAAAGGACCTTCCTGGTAAAATATAGTGAATTAACTTGCTTTAAAAGCAAACGTTTGAATTCATTATGATGCTGTTCTTGGAATGATTTTGTGGATGTACTATGCCTGTTTGTGGGATAAATGGTAGTTTAAACAACGTTCGCCTAGTGTGTCTAGTAACCCGGACTTCGAACCTGCGTACAAGGGGACTTTCCCTCTCACTTGGCATAGCCTATGGTTGAATTGGTGGAGTCTTTCGGATGAGATGATAACCGACTCGGTCCCGTGTACCCATGCATCGTAGCACACGTTAAACCAGTGACAACGAAAAATTGTCATTGTAAACAATTTAACCCCTCCCACTCATTCCCCTCCCAATCACACACCAAAAAAGCGCAATACACATTTTTATTTTGTTAAATGGTTGTTGGCGCGCGCATCTGGCTGCCGACGCGCTATCCAGGTGGGAAGCAACCCGAATTTCTACAGAGATGCCTCCTGTCGACTATAAAGTAACCTAATTACAGATTTTGTTCCCCACATTGAACAATCAACGGTCACCGAGAAGCACTAAAATCAGAAAGGGATAGGGTTAGGATCAGCCTAGGGTTATGTCGTGCCCAACTGAAAAAAAGCAGACCTTTGAGATTTTGAGAGTCGTAAAACATGGATGGGGTTTGTTCTGAAGTACACGGCCTTTTCTTTTCCTCGTCCTTTCCTTTAACTCGGTTATTTTGTTGTGACATTTCTATATCTGAATGTCGTCGTGCCGTGTCACAGCATTTCCAACGTTTTTTTTTTTTTTCCCCTAAGAAAAGAATAAGCTAACATCAGTTTGTGTGCGTTGCCTCTGTCTTTCTGTCTGGTCATTTCTCCTCTTCTTCACAATACTTCAATCTTCAATTTTAAGGTTTAGTCACGTCGTCCAAAAAAGACTATAAGTAAACTCCTAGTAAAAAATAAAAATAAAAGGTGTGAAAAAAAAGTTATATTGTCTCCTATTTCCAATTGTAGTGTGTGCGGGTGTGTGTGTGTGTGTGGTTGTGTGTAGATGTGGGGGTGGTTTGGGTTTGTGTGTGTGTGTGTCCTAAGTCTGTGTGGTGTGTGTGTGTGTGTGTGTGTGTGTGTGTGTGTGGTGTGTGCGTTTGTGTACATGTGTGGTGTCTCAGTATGTGGTGTTGCTTTCCTCGTGTGTGTGTGTTCGTCTGTTCTTGTGTGTGTGTGTGTGTGTGTGTGGTGTGTGTGTTACGTGTTAGTGTTTATAGAGGATATTTAGGACCATAGACATTTCTGTTCCGCAGTATCCAGGCCAAGACAATCCGGATCTACTCTTAGCGGTTCCCCCGGGGGGCAAGCCGACGGCACAGCTCGCCCCCTTATTACAATACTTTTTCAGGTGCATCCAAGTGTCAAGTCTCTTCTCTCTCTATCTTCTCTCTCTCTCTCTCTCTCTCCATATCTATCCTCTCTATATCTCTCTCTCTCTCTCTCTCTCTCCCTCTTCTTCTCTCCATCTATCTCTCCTCTCTATCTCTCATCCCTCTCTCTCTCTCTCCTCTAGATCTCCTCTCCTCTCTCTCTTCCTCTCTCTCCTATCTCTATCTCCATCTCCTATTCTCTCCTCTCTCTGAAAGGTGGGCGCGTTGTGCGTGCGCCGTTGGCGTGCACTATGGCGTGTGTGTGTGGGTGTGTACGTTGCGTGTGTGGTGTGAGCGAAGTGATGGGTGGGGGGGGGGGTGGTATATTGGATAAGAAGAAGAACAGAACATCAAACATCAACAATTTTAAAAAAAAGCAACTTACGCGAGCGTTCGTGCTGTGCGGGTGCGAGCGCGCGTAAGAGCGCCCCCGCCTCTCTCTTTTCCTCACGTCTAACATTCTGTCTTCGTCTCTAGTCTCTCTGTATCTTGGCGCTGTCTCTGTCTCTCTTCTCTCTCTCTCTCTCTACTCTCTCTCTCTTATCTCTCTTCTCTCTATCTCTCTCTCTCTCTCTCCTCTCTCTCTCTCTCTCTCTCTCTCTCTCTCGCCTCTATCTCTCGCTCTCTCTCTCTCAAATCATTCTAGCTGCGATATATGAATGATCGCTTTGTGAAAAACAAAGAAAGAAGATTAAAAAAATCAATAGCAGAATGTAGCAGAGGCATCTAAACTACTGAAAAAGAAACTGGACCTGCTAGATATCACAAGTGATCAGTAAGCTTACGTAGTTTGTTATTTAGACCTGTGGTCGCCTTAGTATTGGTATATAGATAACTTATAGATTTAATTTTGTCTGCTACGTTATTGAAAACTTTGTTCGGTTATTTTCTTTTTCTTTTTCTGAACTATGTTGAAAATGGTGCCTCTATGTCCAATGCATGTTAACTTTGCTGATGACATTAAAACACTTCATTTGTCAGTGTCATTTGTTATTCATCTCTCTCTCTCTCTTCTCTCTCTCTCTCTCTCTCTCTGTCTCTCCTCTCTCTCTTCTCTCTTCTCTTCTCTCTCTCTCTCTCTCTCTCTCTCTGTCTCTAAATTGTGTGCCCTAGTCAAATGGCATGTAACTGCTGATGACATCTAAAACATCTTCATTGTCATTTGTTCATTTGTCTATTCATCTCTCTCTCTTTCTCTCTCTTTCTTCTCTCTCACTATCTTTCTATCTCTCTCTCTCTATTCTCTCTCTCTCTCTCTCTCTTCTCTATCTCTCATCTCTCTCCTCAATGTGTCTTTGGCTCTATGTCAAATGGATGGTAAACTTGCTGATGAAATTAAAACCACTTGCATTTGTCATTTCGTCATTGTTATCATCTCTCTCTCTCTCTCTGCTCTCTCTCTCTCTCTCTCGTACTCTCTCTCTCTCTCTCTCTCGCTAAATGGTGTCGCTCTATGTACATAAATGGCAATGTTAACTGATGAGGACATTAAAACACTTTCATTTGTCAATTTGTCATGGTTTATTCAATCTCTCTCTCTTCCTCTCTCTCTCCTCTCTCTCCTCTCTCTCCTCCTCCTCTCTCTCTCTCTCATAAATTGGTGCATTATGTAAAATGGCATGTTAACTGCTGATGACATTAAAACACTTTCATTTGTCATTGTTATTCATCTCTCTCTCTCCTCTCTCTCTCTCTCTTCTCTCTACTCTCTCTCTCTATCGCTCTCTCTCTCGCTCTCTGTCTCTAAAGTGTGTGCCTCTATGGTCAAATGGCATGTTAACTGCTGATGACATTAAAACACTTTCATTGTCATTTGTTTCTTTTGTTATTCATCTCTCTCTGTCTCCTCTCTCTCTTCTCTCTTCTCTCTCTCTCTCTCTCTCTCGCTCCCCCCCCCCCCCCCCCCCTCTCTCTCTCTCTCCTCTCTCTCTCTCTCTCCTCTCTATCTCTCTCTCTCTCTCCCCCCTCTCGCTCGCTTCTGGGCGGCAGGAAACCCACTTCTTTTTTAAAAAGAATAAGGAGTTAAGAGGGCGTCGTAGCGCGTCACCGTTTAAAACCAGGAACGAACGCAGTCTGTTATAGAAGGCGAAAGGCCGCATAGGCCGTCGTAAAACCTTGTTCGTCTGTATAACGTGCGCTGTGAGAAAATGCTTGTGTGTGCAACATCAGTTAAGTTTAAGTAGTCATACCAGGCGCAAGTGCGTGCGGTAAAAATGTCGTCAATCAGTAGGCTAAAGTCATGCCAGCAGTGAAACGCTCTAAATCTCCTGTCAAGACTTGAGTACTATTTCTGCGGCGCGTGTTTGTGCCGCGGTTAATGTTGAATTTCGAACGTTATAGCAAAACTTGTATAACAATAAAAAAACAACAACAATAGCACATTAGGTTGAAACGGGAGGTTGGCTGTGCTAAAAAGACCCATTGTTTTACACAGAGAGAGAAAATGGCAGTTTTACGTCTCTTGGTCTGAATCATACACATATGGGGCATTTGTAATACATAATATGGTTGAACAATACTGGATGCAAGCCCTCGGAGGCAGTTACATTGTTTGACAGCGATTTAGTTTTGGTTGTAAGCATGTGTCTAAAGGATAGCGTCCACTCTGAACATTGTTGAGAATTAATCTACATCAGAAGTGGTTTATCGTTTCTTTCTGCGTGTTTAGCTGTGATAGGACACATTGATTACGGCAATTCGCCACGAGTTTCCGGTACTCTAATACTACTAACTTGCCGCAATCGTTTCTGTCGAGTTACGGACCTTCTCTTGTTCAACTCTCCACCCTTAGGTCGTGTAGATATAGTACGCCCTCGTGTTTTCCCCTTGTTTGTTGAGCAATTACAATCCAACCGGTTGTTTTAACTGAAGGGTGAGGAACGGTGGTGTGTTATTGTCTTGTTGTTCGCTGGCTGCAGGACGGATAGTTTCCCACTGAGAGACTCTGAATTGTGAAGCGTTGCGAAGACCCAGGAAGACAGGAAGTACTCATTCTTTCCAGGGCTGGAGTGAGTGGACCTCTCGGCCACCTGAGGACAATATATCAGCCCGGGAGGGGAAATTCCATTCCCGGATCTGAACCCCCCTCCCTCCCCCTCCCCCCTCACTCCTCCTCCCACCTCACTCCTCCTTCCCCCACCCCCTTCCCCTGTCCTCACCTTTCCGTGTCTGCACGGAGCAACTCCATACCCCCTGTCGGGCTCTCCACAAATAATGCCCACCCCACTCTCGACCACCTCCCATCTCAATCCGCATTGAGATGATCATCGGGCAGCAAGTCATTCACACAAGTACTGATTAGTTGGAAAACCCCCCACTCGTAAGCATCAAATCATCAAATGTTGTGAGGAGGATGCTATATGCAAGAAGAAGACCCTGTGAGTGTTGGAGTGCAGCTTTGTTTCTTCATGTTATTTCCATGAAAGGAATGACTGTTTGAGCCATGTGGACTTGGCGAGATGTGTGTGGTGGGATTAGCCCCCTTGCCGGCGTGTCTGTGGCGGTGTGATCTCCACTTCTGTTCAACGAGCACTGCTGGGCAGGGAGACACACTGGGAGCAACATGACAAATTGGGAGGGGGAGACGACGGGAAACGACACGATTGGAAGAAAACAACTGTGGCGCAAATGACACAAAACGCGCAATGTTATGGAAAACGCGCCGACACGCCTTACAAGGGGACACAAACTGGAAACGAAGCAGCAACAAGAGACATTGTGTGAAGCCTGACACCATCGCCCCACCTCCACCCCCAACTGTGGAGAAGGGCTGTGTTCTGTTTAAAACCGTTGTAGGCCAACTGCTCCAGAATACCCGGAGGTTTGCAATTATATACCAATCCCAAAACCCAGCCTACCTGAGAAAAAAACGCTATCTTTAATCGCTACAATCGTCTGAAAAAGATTCGGACATTTATTTCGCGAACCTCACAAACTTGTCCAAGATTTAGATCACAACGGATCCTGAAACTCATCAGCCCTGAAGCTTTCAGAGAGCTGCCTATCTTAGGCCCTTGTTTCTGAGTGGTAAACGGTGTCTGACATACGAAAAGTTGTTCCCGGTGTTCGCCAGTCTGTTACCCATGACAGAACTGGGTGTCATGTCCTGTGCTTGGGGGGCCCATGCCCCCTGACCTTTCACAAACGTTCTTTCACGACTGGGGAGTCTGCTGTTACACAATAACCACATCGGGAACTTTGCGCTGAGCACGTTCAAACATCTCAAGGTCGTCTGTACGAACTTGGTCTAGCGTCCAACCAAATCGTTCAAAATTCACTTACGATAACGCTTACCAGTGGAGAAAATCAGCTTGGACTCTTAACGCTCTGTTCCGTTTCCCAGTCACCTGCAACGGCACGTCGTCCGCTTGGTCCCGAATTGCGAACGTTTTTGCGAAGGGAAACTCGCTCAGTCATGTTGCTATAACGTTGTCTGCCTCGTCTAAGACCCTGCATTAGAAAAAAAATGGGTTTTCCCAAAATTCCATCCTGAACCTTCTCTGGCCAGAGTTTCCTAAATGCTTGTTGCCACCCTAGGTAGACAAACCATGAAACTTTCCGTCATGAGCGGAATGCCTTTCAGCAACCGACACGCTTGCAGAGAATTGATCTCTCCTTATAAAGCCATTAGTGTCAGCTCTCCATGAAAATCGACTAAAGTTTTAAAAAAAAGTTTTTGGGCGGAGTCCTAGTGTTACCAACTGTATTGAGTTGCAACGTCTGGATGCCAGTGAAGACAATTTGTGAATTTTCGGACACTTCGCTCTGTCCAATCTCGTCACCGGAACGAGTAGCCTCAAGAGATCTCTCAAGACGATGTGGCGGTTTCCCCTAATGTACATACTCTAGTTTTCTGAACCGCAATCGCTGCAGCGCTAAGCGATGGTTTGTTCGACGGACTTCAAAATAGCCGCATATGACCTGGGAAGAACCAGTATCAGGCTTGATCCCTTCAGTGTTCAGTGATGTTACGTCAACAGACTTGATACTTTGGATTTAAGCGGAACCTTTTCACTGCGGCTGTGTCTCTGCTGTGTTTCATTCGCTGGCTCAACTCCACCTTCACTATTTATAATTCATGACTACGTACAGCACAGTAAGACTACCACGTAGGTGCAGACCTTTGATATTCCCCCCATCTGCCTGTGGACTCGGACCACCTACATCATCGACGTGGTCATAGGCTCCCTGCTCACGTCTCTCTCATCACCCTTCCGCTCTCTACTCGTACGCGGCTATCTGCGCTGCTGCTCTACCCGCCTACCACGACCAGGGGCGCCCTAAGCGCTCATCTGGAGAACAACTCTTTCGGTACTACGTCTACGTGGCTTACGACTCTTCGACGAGGAATGGGTCCGGGCGCCGCTTGGTCCCGGAGCTGCAGGGACTGCTGGATCTGGCGGGCTGTGTACTTCGGCGAGAGATCTGCCGCCTGCCAGCCGGAGCTGTCGGCAGATCTCGGAGAGCGGGAGAGAGCAGAAATGCGCTGATGGTGTTCTCCGCCAACTTCGCCCCGAACGCCGCTTTGCCGTTCCGCTGTGCCTGTGTCCGTGTCACGTGCTGGATCACCCAATGACGACCTGTGGTGGGCCATGTTTGGTGGACCTGGGTCACTGACCTGACGGCGGCCATGATGGCGGTGCTGAGGACCACGCACTACATCCAGTGGGGGACGGGATGAGGGCAGTGGGTGAGGAGGGGGGAGGGGGAAGGCCATGGTGACTTCATTGCAGGGACTGATGCTCATCGCTCTGCAGGGTCGTTCAACGCAGACCAGTGACAGGGCTTTGCATGTTGGAAAAGCAAACAACGTTTCCCTAAGAGATTATGGTAAAGATACACAGTGACTACACATGACACCCAAAACATTGTAAGTTACAAAAGTTATAATCAGCTATGATTTCGATTTTCGGTTTTTATTGAAAAGAAGATTCCAATGCATAAACGATTCCACAGTTTGCATTTCCTATATTGTTTGTGTGCTTCGCAAAAATTAACAATTTCCGACGTAACCCCATTTTTCAGAAAGTGCCTTGTTTTATCTACAAAAATCATACACCATTTCATGTCATCGTTTGCTATTTCATTTCTACAAGTATCCGGAAAACTCTTCTCTCATACTGGGCTCAAAAAGCCGGGATATGTTTATTCTTGCATTCTATTTTCCAGCCAAAAACTCGCCATTTTAGATAAACAGCCATTTTCAGACGAGTTTCTCTAAAGTGTTTTTACCCCTCAAAAGGCACTTTTTCTAAAATGGTTACATGGAACTGCTAGTTTTTCTGTGAGCGCTCTGGCATCTTGAAAACCCAACTTTGCAGCTTTGATGCATTGTTCTTCTTTCTAATTAAAAAGATCAAAACGATGTCTTTAATATTTAACATGTATTAACGATCATTGCGGTTGCGTTTCTTTGCAGTCACTCTACCCTGCTGCAGGCGTAACCTCTATTGCTGATTTCACTAACGTTGTTTTTCTACAGTGGTTCTGACTTAACATTTGTATCAGACCAATTTCATGCACTAAAAGAATTCTGCATAGGAAATCATCTTTAGAAACTCTGAAACCCGTGAAATTAACTTTCATCTTTTTGTAGGCAAATATAGCAATGAGGCCAACAAAGAAAAACGTATACCCAAATCGCGTTAAACAAACGCGCTGTCGTGGATAGAAATTTTGTGATTAATGGTGTCAGTTCTCTTTATGCTTTGGCGACATCAAACAGTAAGTTTTAGCAAAATGTTGAATCTGAAACATGAATTATTAAGGAATCAGTATTTTCAAGAGCTACGGTACATACGTAATATCCAAGAAGACATTCGACATGTCCTACTAAGTCTCTGATTCGTGCTTTCAGAACTATACTGTAGTCTTCCAGAAGACACTTTTGCAATGTGTACGTAATTATCTGGATTAAGAACTAATACTGTAATATCCCAGAGTATGTGCACTATGTCAAATTTCTTCTGGATTTGCATATTAGTTGTCTATCCCATATTATGTAGCACATTTCACTTTCTTCTGGGATATTGCAATTTAGTTCTTATCAGATTAATTATAGTAACATTGTCACATTTCTTGCTGGATTTACAGTATTAGTTTTCTTAATCCGATAATTATGTACACAAGACTAATACTGTATTCCCAGAGAAATGTGCCATGTTACATACGTACTCTGAATTCCCAGTGCTCCCAATCGTCCCCGCAAACAGTCCCCAGGACTCTTCCTGTACAGTATAGAGGGTCCTAGAGGCGAGATAAGGGCCCAGTGGCATAGCGAAGATGCTAGCAGGCTTTTTTTCTATGCATCCCTGGGACTACCGTTCACATTCTTTTTAGAGGTCCTTTTAGAATTCAAGTGCTTCAGGACCCATTTGGGTCCACTGTGAGCCCTGATTCCTGATTTGAAGAACTAATCTTAATATCCCAGAAGAAAAAGACATGTTACATGCTTATCTGGATTCATGCTTTCAAACACTAATAACTGATCTTCAGAAGAAATTTGACAATGTGTAAATATTATCTGGATTCCTGACTTAAAGAACTAATACTGTAATCTGTCGAAAAATATACGGTGTACATAATTATCTGGATTCCTCTGACTTAAAGAATCTATCCTGTAATCTGTCAGAGAAATTTTGACAATGTGTACATATTATCGGAGTCCCAGGTCTCCCAATCGTCCCGCAAAACAGGGTTTCCAGGAATCCTTCATGTACAGTTATAGGGCCCTATAGCGAGATAGAGGGTCATTGGCCATAGCGTGCTAGACAGGATTTTCTTCTAGCATCCCTGACTCCCTGCACATTCTTTTAGAGGGACGCTTTAAGATGTTAAATGCTTCTAGACCCCTTTTGGGGTCCCTGGACCGCCTATTCCTGATTTGAAGAACTAATACTTATATCCCGAGAAATGTGACATTGGTGTGCATATTATATGGTTCCTGCTTTCAAGAATCTATTTCAGTACTTCATAGTCACAGCAGAGCGTCTCTGTGAAATTCGGGTTGATCCCACTGGAGAAGCGGCGTCCAGCCAGAGGCGGCGCCACCCATATTTTTTACATCGATTTTTTGGTGCGGAGGACAGGCTGGCTAATTTGACTAAAGACACCTTTTTCGTTGCCAATGGTTTTAACTGTGCTATGCAGGCACAACTGGACCGCGGTTTATTGTCCTCCTCCGAAGACTCCACGTTCGACCGTAAGAACCTATTGCAAAGTGAAGAAAAAAACCCTTAACCCAGTTCGAACTGTTTTACTAATACGGTAATCTGTCCGAAGAAATTTGGTCATTGTACATAAGTACTAAATTACCTATTTCAGAACTAGTACTGTACCTCGATTACGTGAATAAGCACTTAGCTGGCTCTTTGACCGCCAGGTCATACGCTCGAGTGGGCCTAATCCTCGTTCTATATTCGTATTGGGGATAAGAGAGAGAGAGGGCGATCCGCCTCATCTCCTCCTCTCTCGTCTCCATCTCTCTCATCTCTCTCTCTCTCTCTCTCTCTCTCTCCTCTCTACTCTCTCTCATCGTCTCTCTCTCTCTCGCTTTCTCTCTCACTACCCCAGTGCGAGATATCGCGTGATAAAAGCCCCTATATGCTTGACTGCCCCCTGGCGGTCATCATCGCCATACGTCGACCATTGGGCATGTGTACATAACTATGGGTAAAGACAGCAGAATAACTGGTCTGATGCATTACGTGATCAATGGTAATAACAGAGAAGAGAAACTTGAAAACTGTAACTTATTTCAGGATCAAAGAGTTTAGGCAACGCCTATTCTTCCGTATGTGTATGGAAGCCAAATACCTCAAGCCCGTTTAAAAATGCGCTTTGATTTCGCCTGCAAATGTAATGCATGCGGATTATCTTAAAACGCATGGCACGTTTTTTCACATTTTTCCTTGCATTCCCTCGCGCAACGTTTTTGGCTTGATTTCTTTAAACAGTTGATCATAAAGCAAAACGAGAAAGTGGTCTTGGTTACCGCAAACACTTTCTCGTTTCTAATCGTGAGCTGACTGTCCCCGATTCTTGCCGGTTACCTGACTAAGCAGGTTTCCACAATGTGTTAGCTTGCTCCTAACACTTTAGGACAAGCATCTCTCCTTGTACCATGAGATTGATTATAGATAATGGCGCGCGAAACAGGCCGCCAGCGAAGAGCGGATACCCAGAGGGCGTCCAATTTAAACAACTTTTCTTCAGTAACTTTTCTGATCTATTTTATGTTCAAAGCAAAGTTCGACCTCAGTTAATGAAATTGCGCGCAGCTTTATGAGTGCGCGCATTTTACGGATCTGCCGCGCTTAGAAGTTTTTGTGAACAATCAGCATCAAGCTGGGCAGCAGTTTTGATAAAATGCGAGTCGTCATTTTGATAAAATACTAGCGCGTTTTTGATAAATATGCCATTTCAGAACGGGTTTGATTCATTTGTTTTCCTATGTGTTTGTGTGTGTGTGTGTGTGTGTGTGTGTGTGTGTGTGATGTGTGTGAGTTGATAAAAAAAATTTGTTTCCTTGTCATAGCACTAAAAACCCCCCAAAAAAAACACCCCCCCTGAAAACAAAAAAAACAAACAAAAAAAATTTTTTTTTTTTGGAAAATAAAATTGGCACATGCTTACTGTAGCGCTTTTAGTTGCAGACAGATTTCACATTCACCAACGGCAAGCCATATCACCATATCCCATAGTCAGATTTTAATATTCAAAGGCACTGATTAGTTCAAAGATATTGATTGATTTAACCAAACTAGGTATAGTGAAAAAAAAGTCACCTAAGGATTTTGTGTGTAGAATTTTCATTACTGAGTATCGCATATAGATTTTTTGTGTGCACAAAAGAAAACCCCGACACAAGATTAAATGTATTCTTTGATAACTTCCTGAACGTTTATAAGTTGTTTGTTGGCGTACCCTGGCTTAAAGTACTCAGGGATCATCCGAACAGCCGAAGCGGCTTGAACACTATGGTACAAATGCATCAGCTAGATGAGAACATATCTTGGGATTTTGGGACTGATTTATGCTAGGATCTGTCATGGCTAAGACAATCCCGCATATTTTGATCTAGGCTTGGTTCTAGACTTGTCAGTTGGTCGGAGCATAACCATAAGCAAGGCGAAACGTTTTCAAGTGCTGGAGTACTTATTATAAGCTGTGCCATCTTGATTGTTTTAAATTGTTTCGTACTTTTTGTAACTTTGGGTTTTTTTTCGCCCCCATTCGGCTTGTTGTAGGGATAGGAGTAATTTGTCAGCATACTTTTTAGCATTTTGTCTATGTCTGTTGTGTTTGTTGTGGTCTTGTTTGTTGGTTGCACTATTGCTGCATTATATAGATCAATGTTATGTATACTATTTGTAAAGGTTTTTACAACTGCGGACCTTTTACGCAAATGGCTTTTATCACTGGGTTGACATCAGCCATTGAAAGGGCCCAATATTAAATGAGAGGCTGTATTTATATAATCTGTCTACAGTATTGGAACATCATGGTACGCTTAGTCTTTCGTGGAAGACTATTATGACTTCTAACTAGGGGGGGCATTTGCCAGCTCTATTGCTGCCATTATGGGATTTGATTGACCCTTTGACTCCCCAACGCCAACTCTCGTCCTCAAATCCTTTTTTGTCGAGCGAGTGTGGATGTACCCGAGCAGGGCTTCTCCATATAAACAAATATAGCCCAGCCCCCGGATAGCAGCTGCCCCTCTGCTATCTGGCAGTCATTGTCGGAAACGTCAGACGAGACAGGCACCAACTGTACATTACCGATTGCTTTAAACCGACTACTGAACTATCATTTCTTATCTGTAAACATTTTTTCTTATCATTTGACGTATTTCCTTCTGAAAATTTTTGGGATCATTGACGTAGTCGCGTGGTGGTTCCTTATTTGAAACATTTTTCTATCATTTGAACGTATGCTTTCTTACTGAAACTTTTTATTCATTTGACGTATCATTTCCTTTTTGGAAAACATTTTTCTTATGCATTGAACGTATCATTTCCTTGTTTTAAACTTTTTCTATCTTTTAACGTATTATTCTTATTGGAACATTTTCCGTATCAAAATTTTGGAAAACTTTACGTCAATTTTTCACTCTTTCCCATGGCGACGGCACTACCGATGACATGCAAGTGAAATTATGAATGGCCTATCACTTGTTTGCCATGGTGAGAGTGAAAAATGTTAACGTGTAGGCCTACAACCTTTTTGGTCATCATTCACTTTGTTTCCATTCATTTCAGTTGTTTTTCAATTCCCCGTAGGCGTGTAGGCCTATGTTCTACTGAAAAAAAAGTCCTTAAACTCACACAGCACACTTAAGTGTCGGTGCGCAGACACACACACCCACACACACACTGCAACACACACACACCACACGCCGGCTCGCCGCGCGGGGCGCATGCACCACGCTGCACCACGCGTCTTTCTATTTCACCCAACAGTAGGTTGTTCCTGACTTTGGGGGAGTCTGATTGTTTCTCTAAAAAACCAACAAAAACGGTTTGATTTTGGCCGCATAAAATCACCAAAAATCATAACTGATTACTAATGAAATTTGACAGCAGTTAAAAACACAGCACTAAACTTACCTAATGTAGACATACTGTTTAACTTAAACTGATTTTAATGATTGTTTAGCGTATTTTTTTAAAAAATTAATGAACTGATTGTTTAATGAAATTTGGTGCAATACAGTTTAGGTATGTTACATGTATTACCTAAAGAACATGCTGAGGAATTGGGAATAACTTTATTTTCTTTAAGAACATATTTGTGATTTCTGTTTTTGGTACAATGCTTTTTATTCTTCCTTTTATAATCCCAGTATTAGTTCTCTCTCTCCTCTCTCTCGTCTCTCTCTCTCTCATCTGTCTCTCTCTCTCATTCTCTCTCTCTCTCTCTCTCTCTCTCTCTCTCCTCTCTCTCTCTCTTTCTCGTCCTCTCTCTCTTTCTCTCTCTCTCTCTCACTCTCATCTCCCTCTACTCTCCTCTCTCTGCTCTCTCTCTCTTTTCTTTCTCTCGCTCCTCCCTCCCTCTCTCCGCTGTTCTATCCCATTTGAAGTTCAATTATGTTTGTGTTTTGTTTTGTTAAAAATTTGTTTACTGTGATTGACAACTCAAAACTGAGCGCGTCATGGAAATGTATACATTTCGTTTCATTCTCAACTTGTATGTGTCCTGTGCATCGAATATTGACTAAATATCTCTCTCTCTGTTTCTGTGATTCACATCTTTTCTACCCTACTATTGCATTTAACATCAATTTGTGTGCCTACGTGCCACTCCCCCTCTCTCTTTGCTCTCTCTCTGCCTCGGTGATGTGTTTCCGTGTTTCGTGTAAATAACTTGTCAGCTTTGTGTGTGTTTGTATTGTGCGTGCACGCAGTTGGTATGCACGAGAGGTGAGTAGCCAGAAACGACTGAGAGAGAAAGACAGCGAGGTCAGAGTGAAGAGAGAGGGCTGAAGGAAGGAGAGAGATAGAGAGAGGAGATAGAGAGAGAAGAGAGAGAGGAGCGAGAGAGAGGAAGACGTTGAAGAGGAGACAGCGAGTCAAGTGCAGAGAGAGGAGAAAGAAAGAAGAGAGAGAGCGATAAGCAGAGAAAAGACATACAAGAGATCGTCAATATTGATACACTCGGAGAGAGACCGCTATACACAGATAGGAGAAAAGCCTCCGAGAGAGACAGAGAGAGTGAGTTGAGAGAGAGGAGGGCGAGAGAGATAAATCCTAAGCTAGCACCTAACTAAAGACAACGTTCTAAGTGTGTGGCTTTCGATCCCCAAGACACACACACACACACACCCAAAATTGTAATCGCAACCATTTTTTTTTTATTCATTAAAAATGGTCAATGACCGAACAAAAAGGCAAAAATAAAATCATAACCCTGTAGAATGACAACTCCGCCCGCTAGTTGGACTAAGGGGCAATGAACAATAATACAGAGAGAGAGCGAAGGATACAATAAGCCGAGAAACTAAAAAGACGAAAACTTTTATTTATCCATTTAGTTTATGTCAGTAATGTTACATTATTACAGAAAATAATATCTTGAACAACAGCGTAAATACATGCATACATACAATAATCCAACCCACTGAAAAACTGTCACAAAATGTTTTTTTTTTTTGCGTAAATGGACAGCTTATTTAAAAACATTTTCAACATTGTGTTTAAAAATGCGAAGAATTAACTAAATGCTGGTGGAAAACTTGAACATAAAGAAGAGGCAAGAGGAAACTAGTGGCGTAGCTTTTATTGAGGGTGCTAACCATCAATTAAACTGGAAAATATAAGCATTATGAAGGCTATATTTTTCGAGTGGACAGCAAAAATTCTAACATACTAATTAAAAATGTGTTGCACATCAGGACTTGTTTCTGCTATAGCTCGTGCTGGAACTAAAACATAACAATTAATTGCTCTGTGGTTGGTTTTTTTTCATCATTAAAATGTTTTTGGTGCCTCCAATAAGGTGGAAACTTGATGTTTTAACGGCTCTCGGTCATAGACCACCTATGGGACTTGTAAATCAAAATGTGGGAACATACTGGCTGCAATCCCGAGGCATGCAACACCAGAAAGTCCGCTGATTTTTAACAATTAGATAGGTTATGGCAACCACGCCTCGGTTAAACCTCATTGTATGTACCCGCCACTTAGTAACCCCCCCCCCCCCCCCCCCGCACCCGCTCTCAAAGAACTATCTCTAGAAGTAGTGAACTTTTCAAACCACGCATATACAATTCTACTTTCCAGTTGAAACTTATTTTTTCCTATAATTCTCCGAATTTATCAATTATGCTGACTCGGTGCCATTCCAAAAAATGTGAGAAAATGTAAACATTTGTAATATTTCATTAACCTTCTTTTTATATCTATTTATGTTTTGTTTTAATCAAACTAAAAATTACTAGAATGAAATAGTGAGGTCAATAAGGAGACAACGATGAACAAAGGGGAGAACTCTCTTTCTAATTACTCCCCTCCCCCAAGATAGTAACAAATACTACTTTTTTGTTTCATTTCTATTCATATTAAAACAAAAAACAATGAAATGCGCAATAAAGACAGAGAGATAAAATATCTGAGTGCTCACGAAATGAATAACCAAACCTCATTTGAGTCATATAAAGACTATGATACAGCCCATAACACTTTAAAAGATGTTCACAAGTGACTTTTTGCAAGTTATTTCGTGCAGCAATCATCATGAAAAAAGCGTCAATACATGTGACCTTTTGTGCTATCTCGAATCTCGATTTCATAACTGTATTCAAGCTAATTACAAAATCTACGATTAAAAAACGCGGAAAGAAGCAATAACCTAAAATGCTGCAGTAGGTATGCTACTTGTGTGGATCTTATCCGCTTTAGATTATTGTTCTTGAAGATTCTAGAGAAAACTCTTAAATCAACAACTATCTCTTTTTTTGCCTTGCTTTGTTTTTTTTTGCAATGTACAACCGGAGAGTCCATCTACGTGCAAAAATAAGAGTCGATAGTAATGAACTGATGCAAGAAAACAAGAAAGGAAAAAAACGGTATGCTGAACTACAGCTAGTAAGACCGACTCGTCTAAACCGTCATTCGACAAACTATCCACTACTTCTGGCCAAGGTTCTTCGTGTACACACAAAGGTTTGTTCGTTTTTCCCAGTTTGGTTTTGGTAAATGCCAGAAAAATAACAAAGGCTTGTAAAGCTTTTTCATTGTAACCAACACAACCATTCCCCGTATACCCTTCACAATTGAAATAAAAGTAATAAAAAATCAGAAGGTTGTTTTTTGCATGAACGATCACAGTTAATAATAATTACACGACCAATGACCACAGCAAACCGACACCAATTGTTTTTTTTTATGATGGATTGAAGTCAACTTCTTCCACGACCGCGCTATTACATATATATAGTTTCACAAACAAACGCGTATCCATTAAACCCATAAATGTGGCCAATTTAAAACGTGAAAACATGTCTTTTTTTACGAGAGTGTTAAAAGACTACAGATCACAACGTTCACTACTACCATTATTACCTGGTCTTAGATATCGGTTTAATCACTATCACGATTAGACGACTTCAACTGCTTTGTTTATTAAATAATAAACCATGCTTGAACAGGCACATTTTCAGAATGCAAAATGAAATATGATATTGTCGTCGATCACTTTCAATATGCATGACAAATTTACTCTCTCTCTCTCTCTCTCTCTCTCTCTCGTGCTCGTCTCTCCTCTCTCTCTCTTTCTCAGGCTCATGTTCCTGTTAACATATAAAATTCTTTTCGTCTCTCTCTCTCTCTCTCTCTCTCTCTCTCTCTTCTGTCCCTCTGTCTTTATCATGGTCCCTCTCTCTTTCTCTTCTATCTTCCTGTCCCTACGGTTTCTCGCTCTCTCTCTCTCTCTCCTCTCTCTCTCTCTCTTTCTCTTCTATCTGTCTGTCCCTCTCTTTCTCTCTCTCTCTCTCCTCTCTCTCTCTTCTCTTCTCTCTCTTTCTACTCTTCTCTTCCCCTATCTGCCCCTCTCTCTCTGCTCTCCTCGTTCTACTCTCTCTCTCTCTCTTTCTCTCTTTTAAAAGCTTGTTTGATTAATAAGTTGTATTTTTTCTATTCTATTTTTTGCATTTTACACAAGTGTGTATTTGGCTAGCTTTGATTTTCTCATGTTTTATAATAATAAAACTATTAGTGTCGTTTTATATTTGTTGGAAATTAATATATGTAGATTTTTTTTGCTGTATGAAAGCTA
>CM065702.1:43205940-43242676 GCA_017654935.2 Phymorhynchus buccinoides | reverse complement strand
ATTACTTTTCAGAACTGTGATGCTATACGATGTTCTGTTGTCATTAGTTTCAATTTTGAATGTCATCTACATTAAAAAAACCATGCAATTCCTTTCATTATTTTAGTAAAAACAAAAGGTAAAGTTTTGATGAACCATGACACGCTACTGATCTATGAACACTACGAAAAAAGCAAGCCAAACTGACGAAGAGAGTAGTGCGCGGTGCACAACAGGGGGAGTCTGCACAGTAGTACCATGCACTAGAAAACACACACGACCATTACAGTTAAACACGTTTCACAGTTATCAACAATCATGGAATTTCATTTTTGAAATAAATAAAAATAAATAAATAAAATAAAATAAAACATAACAAAGAAAAACAATACCAAGAGATTACAAGAATATATTTCCATTTGCTATTTAAATTATTTCACTTTTCAGAGGTATTATGTCTGTCTGGATGAAAAAGAAATACTTAAAATTTCAGATCCTATGAAAAACCAATTAAATGATTTGAAATAATAGTAACACAGAATGTGTAAAAGAAACAAAATATATGAAAAATACATCAGACATTGTTTAAAGATACACATTCCTCGTTTCAACAGATGAACATAAATGTTAACAAGTAGAACACTTATTATAGTGCATTTTCATATAATAATGTTAAACACATAAATGATTACTTATCAGAGGCAAAGACCTCAGAACTATGAAATATTTTTGTAAAACAAAAACAAACAAAATAAAACTGATTTTTAACTTCAGAGAACCAGGTCTGCAAAAAGATACTTAAGGATTATTTCAAAATCTGTTGTATTTCCAAAATGAATGAGTAATTTAACATTATTGACAATACTCAATTTTCAGCAGAACTCTGACAAATTCTTTTCAGCATTATATAGACATTGGGTGCACGCTCACATAAAAACAGACATCTTAGAGAAGCACAAATGGCGGCGTATCTTGCAAACATCAAGCAAGAAATACATCAACAGCTGCAAATACCACAAACTACAAGATCAAATACAGAAAAAAGCTTTCTGCAAAAAGTACGCAATCCAAACACATAAAGGTACTCTACAAATGCAGAAACATGGTTCAAACCATTCATGAAAAAACACATTCACAGGGAAAATACCAAGTGCGTCATACACAAGTACCAGCACTATATTCAAAGCAAAGTCAGTCGCTATACATGCCATACACAACTACGACTCGGTAATCATAAACAATGGTAAAAATCAACTACAGTACATTACGCATATTGAAATAGAGCTTGAGAATGGTAGAAACACGGACACAAAAGACTGAAAATGTCACAAAGTTTTAAAATCACACGAACATGACACCAAAGATTTATGAAAAAAGAGAAAGTTATCTAGCGGAACTAGATACATATTAAAGTAGATAAAATCAATTGTGTAGGTGTGAGAGTGTGTGTATGAAAACAAGAAGCTCACATAGCAAAGTGTCGCATAGCAGCTCACTGTCTCGCAACCCGCCTCTTTTACAAGCACACCTAAACAATTTAGAATCAAGTATAAAATTTACCTCAGAATTATTTTTTTGAACTGACAAAAATAGCTCATTCGACAAGTGATTTTTAAATGAATAAAAAGTAGTTAATTATGAAGGGAAAGTGAAATTGTTTTTCTTTTCAAGAAACCACCAAAACCACAAGCCATAAAACTTATTTGATAAAAAGTATAAAAAGAGTACAATTTGAAGCCACAACACAACTAACCAATAGTCAGAATGAAATTGAATATTCTCGTACATTGACAACACCATGGCACCGAATAAACCGACAACACATTGACAAAAATAAATGAACTGAACTAAAAATAATATTCTGAAAACTACTAACAGCAAGGGGACACCACGATATCAATTCCCAATATAGGTACTAGACTGAAGTTAAAAAAATACTACTTTCGCTTTTTTTATTTTTCCACGAGTGAAAAAAAGGAAGAGCAAAAGATGCTCAAGCCTTTTTTCCTGCAGTTGAAAAAAAGCGAAAGTTGAAGACGATACAAATTCCTACAATGCCATTCTCTCTCTTGTAAAATTTTAAAATACGAAAGTAAAATTGTTCATTGTTTTAAATTTTTTGGGGGGCAGAGTTTGAGAACCGTTTTATTCAGCGAAATCATTGTAGCTGGTAGAGAAAGTAAGGGAGAGAATGGCTGGTGGTCTAGTGGTGTACGTTATTCCCCTTGCTTACCAGGCGCCATGCCATGAATTCCCATAATGCTCCTGGAGGGTACGCGCGAGATGGAGCGTGAAGCGAGACTGCGAGCGGCTGCTGCCGATTGGCTAATCACCTGGCCTATACCTGTGACAGTTACAGCGTAAACCTTCCTGTTAACACTGTAAGTGTAGGCCTTCCTGTTAACAGTTACAGTACTGATAAGATGACAGTTACAGTGTAAGCTTTACTAATAAGGTGTTAATTTGTTTCTTTTGTTAAAAAGTGGATCAGAATGTGGCTGGTATCTGTCTTGTACAATTTGTAACAGTTTGAAAACAATCTATGGTAAGAGCTTAATTATTTACTGTTGCTTACTTCTACATACAGTTTGTTCAACGATAACATTTCCTGATTATTGGTTTGAAATGAAAAGTGCCATCAAGCTTTTTTTCCAGTCTTTTTTATGCTGCTGATGCCAATCTAACAAACGAAGATTAACTATCGTTTTCTGTCCCATTATTAGACAGTAATTTCCTAAATATCTTCTCCAGAACAATGAGTGTTTCTTGTTTGCTTTAATGTCAATACAAACGATACTGTTTTTCCCTCTAAAATATCCAAGCCTACCTGATGGTGGTTTTAGAATAAACATTTTCTGTCAGCTATGGTTTGCTGACTGACTAAAGGTCAGTATGTCCATGGTACCAGCGGAATTTACTGTGCAAGCATGTTTTGGATCTACTGATTTCTAAGCTTATCTACAGGTCATACTACAAATTCTACATTTTTATAATTTCTAGCACTCTCCGTGAAAGACAGCTAAGTCCTCTTTCTAGATTATTATGCTTTACAAATTATTGTCCAAATCGGCAGATAGGAAACAATGCAGGTACATTTATCAACTAGAATTTTCACATTGCTGATATAATGAATTGAGCTAAGTCCTCTTTCTAGATTATTATGCTTTACAAATTATTGTCCAAGTCAGCAGATAGGAAACAATGCAGGTACATTTATCAACTAGAATTTTCACATTGCTGATATAATGAATTGTGCTGATAATGCTAACTCCAACATTATTCATCTGTGCCTTTTGAAACGTCTCTCTTTCGATCTTTATTGGAACTAGCTAAGACAATTTTGCATTAAAAAAAAAATAAAAAAATTGTGATTTGGTTACCCAAGATTTAAAAACACCAAATCATAACTGTGAAATAAATCAGAAGGTAACTTGACTTGGAATGTGTATGTGTTGTGTTTGCTTTTGTTAGAAGAAATTTTTTATGGCAGTCAAAACCCTTTGGTACAATACTGAAGAAAAGGACATAAAAGATGAAGAAAAGGAAATGAGAGATAGATAGATAGATAGAGAGAGAGAGAGAGAGAGAGAGAGAGAGAGAGAGAGAGAGAGAGAGAGAGAGAGAGAGAGAGAGAGAGAGAGAGAGAGAGAGAGCTATACAGGCACAAAGACACTGATACATTACAATCCACTATCTACTTGAGGGGGATAGTCAACTTTTGTTGTGTACACGTCTTGTTGAAATTGTTTTTATTTCACCACCATTCCAATCACATACAGTAATCACATGAAGAAATGATGAGATGCCATCCAAGAACAGTGGTAACGAGGGCAGAAAAAAGGGGAAAATGGCGGAAGTATGTAACAAGGGTGAATCGTGAGTTGACTCTGCTACAGATGATTATCTATTACATAGTCATAGACGTTTAACATATGAAATGCTAAAAACAAACAAAACAAAACTCAAACAAACAAAAGACCCACACAGCATACCACCAGTATTATTTTCAGTTATGGCTTAGCAATGAAAATTAAATTGAAATAGATTGAAATAGTTTGTTTTAATGTACATGGTATGCCATGTTTCTGTCCCCGTTTTTCCCAATAAATTCTTCACAATTTCAATTAAGCTTGACATTTTGAATCAAGTGAAGATAGATTAATTATCCCTTTCAACCCCACTGTCGCCTCTTGGCACCACAATAATTTAAAACCCATGTCACTGAAAGGCATGATATGAGTGTCTTGTATCCAGTTACCTTATGTTCTTAATTTTGGGAGGTAAGGACGGGCCCTATTTTATGCATGTCACAGAGGAATCCTCAGTATTGCAGACAGAATCTTTTCTCTACCCAGGTAAGCTTAATGGGAAGTTTTAGCTGAAAAATGGCTGGCGTTGAAAGGGTTTTAAGCTATAAGCCAAAGTCCACAAAAAGAGAGAAATTTGATTTAATGGTTTTTGTACTAGCACTTACACACCAGTAAGCTTTTTGTCTTTATATATGATATTTTCCAAGGCTCCGTTGTTTTCTCCTTCCTTGATTTTTGTATGTTAAAAATAGTTGCACAAAAAAAGAGACGATTTTTAAAGTTAATCTTCAAGATGGCAATTAAGATACCTACGGATAAGAGAAAACTAGAAATGACACATTTCTTCTGTCAAAAGGCGACGACAAATTTGCCAAAGAGATCTTTTAATGTTTCTTTTTCTTTTGTGCAGCCACAATCAACAGAATTATATTCCATGCCTTGAAAGCAGTCCAACTGTGTATCTGTGCATCCTACCTTCAGAACTTTGTTCACTACACCAAGAAGAAAAGTGAAAAAAGAGTATGAAAACTTATTCTCTTTTCGGAAGAATCAAAGCTAGAGAGAAAAATAGGGATAAAAGATTGAGAACGTTTTTGTTACAGTGCACTTTGTTAAAATCCAGTTGTTTCCTTCCTGATTCAATTCATAAACAAAAACAGAACACAAAGAATGGTGTTTAATCAAAGATAGATGATGAACAAAGATAGTACAATTTTCAAAGAAAATGGAAAAAAGCTGTTTGGTTAGTCCTGAGAAAACAGTATTGTAGGACAACAAACATATGTCTGGAAGAAAGGGGAAAGGGGTGGAGAGAGAGAGAGAGAGAGAGAGAGAGAGAGAGAGAGAGAGAGGGGGGGGTGGGTAAATTAAAACCAATAGACACAAAAGTCAATTCAAACATGATACAAATGAGAGATGATTTTCAGTGCATGTACAGATGATGACAATCAAAGCATTCAAAGGAATATAATGGCACCACCATTATTTTTATATTTGTTTTAAAAATACAGGAAGGGGAAAACGGGTTAAAAAATTGGAATAAATTTCACACGCAAGTCAACAAAGATGGAGGCCAATGGCTGTCATAACAATGAATATTGAATAAAAATACGTAGCATACCCATTAACCAAACAATTCCATCACACATTGAATTTGTTTAGTAATAGCACAAAAAGCACACATAAAATCCACAATAAATAGAAATAATTTGAAATGTACAATGATCCGATCAAAAGGGAAAAAGCACACCAATCATGTTCTTTTCTTGCAGCACAGCTGCCAAAAACACACAATTCAAATACATGTGCACACATTTTACATTTCAGGATTATTGCAAATTAAGGAAAAGTGTTACCAGTTGATCACATTAGTACCCCCAAAATGCATTGATAGAAACAATATAGTATTATACAAAAAAAAGGATTATTCAATCCACATATATTCGTTTCCACGGGGCATAGATTCACAAGCAGACAACATCACAAATCGTTAATTTTTGTTACTGATTATCTTTATTTTAGAAACTTTGAGGATGATCTGGGTTTGTACACGTAGGATATTTCTTGCCGTAGATTGTCCTGATAGAAGATAATATGTATTCTTCGAAAGGAATGTTCTACTTTTGTTTATTGAACTGAACACTTCCCGTTGTTGTACCCACTATGTTCTTTTAGCTGAAATGAAATATAATTTGTGTGGTTCTTACACAGAGTCCATAAAAACTGAACTAAAAATAAAATAAAATGAATAACTAGGGACATTTTTGGCCTGCTTATTGCTGGCCTGTGTCAACCCATGGATGCTTGTAGGCTGGAAAGTAGTTGGAAAGTATATTTTCTGAAATTCGTTTAATTGAAGATTAAAACAATCTAATCAATAACATTTGTGTGTTTTAATTCCCTTAATGAATCTCTTGGTCTCCCCGTGGGGATACCGGGGGGTCTTTTGTATAAATAGTTCCCCCACCTTCTGGAAGTTCTGTGCTTCTAACTTCCTCTAATCTGTCACTCTCTTTGACTCTGCCTTTTCCCTTTGTTTGCTGTCATCTACTATCTGTCTGCCTTTCCGGTCCATTCACCTGCCTTTTTTCAAGAAACGCTTTCAAAAAGATTTCCTCCAGGCGAAGTCGGACATGCTGGGCCTAATTATTTCTTATTTAGGCGCATAACGGCAGCATGATGCATCTGCGCTCATAATTGACGGAAACTGTCTGAGCAATCGAAGAAGAACAATGTCTGGGATTTCCTATTTATCGAGAGAGAAGGAAGCCAACACATTAGCGTTGTTCCCTTCAATTTGAGTAGAGAAGCTGAAGAACAGGAGAGCCTGATATGTGCGATATATATTATTTTCATGGAAAGCTTTGTCATCAACAAAATTGTGAAAATGTTCAAGATTATGGTTTGAGTATACTTATATATTTATTCCCGTTTTCTAGTGGCACTTGCTTTCATGATACATACAAAGAGTAGAACTGTATACACCAGGCATGGGAATTGTCAGAGACAAAAAACTCTGAAAAGCCCCCCAATTGAAGTATTTAGTAACAAAAACGAAGTATTTAGTAACAATTTCAATTTTTTGGGGGCGGAAATCCCCGAATTCGCAGACAATTCCCACGCCTGATACACTTTGCTCAGTAGATGTATTAACTACAAACTGAGATTTGAAAAATTCTACCTTAATAACTAGTCATCTACTTCTCCTAAAAGAAAACAAACCACCAACTAGCAATCATAAACTTGGATAATTATCTCAAAATAGATTACCTTTAGTAACTAGTTCTCATTCATTAATACTGAGAAAATCTTAAAGTCATAAAAAGTCAAAAACAAACACATACTGTAACTTTTCACATTAATTAGATGATGATCGAATGAATGTGTATGTTAGCCCAATTGCGTGTGAATCAGTGAATGTGAGCGCCTTGAGTTTAATTCTCTCTCTCTATAAATATGTATATAAATACTATGTATTATTATTATTATTATTATATTTTGTATTGGCGTTATGAAAAATGTCGAACTAGAAAAACAACTATGATGCCTCTCGAGTGTTTATAAAGAATGCTTTGAAAAAGGATCCCTAACTTGAGTTTCAAAAGACACCAGTCTGGTCATCGAGAATAATAGTAATAAAAAAAGAGTAAAATTGCAAACTTAATTGTAAACTTAACAGCCCTTATTACTACAGTCATATTCGAAAAGTAAAAATGATACAAACAGTACACAAATTTCACACTTTTCTCTTGACTGAATATCACACTTACATGTACACTTGCATATGTACACAATATATTAGTAATGGCAGGGTAGCCTATACAAAATGTTTGTTACAAAACTAATCAATGCTGGCAATCCTGTGTGATAATACTTTTCCCTTGTAATAAATAGAATGCATGTAATTTGTTTGAATATGAAACAAAACAAACCTTCACCAAAACTCTATAGTAAAAGAGGGTTGCAATCAAAATGAGAAAGGTATTTTAATTTTCAACATGGCTGAAGGAGTGATAATGAAAATAAATTATCACTATATTTCCCCCGAGTTATTGCTTCATTTATTGGCATTTTATTACCTGATACAAAGAAGTATCACATATTAAAAGAAAAAAAGTCAACAGATGAAAAACACTTATACAGTGTATGTCAATGAAGTTACCTTGTTTGGGTTGTAATAAATGTACTCATGGGTAACATTTTGGTTTTGAGAAAGTGCGGTTTCTACACTTTGAGATTGACTTACTTTCACCATTTGTGTCACAGTTAACGTCAATCATGCTTCAGTTTATTGTTTCAAAGACCAATTTCTCTATGAACACGCTAAAATTGTGGTAAACTTTACAGAACCCGTGGTTATTACCAGATCTTTCCTTCAAATGAACAATTCTAGTTTGTCAGTTTTAGACACTATGTTTTGTTTTCTGAAAACATTTGCTAAATCAGTTGCCTTGAAAAAAAATAGTATTTTGTTCAAAGGACTACCTTCCCAAAACAAACAAAAAAACATTTGCATTGTTAGTCTTTGGCACACACATACATAAACTTCTAAACATATAAGACAGAAAAAAACTCCACACACAACAAAGTTTATCAATGTCAAGTTTAAAATAACATTCTGTTAAAGATACAGAATGAAAAAAAAGAGCAAGTCGTGACAAGAATGGGTGTTGGAGGGAATGGAAAAAAAAGAATTGTCCGAACAGGTGAGCTGAATGCCAAAAACCGCTTGCATATGAATGACCTATTATGCAATACGCTACACGTTTTCGAATTCATATGATATTTACAACTTTTCATTGAGATATTACAGTGATACAACTGATATCATGAGTGTAGAAATGATATAACAAATATCACGAATTTGTTAAAACTGATATGAAAAGTGTAAAATTGTGTGGGAGTGTTTGTGCATGTGAGTGTCTGGTTGAGTGTACATAGACTTTGGAACACTGTTTGACTTAAACTAGTTAAAGTGATGCCTGGATACACTTACCGACGTGACGTGCATGGATCATGTCATTGTATATATGAAATAATGTAACACATGAAATAATGCAGTGTCAAACTGAATGGCAGGTTTGGAAACAGAAAGGCAACCACCCACCCACATTGGTTACCTACATATCAAATCAACACACACACACACACACACACACACACACACACACACACACACACACACACACCAGTGATGTGCCGAGGATCGAAAAGTGTATAACAAACTGTCCTAAGACAAGAAAAATCAACAGGACAATGTCCTGACTCTTGCAGAAATCAATAAGACAAAGCGGGCCAGTGTTTAAAACTGAATCAGACATTTTGTCCTGACAGGGGAGAACACAATAGGACATTTTCAATTTTACTAGGTCAATATCCTATGATCGGGACATCACTGCATGCGCGCACGCACGCACACGCACACACACACTAAAACTCCACCCACTTCCCCCTACCCTTCACCCCAACCCCTCCCCGAAGCACTCACACACGTCTTGTGACAAACCGCGTTAAATCAGTAAACAAATTTGACACAGCACAAAATAACATTGTCACGCTCACCTTGAGTAGTAATGAGCACACACGAAAACACACACACACACACACTTGGACTCCAAAGAGCTTTGCATCGGGCAAAAATGGAAGAATTATGAGAACCTTCAACCACTTAACAGCCTGAGCTACCTTATCCTGACAAGCCAAAAAAACACAAAAAAACAAACAAACAAAAAACCCACACAGTCGTTGCAACAAAAGAGATTACTGGTAGCTGTTTTGTGAACGTGTTGCTTTTCCTGATCATCTACGAGGAGATACTTATACAAACCGAGCTCAATTTACTCATACACAAACCTAGGGACAATTGCCCCTTTTGATATGTTTTCCCTCCCCCACTCACAAAAAGCTGTTCGTATAGGAATAAGATGATCATTGGCGCGCGCGCGCGCGAGAGAGAGAGAGAGAGAGAGAGAGAGAGAGAGAGTGTTAGAAAAGAGAGAGAGAGAGAGAGAGAGTGAGAGAGAGAGAGAGAAAGAGAGTGTTAGAAAAGAGAGAGAGAGAGAGAGAGAGAGAGAGAGAGAAAGAGAGAGAGAGAGAGAGATAAAAGGAGAGAGAGTGTGTGTGGGTGTTGCGTTATAAAATAGGTAGCAATTTATCACTATCGTTGCTATCTGGTACACCATTACTATCGTTGCTATCTCATACCCCATTACTCTCTCTTCTTCTTGTTGCTTCTGTTCTTTAGTTCTTCACTTCTTTCTATTTCTTGCAGGCTTTCTTCGTCTATCTTCTTTCTATTATTTTTCGTGTGTGCTCCGAACAAACGGCTGTTGTCTAGTTCTTGCATAATGCTGATGAACAGATAAAAAATGCAGCTATTTTCTATGTGCCAAAGAGAGAGAGAGAGAGAGAGAGAGAGAGAGAGAGAGAGAGAGAGAGAGAGAGAGAGACCAACAAAAGATGCTGTACATATGGTTTTTTTCTTGCTGAAGATACTGTCTAGACAATGTCTAAAAGTATTTTGAAACATCTTGAAAGAATCCCTGTCTTTTCTACTGAAAAAACACAACAAAAACAGAAGAGGTATGATAAATCAATTTTCCATTACCAACTTATTTCATTCCCAAATTATCTAAAGATCACTTCACAGAAACAAAGCACCACAATAATGTCTAAAATCTTCTGAATCATTTCTTTAAGGAATCGGTCTTTTCTACGAAAAAAAGAAAAGAAGAGTTCTGATAAATCAGGTTTCCATTACCAACTTATTTTGTTCCCAGATTATCTAAAGAGCACTTTACATGAACAAAGCACCACCTCTCATCCACCAGAAAAAACACCACCCAGCTGTATTGTCTATATCTAGCTAATAATAACTGATGACAGATGATAGAGATTACATGATATAATAAGCACCTCAAATAAAACCGGGTCTTTATTGTGGAGAGAGAGAGAGAGAGAGAGAGAGAGAGAGAGAGAGAGAGAGAGAGAGAGAGAGAGAGAGAGTTAGTCTATTATAGTCCCGTCAACAGCTATGCTTATCTCAGGACTGTCACCACATAAAAATCTACCACGTATAGCAAAACACAAATCCAAGAATCTTAACAACGTACAAAACCTGAAAACAAAAAAATGTAGTACAATTCATAACATGACATGCAACACTTCCATTATTATACCCTATAGCACATAAGTCCACACAGTGCTGGAAACGTGGAGCCACGCTACTCTCATTTATCGGATCCAGGTTAAAAAAACAGTAAAAAAAGGCTAACAAATACATACTAGTAAGCTAAAATACAGAAAAAAGGCTATATAAGCAAATATGCACTGCAGAATGGACAACAGGTGCCCACTCAAGTGCGCAAGTATCACGTGTGGATGCCAGTGTACAATAAAAAAAAACTGGCATGTCATAAATTGTAAAAAGGAAAAACGTGGAAGGGTTTTATAGAAAAAATGCAGGAGAATGGACCAATAAGGCAGAAAAAAGTAGACGCCAGAAAGCAAAAAGAAGAGAAAAGGCAGTCAAAGAGAGTGACAGAGTAGGGGAAGTTACTAGCATAGAACTTCCAGAAGAAGGGGGAACTATTTCTGCTGAAAGACCCCCCGGTATCCCCACGGGAGGGCCCTAACCACATAAGCCAGCCTAAGCCGTTGCCCGCCTCCTACGACGAGGACGTGTGGTTGGACTTTAGGAGCCTGTTGGGCTACTCTCCGTAAGCCCCTCCCCCCCCACCATGATAGGTGGAAGCCCGCCAGGGGGGGGGGGAGCGATAGAAAGAGAGAGAGAGAGAGAGAGAGAGAGAGAGAGAGAGAGAGGGAGGGAGGGAGGGAGGGAGGGAGGGAGAGAGAGAATCACTTTAGGAACGAAAAATGATTGTTATGGATAAAAAAAATATTCTGTTATTATTTGAATAAATACACTGTCACTTTACCAATTCCAAAACCAAAATATTGTGGGAACAATAAAACATACCACCTTATTCTATTCACAGCCCAAACAAAATGGAATAAGAAAACAATTACGGACAATAACTGTAAATGATATGCTGCTAAAAACCCCACTCAAAGGTTTAAAAATGCTTAGCGACACGATACACAAAAGGAACAAATGACATTCCTGTATTCAAAATTTGAAACGCTTTTGGCACCAGGCTTAAGCTAATGAAAAACAAGTACATACATATACCAACCATAACAACACAAACATTAAAAACAAACGATGTAAAAAGAAGTAAAAATCATGCATTCATATCATGCTAAATGCCCGAGGGAAAACATAACAGAAAAATGTCTTTAAAATTGTTAGTTAAAAATCACATTTCAAAAGAATTTGAGGGAGGGGAAATCCAAATAATATCTTCCAATTCAACAAGGAAATATAGCAGTCCATGAGGTTTTCCCCTCTTTTCTTTTCTCTAAACCGTACCCGCCATCACTTTCCTCATCCCTGCTTTCTCTCCCTTAAAGGGCCTGCTACACAACATATGGTTCACTGTCAATGCTATGCGAGTCATGATTCACGTGAAATTCATGTATTGGGTCTACTTGAGTATTATTTTGAAACGGAAGAATTTTACGTGAATCATGACTCGCATTGTCACAATCGCATCGCATTGACAGCGAATCGTATGCAATGTAGCAGGCCTTTAAACAACAAAATCGCAGTAAAATTCTGCAATGTGTTATTGGCCAAGGAAATCTTCCTTCCATAACTATTCCTTCACAACTCAAACTAGTATTCGACCTTAAAAAATAACTTTAATAAAAAAAAAAGCTTTATTTCTATAACACAAAAATTTCCAATTTTTGGGACTGAGCTTTTTGTGCAATCAACGAAATGCAATTCTCTATTGATTCAATATTTGACGTTTCCCTTTGAATTAAATTCATGATTTGCGTTTGTTTGGGTTTAAGTTTAAATAAACGGTTACATTCTGTTTTCAGAGCATCATCCTGCTTCACCCGCAGCCAGTGTGGAAGAGACTGCAACCTTCCAGGTGGCCTCCACGAGCCACTCTAGGAAATGGCCATCGTAGTGCTCGCTACACCATCGTCAACGGAAGAGACTGCAACCTTCCAGGTGGCCTCCACTAGCCACTCTAGGAAATGGCCATCGTAGTGCTCGCTACACCATCGTCAACGGAAGAGACTGCAACCTTCCAGGTGGCCTCCACGAGCCACTCTAGGAAATGGCCATCGTAGTGCTCGCTACACCATCGACAACGGAAGACACTGCAACCTTCCAGGTGGCCTCCACCAGCCACTCTAGGAAATGGCCATCGTAGTGCTCGCTACACCATCGACAACGGAAGAGACTGCAGCCTTCCAGGTGGCCTCCACCAGCCACTCTAGGAAATGGCTACCGTAGCGCTCGCTACACCATCGACAACGGAAGAGACCGTACAGCCATCCTAACTCCACACCGTCATCTTATCGGATGGGGAGATGCAGACAACCTTTTGTGTTGGCTTTGGAAGTCAGATTGGTACAGTTAACCCTTTCACCGCCAATGTGGCATTTATGCACCACAATGGTTTAACCTTTCACCGCCAATGTCGCATTTTAGCACCACAATGGTTTTAACACCCATGTTACTAGGGGAAGACGGGGTGAAGAAAATTTTAGTCAAATTTGCCCATGAGACGAATGCTAGACATTAACGCTCGTCTCATGAGCAAAATGAGACTGAAATTTGCTTCATTTCATGAGATAATTGGGGTGGGCTTCTTACCCGCCCATGCGCTTTTTACCCCGTCTTCCCCTAAAAGACATCCCATCCAGACCCGCTATACAAAGACCCTATTTTATTAATTTTGGGAGGTAAGAATAGGCCTGTTATATATGTCACTGAGGAATTCACAATATTGCAGAAATATTTGTTTCTCTACTCAGTTAAGCTTAATGGTATTTTTCGGCTGAAAAATGGCTGGCGGCGAAAGGGTTAAACACTGATTAGAATGAGGCTTTATACTGAAAATGCTTTGCCCCTGTCTCATGCACCGAGGCGCGTGCGCCACCTACATAAGATTTTCGCCCTTCGTCACGAAGTAGCTGTAGTAGTATACAGCCACATAAAATTATCTGCTCCTGACTCGTCACTAGGTGGCATGGTCAAATCAGTCCTAAAATTATCTCCCTTTCGTGTTGCCAGGAAGTAGTGTACAGTCTCATTGTCCTTTCCGTGTTTTTCCCTGCTTGCTTGTTTCGGTGCTCTCAAAAAATCAACACATTTCTGACCAACTTAACTACCCCTACCCCTCTGCTGTTTGGCAGGAAATCTAGGAACATAATTATTATTTCTTTTTGCAAGAAACACGTCGAGATCACCAGAAAGACAGCCTTTTCAAGGATCGGAACACTCACTTTGCTCTGGTTTCCTAGAAATCAAACCATCAAAACGGCGATTCCTCCATGGCGGAGATGCGGGAGAGAGAAGCCATTTTGGTTGAAGCTTTTTATTCTATTAGAGCAGTCAAAAAACATTGGAGCTATTTCCTTTGTTGTGAGCGAAACTCCTTTGGTAAACTGTATAAAATAAAAATAAAAAGGCTTGTATTGTGGAAATTTCGTGTAAACGATTTGGTCTAAACTCAGGCGGCCATTAGAAATAATTTGACTTCCAGCACCTCCGCTAAGGAGGAATCGCCGATTTGACTTCCAGGAAACGAGAGCAAGGTGAGTGTAAAGGATGTTTTCCTGGTGATCTTGACGTGTTTTTTGCAAAAACGCATCCGTCAGGGTGCCCCTTTAAAAAACCCACAGCATGGATATTGGATACAACCACTTAAAACAAACAAACAAAAACCCTGCAAGATTAGGGGGTCCAAGGGTCCTGGGATTAAGATTAACCTCAAAATTGATCAACACTCGTAAAAACTTGGCCAACAATTAAAACCCCCCAAAAAAACGTAATCAGAAAACGACCAAACAATTTTTCCTGCCAAAACATCGCAACTTGGCACAGGTGATAAAGGAAAAAAAAGAAGGAACAAGGGGAAGAAACTCCATAATTAATTCCCTCTACCGACAAAGTTTAGGTTCGCTTCCTTGCGGCTGTTGCCAGTGCTTCTGCTGCTAGGTGGCGGTGGTGCCGAAAAAAACTTTGGTGGAGGGAGTTAATTATGGAGTTTCTTCCCCCTTGTTTTATTTCCTTACCCCCCTTTCGTAGCCTTGCACTATTTCAACCTTCGCTTAATTAAATAAAAATCCAATGCAGAATTTCCCGCACAGCCGGGCAACACTGGACTTGACTCCACCGATCTTCCAAACCCCCCTCCGTCCTTTTGTGGTCTTGTACTTGATGCTTAATGGTCATCCCAGTCCTTCAATGCAGCCGTTCCAGTAAACTGGTCAGTCACGAGTGCGAATTAGACAAGTCAGCATGGGGAATGGTATGCAAATTAGACTTAACTCACCTATGGGAGAAAGGTGGCAGAGTGGTTAAAACGCTCGCCTGCCAAATGTAATGCGTGACTGCAATGTGAGTGACACGGGTTCGAATCCCGGCCTCATCGCCCTTTATTTCTAGTTTGACAGGAAAATCGAACTGAATGTCGAGTCCTTCGGATGGGGACTTAAAGCTAGTCTGACCCGTTGCGCTTTACGCACATAAAAATCCCACGGCAGCTGAAAGTCGGTAAGAGCAGGGAGAAATCCTGCTGCCTGGTATGGCCAAATTGATAGCTAGGTTGTTTGTTTTTTTAAATTGGGTAGCGACACTTTCTGGGGGAGAGCAGCCCGAATTTTACAGAGATAAGTCTCTGTGACTAGAATATACCAAATAAACGATTGGCTGTTTAGCCTAATTTACATACCAATCCCTGTTTTGAATGCCTAATACGCACTACTACAGGGCCAGGGCGAATAAGACTCGCTGCTCCTCCTTCCATTCTGTCGCAAGCTCCTTGTTTTTTTCCTGGCTCCCTGCACAATCAAGGGGGGGGATCAGAACCCTATGGGGTGGGGCTCGGGGTACCAGGAGGCCAAGTGAAGCAGTTCCATACCTGGGTAGTAGAAGCTGGGGGCCAGGGCCGCTGCGGGGAAACCACGCCCGTAAGCCGCCGCCGCCGGAATCCCGGGGAACCCTCCCGGGCCGGGCAGGTAGCCGGCCACACCTGCAACATCCAGGACTGAAACGGTCAGGTGAAAGGTCAGGTCAGGTCAGGCTGAGTCTACGGGTACATTTGCCCAAATGGTACTGTCAGACTGAAAAGGTGAGGTGAAAGGTCAGGTCAGGTGAAAGGTCAGGTCAGGCTGAGTCTATGGGTACATTTGCCCAAATGGTACTGTCAGACTGAAAAGGTGAGGTGAAAGGTCAGGTCAGGTGAAAGGTCAGGTCAGGCTGAGTCTATGGGTACATTTGCCCAAATGGTACTGTCAGACTGAAAAGGTGAGGTGAAAGGTCAGGTCAGGTGAAAGGTCAGGTCAGGCTGATTCTATGGGTATATTTGCCCATATGGTACTGTCAGACAAAAAAGGTGATTGATTGATGGGGATCACTGCATGCCCCAAGGACCCGGGTTGATTATGACATCAAAATAGGGGTATCTATACTTATATAATAACATTCAAGGTGTGTGTGTCCAGATAAAAGTGCCCATAGTTTTAGAACCGTTGAAGAAATTCTGCTTAACGTCCTCCGGTCTGGAACAGACACATATGGGACATTAGTAGATATAAAGATGGTGGGAACGAATCTGGAGGCAGTGCAACACCAGGAAAGTCCCGAATTTATAATATTACAGATCGATTAGAACCGTTGACGTTAGACTCATATATATTTGTGATCAGCATCGCAGGGGGAGTGCAGTGGAAGACATTTTGAAGGGGCCAATAGCACAGTGAGAACCGAGGGGGCTCCATAAACATGGACTAGTGGGAGACATTTTGAAGCGCTATCCTGGCAACTGCTATTCTAAAGACCTGTGCCAGGGAAAAGCTACCGCGAAGCGAAGGCAGGGCGTAGCAACCGCGGGGCATTACTGCTAGTTTGCTCTAAAATGGTACTATCAGACTGGCTCTTTACTCAAATGTTTTTTGTTTTTTTATATCACTGGTTGACATTAACCTGTAGAAAGGGCCAATAGTAAATGTGAGCTGTAACTATAAATGATATTCTACATTATTGGAACATCATGGTACAGGTTTGTCTTTCGTGGATGACTGACTCTGAAACTGGTGGTCTTTGCACTGCACTGGCTCTAGTGCAGCAGCCAACTATTTCGTGGTGCTGGGTCACATAATTATGATCACTAGCGTATTTCTTGTGTTGCCCTCATGGGGAAAGCGAAAAATAGCAACGTGCGTTGTGACCACTACCGAAAGACACTATTACGATGGCTTGGAGTCAAAACGGACTATCTTTAGATAGACCATTGACATATTATTGAACTTATTACGAAAACTAATAACTTGAATAAGAAAAAAAAGACTGCTGAAAAAATCAGAATGATGAAGAACACAGTTTCATCTCGAAGCTGTATAAAGAAAAAGCAATAATACTTTTTACAGTTAACAGAAAGCATTGTCTTATCATATCACTGAAAATCAAAATAAGAAAAAGAAAAATCGACTTTCATTTACTACCCTTTCACTTAGTAACTATACTCACTTTACGATTTGATGAAAAAAAGGAATTTTTCATGGGGTAATTTTGACACTTAAAATAAAATTAATGAAAAAAGGTATTTACATGTTTAATTGCTGTAGTCATCATTTGCTGACAAACTACATGAAAACACTCAAAAGGCCATAGCCCTCTTCTTTATATTGATTTCTTTAGCAAGTTGAAAAATGCATAAAGACAGAGTATAAAAAACCGACGAAACAATGTTTGCAAAAAACAGTTGAGACAAACCTTAGTTATATATAAAAGAGTGACAAAGAGTTTGAGCTACATTTATCCATGTATTAAATAAAAACAGTGTATACTTCAGTGTATACGTTCCTTCTCGACACAAGAATTCATCATTGTTTAATGCATTAGCTGTAGCTCCAAATCGGGGCAGTCGGCGGATGCCTCGTGCCTCCATACAGGGAGCTGGACGACCCCTCCTCCTCCACGAGTCTCTACCCGTGGGGATACTGGGGGTGTCTTTTGTAAAAATAGTTCCCCCACCTTCTGGAAGTTCTGTGCTTGTAATTTCCTCTAATCTATCACTTTCTTTGACTCTGCCTTTTCCCTTTACTTACTGTCATCTATCTTTCTGAATTATTGGCCCATTCTAATTGCCTTTAAAACAAAATATTCCAAATAATTTTTTCTCTCCTTTGAGCTCCTCCGAAACCGGAATGTGTCGGCTGTACGCAGCGGGGAGACCAGTGAAAACTGAAAACCGGACACATACATACCTTACCCATTATGGCCATATGGCTTGGGAATGCAGAAGAAGAAGACGTTTAGCCAAATAAACTTGTAAAGGCAATGAACTCAGAGAGAGAGAGGGAGGGAGAGAGAGAGAGAGAGGGGGGGGGGGGGAGGGAGGGTTATAAGAGAAAAAAGACTGTCAAAATGTAAACGCTGACAATAAACCATATAATATCATTGTATGAAATGATTACTGCCATTAATTTTCGATGGCTTGGAGTCGAAGCGGACTATCTTTAGACAGTCCATTGATGTATTATTGGATTTATTACACAAATTAATAACTTGTATCAAACAATGACTGCAGAAATATAAAAAGGGGTTTTTGCTTTTTATATTCAGCGTTTTTAAAATTTTATACAAGTTATTAGTTTTCGTAATAAGTTCAATATGTCAATGGACTATCTAAAGACAGTCCGCTTTGACTCCAAACCCTCAATTTTTTAAATTTTATTTTCAAATCCTTAAAAACTGAAGTTTAGACCACATACAAGCCGTGCATCATCACTCCTTTTCCAGTCCACTTTGCTGTCTGTCCTTAAAACGCTCCCTAATATTGGCCACTGCAAGTAGGGTTATTAAAGACACACCAGATCATGTGTCAAAATCACGGGTTTCATGTGTTTTCCCTCTAGCTGGAAAGAGATCTTGTTTTGACCAAGTCTGACTCTCATATAAATGCCTCCAAATTCTAACCGAAACATTTTAAAGAACAGCCTCAATTTGAAGTTGGGGACATTTATATGTGGGTCACAGCTACCCACCAAAAACAAGGGACTTAATCGTGGTGCGTCAGTGTGTCTTTAACGCCCTTGACGGCAAGAGTTAAAATACAAAATGCCTTCCGCCAGTATTTTTGAAAAAAATGAATTATCGTTACAGAATCGAAAAACACATTGCGTACCTGAACTTAGAATACAATGACTTTTCTAACAAGTGGTTGCCATATATTCCATTGTTTTGTGACAATTGATCATATGTAATTATTTTCCCACGCCTTTTGCTGTCTTATACCCAAACCTGTGTAACATAACTAACTCAGTATTTTGTGTCTATTTTTGGATAAAACTATTATTATCGCTAATGCTGTATTTGAAAAACAACAACCAGCCATTGTGTGTGACATTGAGGTATTTATTGAACCTTGTCTTTTGCAGATTTTTTCTTTAAAATAACATATATAAAAAAAGAATGATAACCTGTCATAGAATTAGTGGACTAACATTTTGCAACGTGTTGAAAGGGAATGTACCTATTTATTTATTTAACCTAAAACATGTAGTATATGTGTGTATATGTGTCTGTGTGTGCGCGCGTGCGCTTTCACGTGTGTGTGTGTGTGTGTGTGTGTGTGTGTGTGAATATGTGCGACGTATGTGTTTGTGTGTGTATGTGTTGTGGTATTTTTGTCATATGGTTTGTATTATTTTGCCTAGCTATGTTTATGTTCTGTATTTGAAAATGTAAAAAAAAAAAGTTCAATAAAAAAAAAAAAAAAAAGTTAAGCCCTTGTTGATCAGTGTCCAAAAGGGCATTCACTCTTGCAAAAGGCAGCCATTAAGTGGCCTCAAATAGGGTTATTGGCGAGAGTTAATCCCTTGTTTGGTCAGTACTCAACCATCTTCCCCCACCCACCAAGGGCATTCGCTCTTGCAAAAGGTGTTCTTTGCAGTGGCCAATAGAGCTTCAGTGAAAAAAAGGCCTATAATAAGCAACTTAGGACGCGCATTTTACCGCCAGGGGGCAATCAAAGCAGTAGGGGCTTAGCGCGCGATATTCTTAGTTGGGTGTAGTGAGAGAGAGAGAGAGAGGGAGATGAGTCCCTCCCTCTCTCTCTCTCCGCCCAACTAAGAATATTGCGCGCTAAGCCCCTGGTGGTTTGACTGCCCCCTGGCGGTCAAACCATCGTCCTAAGTTAACCATTAGAGTACCTTCCTTGACAGGCAACAACATCAAGAAGGGAAAAAAAGACAAAAGGCATGCCGTTGTTCAGAAAGAAATACAACACTAGAGAGGCAAACATACGCATTTAATCTTATTAATTATTATTAAAATGATTCAACAAATATCATGCACAGGGAGTGGTCTAAACAAACCTGCCCACAATGTGATGACACAAGATCAGGCTAAATTTCACTCCATTTTCTTTTCAGCTTCATCAGCCCTTTCTTTTTTTCTTTTTCTTTTTAAAGCAAGAAAGACATTGGGCTTTGTGTAAATTGACTGAAGAAATGTTTTGTTCCTTGGCTGAATGAGAATTAAATCCCAAATGAAAAGTACCTCTCTCTCTGCTTGCGTGTGTGTGTGCGAGCGCGCGTGTGTAAGGGTGAAGAAATCGGGGAACCCTTTGGAAAATAAAGGGGGTGGGGGGGAGGGAGAAGGGTCGGGGATGCTTAGAAAAATAGTACAGTGGAACCTTATAAGACCTTCAAAAATCATCCAAAATGAGGTCTTATAAGGGAGGGGTCTTTTGATACTTACAAAGAAGGGCAATGTGTCAGAGAAGTAGGTCTTATATGGGAGGGAGTCTTATAATGGGAGGTCTTATAAGGGAGGTTCCACTGTATTGCTATGCAAGTTTTTTCCAACGTCATTAAAATGCATGTCTTTAGAAACAAAACTGTACTCATTATGGACAGAACATCGAATGTTAGCATGCACACAATCACTAGAACACAAAGTGTGGATTAATATGCCAATACGTGCATGCAATGCTGTTACTCATTGTTTTTATAAACAGAAAGAATGCAAATCGAGGACAGAGACAGACAGAGAGACACACACACGCGCGCACGCACACGCTCTTAAATAAAACAAAACCTCTGCATAATGAACCGATTCTTGCAAAAGAAAGTCTCACCTCTGCAATGTTTATCTTGGAGTCAAAACGGACTATCTTTAGACAGTCCATTGACGTATTATTGGATTTATTACAAATACTAACTTGTATCAAACAATGACTGCAGTAATATAAAAAGGGGGATATGCTTTTTATATTTCTGCAGTCTTTTTTTTTATACAAGTTTAGTTTTCGTAATAAGTTCAATACTATGTGAATGGACTATCTAAAGATAGCCTGTTTTGACTCCAAGCCATCGCAATAGTAAACCTATCTTTTCACTTGTCACACAGACACAATCTTACGTGCATTTGCCACAAACTCCCATTGTGATAAACGGGAAATAGAAATGGCTCGGCCATGTTTGTAGCTGAAATGTTTGTGGAAGAACATAGACCCTGTAGAGCTGATAACAACACACAACGTTATCAAGGAGAGAGAGAGAGAGAGGGAGAGAGAGAGAGAGGGGGGGGGGAGAGAAAGAGAGAAGAGAGAGAGAGAGAAGGGGGGGGGGGGGGTAAACGGTAGGAACACGTAAGGACTAAAATGTTGCGCATATTACAATTTTAGCAAAACATATTAAACAAGACCAATGCCACAATTGCATAACAGCCAGACAATCACAACAATAAAATGCTTTGTATTTTGTTACGACCAAACAATCACAAACATATAGCTCATTTTTTTTAACGTAATAAAGGAAACGATACATTTGAAAGAGGCAAGCCAAAAGTAGTCACATTTTTGGGGGTGGTAAAGAAAGTTAAACAGACAAGCAGCAATTATTACAAAAGGGACAAAAAGCTGAACACGTACAAAGCGCCAAGCCATGTTATGTTACGCAGGAAAGCAGAACGATTACAGAGCGAAGAATGTTAAATGGATGGCATAGTTCCAGTTAGGGGAAAAAAGCACACAAATGCAACCAGACAAACACAGACTGAAGCACTGGCAAAACACTTGCTTGCTACACAGTGAAATACATCAACAATGACAACAAGAGAGAGAGAGAGAGAGAGAGAGAGAGAGAGAGAGAGAGAGAGAGAGAGAGGGGGGAGACGGACACAGAGAAAGAGACTTCCAAAGATAAACGTTTGATGTAGTGTTCCATAAGTACAGTAAAATTCGCTTAAGTCAAAATTGATGGGGCTGACATTTTATTTTGAGATAAGCCAATATTTTGAGTTAAAAAGACTTCAACATAGATATTATTATACTGGGACCCAAAAATTATTGTGAGTTAACCAGTGTTTTTGAGTTATCAGCTCTCCACTGTACATTATAATAATGAAAAACATCTTCCAAATGGTAGAGAATTGATGAATCTTAACCACGTTATCGTATTCCTGATAAGGTTGACTATGAAAATGGAATACCGTGGTGGTATATCAAGACCAAAATGAATCGTTAGAACCATAAGCAAATACCTAAAATACCAACATAATCATACTTTGTTTCAAAATACCAATCTGCAGTGAGATTAATTCTCTTTGGTCTTTGACAGGTAAGAAGAATAACCACTTCATAATGCTAGCGTTAATTTGTTGCAGTCTTAGTTCTCAGTATTTTGCTTCTAGTATGTAAAGCGTTTTAATAACACCAGATCTGTTTACAAGTCTCAAGTAGTCTGGATAGCTGAAATGAGTAGTTTTGGCTCAAAATGTGAAACCATCAAACAATTTTCACTGAAAATTAGTAATTAGAGCATTATTTTCAATTTTGAAGAGTAGCAGAGGTCCAAATTGAGTAGAATGCTACTCGAAAAGAGTAGAGTAAACATGTCTGTAACACCCACCCCCTCTTCTTGGCCTTCAGGACAACATACACAAATGCACAAGATTTTAAGAAACTTTTTGGTATTAGAAAGTAACAAAAAAACCCCAGGCAATTAGTCATGCATGTGGTAAATCGTTAATGGTCAAAGAAATGGAAAATATGAGGGACATGATGGGAACGAGAAAGCAACAACATGAATAAACACATCAGGGACACATCAGACAGAACAAGATCTGTTTTGGGTAAGTCTTTAAAGAAGAACATTGTGGAAGTTCTTCAAGGATTCGATCAACGTCAGGTTACTAGAAATCACTTCATGTTGTAAATGAGGATAAGATGAAGAGGCATATGAATGGAATGAAATGCTGCACAGCATAGTGCTACAGTAAAGCTATATTTTGTCATTTTATGCCGGCCAATCCGTTTAAGGAAATGGCTCACACCAAATCAAATGTCGGGTTATAAAATATTGCGAACAAAACTAAATTATGATAAACTTTTTTTTCACTTTGACAATCTTGGTCTTCAGTGTACTGCTGTCAGTTTACAAACTGTTTTTCCTGTTAAAATACACAATCATACAAACTTTAAAAAAAAGAAAAGAATAAACATTCACTTTCTGGAATTTAAGAAACATTTATTTTCTGGAGTTACACATTAAAAAAAAGAAAGAAATTGACTTTGTTACTAATATTCTTCGCCCACATGATCTACTAAGCAGCTGTAAGCCTTTCATGAAAACTTGCACTTTGAACAATAACATTTCCTTCAAATGCTAGATTACAGTTCACAACAAACACTGCTTGGATGGAAGTTTCCAGCTCTACAAAAACGAGGAACAAAACATGTTACAGGCAGTTACCATGCTACTGGAAAAAAAGAAGTTATCAACTTGCACAAGATAGAGGGAAGGAGAGAGAGGGGGAAGGAAGAATAAGCAACAGACGCAAAGAACAGGATGGTTAACATGGATGAAAAAGGGGGTGAGAAAGACAGAAGGATGCAGGCAGGAAGGCAGGAAGGAAGGAAGGAAGGAAGGACAAGGAAAGACGACTTACAGAAATCTCGCAGGCATTCAGTTGGGATTTCCATATAATACTCGCCATCCTCTGTGGTAACTAGACGGGGCGATACAAAGAAAAAAAAAGTAAAAGGGAAGAGAGAAAAAACAGAGCCTCAGATAAGTGTGTCACGGATAATGTATGAACAAACAGGCCCACACATCAAATTTGAAAATAAAATGTGTATATATAGTAAACACACCACATACACACTCAGCTAATGTCTTCTGGTCAACAACTCCAGGTGCAATATAACCACGCAGGCATAATGGTACCAAGAGTAGAAGACGAGTCTCGGTCAAAATGACTTATTAATTCTCTGCTTTCACGCGTACATGTGTGCAACTACACAAAATGAAAAAAACTCTGAAAGGCCGGGGTCCAGGGGTAATGTCCCCCTGCAGCTGAAGCAAAACAACTTTTATATATATATATATTTTTTTAAAGGTTTTTAAATGTTTTATTCACAATATCGGAAGTGAAGCAAAAATTGATTTATGAAGGTATTTTAGCTGGTATTTTCCACAAATGTTTATCTTAAAGTGTTTGAAAAATACAGTAGACACACAAAGATCTTGTTTGACAAATTTAAAAATAAAAAGGAACTTCCTTTTCTGGTAAAATTCAAAAACAAGAAATCCTTGTATACCAGGAAAAGTTGCACCCATGGATGTACGTACATGATTTCAAATTGACGAGTCATCTACAAAATCCCTGATCCACCAAGTTGGTCCAGATATTCAAAGCAAAACACATTCTCAAAAATACTTGATCCAACTGGGTTTTTGTGTGTGTTTTGTTTTCTTTTTCTTGAGTATCAGTGCATTTTCAGAGCACGTCGACGTTCTTTCTTTTATCAGTTTGCGTAATTTCTTTTGTTCTTTTTCATAAGAATAATGCATTTTCCTGGCCTTTAAAACCACATCCAAAGCATGACTGTTTGCTGTCTGTTCAAGTGACATTGCAGTCTGGGGGTTGTTTTGCGTGATCAAAAATCAACTTCCATCTCCATATAGTGGCCTGGTCTTTTTTCTACACCCTCAGTACCATTACATGCCTGTGTGGTTCTAAAGAGAGTTCAGTCACCCACTTATAATTATCACATTTGGCAAAACACAATGCAGTCAACTGGCTCCAAAACGACCATAAAAGCCTAAACTGTTCGTGATTTACACTGATAACTGTACTCACGAAACATACAGAATATGCAATTTTTTAAAATCAAAAGTTGTAAGGTTGTCAAGATTACGGTAATTGAAATGTTATAATTTGAAACATCAAAAACATTTTTGAAATTTACGCATTTATTTCGTTTTGGTTTGTTTGTTTGCTTGAACAAAACTGTCTTGTCTGGAAGTTGAAAGTGGAAATTTAATTGACAAAAGTTCACCCCCCCCTTCCATTTTCTTAAGCGATGTATTTTTTTTCTTCACCCTCAAATGTGTATGGTCTAAAATAAAACTGGTGGTTTTGTTTCCTTTACTTTGACAAGTTCTTTTTGTTTATCGAAATCTATTCCAAAATTTGGATAACACGCCAATGGACTGCACTGTGCTTGCTCAAAGCCAATGATAAGGAAAAAAACAACTGCACACTGCTGTGATATACACCAAATAGTCCTCTCCTCTCTCCAGTACACATGACACTAGGCTCAAACCACTACTCTGCAATCCAGAGAGAGACAGAGAGAAGATACAGAGAGAAGCATGTCGGAGAGACAGAACACACACACACACAGCTCTGCTATATTATCAACACCATGATTCAGTTATCTACGGCATCACACACATCATTATGTGCATATTTAAACGCATACATTCTAAACACTTTTTTGGGGCTGAGGTAATATGCACAACACATTCATCAATGTCAAAATCACCATTTTGTTAATGAAATAAAAGTTTCTACTGAAACGACTAAAACTCTAAACACATACAATTCAACCAGTTTCATATTTGAAAGAAAAAAAGAGATATAAATCAAACTTTTCAAAACACATTACCCCCCCCCCCCTTATCAGCCCCCCCCTCCCCCATTCCCTTTACTTCCTCCCCCTCCCTTTGCTTCCTTCAACATCTATGAATCAAAACAAAAAACCAAAACGCAACACAGGAACAGTTTTGAAGAATACTAGTTCACTCAAAAAATAATACATGCCACCTTTGAATACAAAGAGATACACATGTTTGGTGATGATACATAAGTGATTTGACAGTACGCTAACTCTGAAGGGTATGCGTGTCTCAGTGCACGTGTACTAAGCTGCTTGCTCCCCCGAAAATGAAAAGCAAAGAAAAACAGTTTTAAATGCTGTGTAGAAAGATCAACAATACAAACAGCAACATGAATAGATAACAAAAATAAAAAAATAAAAACCCAATCTAAATGTAATAGGTGGTCTCTAATCTGAACGTGACCAAAACACAGTAGCTTCAATAACACAAACAGCAATAACAAACAAATCCAAGATAAACGTGAATTTGGTACAGAAAAGGATTATAATTATCAAAAACAACTACCCTAAAACCCCTTCAATTTGAGTGAAGGAAAAATAATATTGCCATACTTTAAAAAAACACAAAAACGTTTGTATCAGCATTTTACTGATGCTAAATTCTGTGACAATTTGGAAATCTTTGACAACAGGATGGAACTGTATTTTGGTATTATGAAATGTTTTTTTCCGTTGATCTATCTATGCATTAATGAATCCATTCATTATTCAATTTATCTGTTTATGTATGTTGTTTATGTATGTATGTTGTTTTTTGTGTTTTTTTAAAATACTTTTTTCTTTTCAAGTCTATATATTTTTGATGCAAAAAAGGTTAAAATAATATTTTAAAAAATATGTATTTTTACTTTTATGCTGAACTTAGTGGTAATTTTAAGAATACATTTCGATAACATTGAACAGAAAAAAGGGGGAGAAAATGGACTAGGAAACCCCAAAATGAAATCAACAGGAATACGGGGGGTGGGGGGCGGGGGTAATTTAATACGATCCACACAGAAAAGAATTTAAAGTTGAAATAACACGGAATTTTGAACCCCCCACACACAAAACGACAAAACAAGCAATGTTTCTTCCAACTCTATAAACAAACAAAACTGGGATGAAATAAAAATCCTCGAAATTATTTGGAAAATAACAAGAAAAACACAATAAACCGCAAAAGAAAAGGACCACACACCCAAAGCATGTCTGAAACTAGGCAGTTCAAATATCACGGTGCGAGGGGCTAACTAGATTATTCTGCCACAGCAACTCACTTGATTGGGTCAAAATGGGTGGTTCTGTATTGAATATGTGTGTGTGTGTGTGTGTGTGTGTGTGTGTGTGTGTGTGTGTGAACGCAACAGTGCGTGTGTGTGTGAGTAGGTGCGCGCAAACATGCTTAACTGAACATGTTTGTGAGAGCTCTGAAAAATATTTTTCACTCTTTTTTTTGTAAAAATAAATTCATCTGTTGACTTTATCATTTCCCAACATTTATTGCTTACTTGAGTGTCTTTTCCTGAAACTCATTTGTAAAATATAGATTCCGGTTCGTTTCTCTCATCTCGTAGCCTATGTATATTGATAGTCTAGTGATATTTAAAAAAAATAATTTACTGCGCCCAAATAGGATTCTTCAAAAACTATTCAGCTTCACATGTAAAGAAACCCCCAACCAAACAGAACCAAGACTACATTGAACATAATAAACAAACAAACGCACTGCGAACTCAAGAACAACCTAATTCACACACAGCGTAAAACAAATCAAAGCAACAATAACGATGCTAACACATGATATTTTAACGAAAGAAAAAACAACACAATTCAAGTTGGAAACCCAGGAACAAATACTGAATCTAACGTGACAATGCTGCCAAACCTAAAACCAAACAACAACAGAAAACAAACTGTGGGCAACAGAAAATGAGCTTTGGGGATGATCTCACTGCAAAACGAAACACGATTGGAAATAAAACTGATCCAACCCAAGGTACAGTTAGCACTCACTGCAATAACGGGGGGAAACTGAAGAACAATATTAACCCATATTTGACCAAAGGAATACAAAGTCAACCCAAACATCCTTGCGGTTATGTCTGGGAGGCCCCAAGGGTACAAAGCAGATGCTTTAACCCTTTCACCGCCAATGTCGCATTTTAGCACCACAATGGTTTAACACCCATGTTACCAAAAGGCATCCAATCCAGACCTGTTATCCAAAGACCCTATTTTCTTAATTTTGGGAGGTAAGGATTGGCCTAATGTTACATATGTCACCAAGGAATTCGCAATATTGCAGAAATATTGTTTTTTCTACCCAGTTAAGTTTAATGGTATTTTTTGGCTGAAAAATGTCTGGCAGCAAAAGGTTTAATTACCAGGAATTATCAATTTTTTCCCCAAAGCAATAAGATTATCGTAGTTCCCTACTCCGGAAGTATAAGTTTTGTGTATGTTTTTTGGAATCAATACATGATTAAATAAATAAAGATAGATAAACAAACAAAGTAAATAAGGTAAACAAATGAATAAATAATCAAATCTACGCCTAAAAAATATTAAAGACAAAAACAACATAAAATTAATGTATGCCCAACACAGCTGCTCACATTTTGAAAGCAATACACTTATTTGTCTCAGTTCCCAATTCCAGAAATATAAGTTTGTATATATATTTTTCTCTCCACAATAAATACATAATTAAATGAATAAATATAGATAAATAAATAAATATTGATAAATAAATAAAGATAAACAAATATATAAATAATCAAGTTTAAGTTTTTGAAAATATGAAAGACCAAAAACAAAAAAACAAAATGAATGTATACCTAGCACAACTGGTCAAATATGGGTTAAAGGGGGAAACTATAGAAACAAAGGCAAAACAGAAAGGAGGGGGGGGGGGGGGGGGGGGGGGGGGGCATCATTCTGATAATAATCAAACTTGACAGATATCCTGCCTCAACACGAAGCAAAAGACTGGAAACTTACTATATCTTTGTGCCAGGCCTCGCCCCCTCACCAAGGAGTTAGTCAGAGGGGCCATGACCTCTTTAGGCTGAGCTTTCTTGCATTCCACCTGTTGGGAAGATACATACGAGAAAATCGGGATAATCATTAAGATAATCATGGACCAAAGAGTGTTAGAATAATCATTAAGATAATCATGGACCAAAGCGTTAGTCGGTGGAGCCATAGCCTCTTTAGGCTGAGCTTTGTTGCATCCCACCTGTTGAAAGATAAATATGAGATCATCAGGATAATCATTAAGATAATCATGGACCAAAGCGTTAGTCGGTGGAGCCATAGCCTCTTTAGGCTGAGCTTTGTTGCATCCCACCTGTTGAAAGATAAATATGAGATCATCAGGATAATCATTAAGATAATCATGGAACAAAGAGTGTTAGGATAATCATTAAGATAATTAGGATAATCATGAAGATAATCAAAGATCAAAGATTTAGTCAATGGAGCCATCACCTTTTTAGGCTGAGCTTTGTTGCATTCCACATGTTGGAAAGATAAATACGAGATAATCAGGATAACCATTAAGATAATCATGGAACAAAGAGTGTTAGAATAATCATTAAGATAATCATGGAACAAAGAGTGTTAGAATAATCATTAAGATAATCATGGAACAAATAGTGTTAGGATAATCATTAAGATAATCATGGACCACAGTTTGAGGATAATCATTCAGATAATCATGGACCACAGTTTGAGGATAATCATTGATAATCATGGACCACAGTTAGAGGATAATCATTCAGATAATCATGGACCAGAGTTTGAGGATAATCATTGGGATAATCATGGACCAGAGTTAGAGGATAATCATTCAGATAATCATGGACCACAGTTAGAGGATAATCATTCAGATAATCATGGACCACAGTTTGAGGATAATCATTGAGATAATCATGGACCACAGTTAGAGGATAATCATTGAGATAATCATGGACCAGAGTTAGAGGATAATCATTCAGATAATCATGGACCAGAGTTAGAGGATAATCATTGAGATAATCATGGACCACAGTTAGAGGATAATCATTCAGATAATCATGGACCACAGTTAGAGGATAATCATTCAGATAATCATGGACCACAGTTAGAGGATAATCATTCAGATAATCATGGACCACAGTTAGAGGATAATCATTGAGATAATCATGGACCAGAGTTTGAGGATAATCATTGAGATAATCATGGACCACAGTTAGAGGATAATCATTGAGATAATCATGGACCACAGTTAGAGGATAATCATTGAGATAATCATGGACCAGAGTTTGAGGATAATCATTGAGATAATCATGGACCACAGTTTGAGGATAATCATTGAGATAATCATGGACCACAGTTAGAGGATAATCATTGAGATAATCATGGACCAGAGTTTGAGGATAATCATTGAGATAGTCATGGACCACAGTTAGAGGATAATCATTGAGATAATCATGGACCACAGTTAGAGGATAATCATGGACCAGAGTTAGAGGATAATCATTGAGATAATCATGGACCAGAGTTAGAGGATAATCATTCAGATAATCATGGACCAGAGTTAGAGGATAATCATTGAGATAATCATGGACCACAGTTAGAGGATAATCATTCAGATAATCATGGACCACAGTTAGAGGATAATCATTCAGATAATCATGGACCCAGTTAGAGGATAATCATTGAGATAATCATGGACCACAGTTAGAGGATAATCATTGAGATAATCATGGACCAGAGTTTGAGGATAATCATTGAGATAATCATGGACCACAGTTAGAGGATAATCATTGAGATAATCATGGACCACAGTTAGAGGATAATCATTGAGATAATCATGGACCAGAGTTTGAGGATAATCATTGAGATAATCATGGACCACAGTTTGAGGATAATCATAATCATGGACCACAGTTAGAGGATAATCATTGAGATAATCATGGACCAGAGTTTGAGGATAATCATGGACCACAGTTAGAGGATAATCATTGAGATAATCATGGACCACAGTTAGAGGATAATCAGAGATAATCATGGACCAGAGTTAGAGGATAATCATTGAGATAATCATGGACCACAGTTAGAGGATAATCATTCAGATAATCATGGACCAGAGTTAGAGGATAATCATTGAGATAATCATGGACCACAGTTAGAGGATAATCATTGAGATAATCATGGACCACAGTTAGAGGATAATCATTCAGATAATCATGGACCACAGTTAGAGGATAATCATTCAGATAATCATGGACCACAGTTAGAGGATAATCATTGAGATACTCATGGACCAGAGTTAGAGGATAATCATTGAGATAATCATGGACCACAGTTAGAGGATAATCATGGACCAGAGTTAGAGGATAATCATTGAGATAATCATGGACCAGAGTTAGAGGATAATCATTCAGATAATCATGGACCAGAGTTAGAGGATAATCACTGAGATAATCATGGACCACAGTTAGAGGATAATCATTGAGATAATCATGGACCACAGTTAGAGGATAATCATTGAGATAATCATGGACCACAGTTAGAGGAAAATCATTCAGATAATCATGGACCACAGTTAGAGGATAATCATTCAGATAATCATGGACCACAGTTAGAGGATAATCATTGAGATAATCATGGACCACAGTTAGAGGATAATCATTGATAATCATGGACCAGAGTTAGAGGATAATCATTGAGATAATCATGGACCACAGTTAGAGGATAATCATTCAGATAATCATGGACCACAGTTAGAGGATAATCATTGAGATAATCATGGACAGAGTTAGAGGATAATCATTGAGATAATCATGGACCACAGTTAGAGGATAATCATTGAAATAATCATGGACCAGTTTGAGGATAATCATTCAGATAATCATGGACCAGAGTTTGAGGATAATCATTGAGATAATCATGGACCACAGTTAGAGGATAATCATTGAGATAATCATGGACCACAGTTAGAGGATAATCATTGAGATAATCATGGACCAGAGTTAGAGGATAATCATTGAGATAATCATGGACCAGTTAGAGGATAATCATTGAGATAATCATGGACCAGAGTTTGAGGATAATCATTGAGATAATCATGGACCACAGTTAGAGGATAATCATTGAGATAATCATGGACCACAGTTAGAGGATAATCATTCAGATAATCATGGACCACAGTTAGAGGATAATCATTGAGATAATCATGGACCACAGTTAGAGGATAATCATTCAGATAATCATGGACCACAGTTAGAGGATAATCATTCAGATAATCATGGACCACAGTTTGAGGATAATCATTGAGATAATCATGGACCACAGTTAGAGGATAATCATTCAGATAATCATGGACCACAGTTAGAGGATAATCATTGAGATAATCATGGACCAGAGTTTGAGGATAATCATTCAGATAATCATGGACCAGTTTGAGGATAATCATTCAGATAATCATGGACCAGAGTTAGAGGATAATCATGGACCAGAGTTAGAGGATAATCATTCAGATAATCATGGACCAGTTTGAGGATAATCATTCAGATAATCATGGACCACAGTTAGAGGATAATCATTGAGATAATCATGGACCAAAGAGTTGGAGCCTTAGCCTCTTTAGGCTGAGCTTTCTTTCATTCGACCTATTGAAAGATAACAAGATAATTATGATACTAATTATTCTAAAGAATTACAAAACAAACATGATCGAAGGCTAGTTGAATTATGCCATGGATTCTCTTAGCTGAATTTTCTTGTCTTTCACCTGTCAAAGTCAAAGATAATCCCATCTATATTATTCATTAGACTAAGCAGTATACACCCCCACCCCCTCCAAAAAAGAAAATGGGGTAAGGCCCCCTCCTAACACACATACGCACACAGACCCACACTAGCAAGACGCCCAACCAAAAAGCACCCAAGGGAGCAAACCCTGTACACACTCCTGATAACGATCATAGGTTGCTTCCCTTAGCATGCCACGCACTGCGCACGTGCTATATAGTGGTAGGGAGATGTCCGACACTGACATCATCACGGCGGAGGACAGAGAGAACGGCTACTCTGGCCAGCTGGGCTGGGATTTGTTCATATATAGCGTCTCCATGATGCCTTGTTGCCCAAGGGATATCCTCACTCTTTGACCAAACTAGGATGAGAGAACAGCTCCCCTCACATGCTAAGGACTAGAGGACAAACTAGAGTTGGGGGAAGTTTCCAATTGTAGCAGCCATTTTGTTTTTGATCAAAGGGCCTAATACGTGTACAAGACGTCGAATGCTGCACTTTGTCATCTCCAAATATGGAAAGTGATGCCATTCGCGTGACAAAGTCGGTTTTCTGCGAAACTTTAGAATGTATCTTTTGATCATTCAATCTGAAATTAAACTGACTCTAGCCATAACCCTAACCCTGCCCCCAACCCTAACCAAAACCTTAAACCGTCAAATACACAAAAAATAAAACTTTACTAAAAATTGAGTGTTCCATGTTCGGAGATGACCAAGTGCAGTCTTGAACGCCTAGTCTATTACGTATACTTAAACTACAAGTGTGCTCCGATGAGGGAGAAAGGTGGCAGAGTGGTTAGGACGTTCGCCTGCCAAATGAAATGCGTGACTGCAGCGTGAGTGACCCGGGGGTTCGAATCCCGCCCGGCCCCCTCGCCCTTTCTTTCTAGTTCGACAGGAAAATCGAACTGAACGTCCAGTCCTTCGGATGGGGGACTTAAAGCTAGTCTGACCCGTGCTGCTTTATGCACGTACAAATCACACAGCAGTAAAAGCAGGGAGAAATCCCGCTGCCTGGTATGGCCAAATTGATAGCTAAGTTTTCCAGCCGTGCCCACACCCTCTCCTCACCCTGCCCCCCCCCCCCCCCCCCCCCCCCCCCCCCCCCGCGAAAAAAGTTAGGCGCTGCACTTGCGGCGACGTTCTCTCCTGGGGAGAGCAGCCCGAATTTCACAGAGATAAGTCTCTGTGACTAGAATATACCAAATACCAACACAAAAAAAGATCAGACAAAACACAACTTTTTCGGCAATGATGAAATGCGTACCATTTTGGAGTTGATTTCGTGGAAGTGGATCTCACACACTTTCTCCACCGTAGCTTCGCTGTCGAACGTAACGAAGCCGAAACCTGAAACACACAGAGAGAAAAGAAAAAAAACACCCATATAGTTATATATAAATCTCGTGCTGTACAAGGGGAAAAAAAGAGCAATGCAATAGAGAGAGAGAGAGAGGAGAGAGAGAGAGAGAGAGAGAGGGAGAGAGAGAGAGAGAGAGAGAGAGAGAGAGAGAGAGAGAGAGAGAGAGAGAGAGAGAGAGAGAGAGAGAGAGAGAGAGAGAGAGAAGACTGAAAAACTTTATTTTACAAGAACTGAGATTTTATTTAGCTCAAGCCTATTCTTACAATCTGTCCTTGGGACGAATACAGAGAGAGAGAGAGAGAGAGAGAGAGAGAGAGAGAGAGAGAGAGAGAGAGAGAGAGAGAGAGAGAGAGAGAGAGAGAGAGAGAGAGAGAGAGAGAGAGAGAGAGAGAGAGAGAGAGAGAGGAGGGATATTAAATCAATCAAGGCCTTAGCCCCTCATGAAAAAAGAGAGAGAGAGAGAGAGGGTGGGGGTGGGGGCACATATAGGTACATGTATAGAGCGAGAAGTTCAGAAGGAATTGGAAAAAAAAAGAGAATACAAAATAAAGACGAACATTTGCTCTTAGATATGGCATGATAACACCAGAGTGGAAACCGACAGAGCTGTATATTGGAGAAAGATAAACTAAAGGAATAATATGATGATGAAATTAATAACATAATGATAAAAAATAAGATATGGCACTATAGTGAAGGAAGATCTAATAAAATGCATCCCCCCCCACCCACCCCTTGACAACTTGGGATGTTAGAAATGAAATGAAAGGAATGAATTTTTGGGAGAGGTGTGTGTTGTGTGTGTGTGTTGTGCGTGTGCGTGTGCGTGCGTGTGCGTGTGCGTGCGTGTGCGTGTGTGTGCTGTGTGTGTGTGCTGTGTGTGTGTGAACGCAACAGTGCGTGTGTGTGAGCGGATGGATCCAAGGGGAATCATGCAGTGAATTGATTTAATAATGTTTAAGATATTAATATTCTAAATGAAAGAGCGAGAGAGAGAAAATAATAATAAATAAATGCAGAAGATGGAAGATGGATGCGTGGAGGAGATGAGAGAAGGAGGAGGGTGGGGGTGGGGGTGGGGGTGGGGGTGGGGGTGGGGGTGGGGGTGATACAGAGGAATGAGCAAACAGGGAGAAAGCAGTTCAGTCAAAAAGTTTAAGAAAGGAGGACAGAAACGGAGGAAGAAGGAAGGCAAATGAAGAACATTGAAGAGGAGGAGGAAGAAGAAGAAGAAGAAGAAGAAGAAGAAGAAGAAGAAGAAGAAGAAGAAGATAAAGAAACGATTAGACTATGAATAACAGATCTTGAAGAGAAAGAGGAGAAGGAGGTGACTGAAGAAGAAGTGGAGGAAGAAGTGGAAGAAGAAGAAGAAGTGGAAGAAGAAGAAGAAGAAGAAGAAGAAGAAGAAGAAGAAGAAGAAGAAGAAGAAGTGGAAGAAGAAGAAGAAGGAAGAAGAAGAAGAAGAAGAAAAAGAAGAAGAAGAAGAAGAAGAAGAAGAAGAAGAAGAAGAAGAAGAAGAAGAAGAAGAAGAAGAAGAAGAAGAAAATGAAAATGAAGAGGAAGAAGAAGGAGAAGAAGAAGCAGACGCGGAAAAGAGGAGAAATGGATAGAAGATCTTGATGAAAAAGAGGAGGAAGAAGAAGATGAAACCAAAGAAGGAGAAGAAGACAACTTCGACATGACAGATTGAGGATGCAACAACTTATTATTTTGGCAAAACTTGTTTTTTTTAAATTATTCTTTTCCTCTTTCTTCACTTCGTCACTCCCCCTAATACTAACGCCCCCCCCACCCCCCCTCCCCCTCCAGCATCATGCGTAACAGTTGACTTCTGAACCTGTTTGCACACAAACAACAAACTTTGTCCTACACAGCATTATATTATTCTGTGGAAATAAGTCGACCATGATAATAAAAAAATTTTATGCCCCCCCCACACACACACACCTCTCCCCCCCGCCATAATAATGTAATTCTTTCTTTCACGGTTTTATCAGTTCGAAAAAGTATAATCTGAATTGTGTCTTTACCATACCTACCCTTTCACCAAAATGTTTTCTTTCTTTTCCTGTTGCAACTGTCAAAACATAGAATAACGTTTGTGTAGCAAGCGGGGTTCTCACGAGAAATGTCATTTTGTCCTGTCTAATCACAGAGATATGAATGCTTTTTTGTCCATGCAGCTGCTTTCCTGCCACTAGCTGATGATACCAACTTGCTTATTTGTATACGAATTCAAAACACTTCATCCATTTTCCTTCAACACACGCCTATGCGCGTGCGCATGCGCCCCCCCTCCCCACACACACTGCACCTTACATACATACATACACACCACACACACAGTACTACATATTGTTTAAGATCCACCAGATCACGTGTCAAAATCATGGGTTTCACGTGTTTTCCCTCTTATAATTGGAAATAAATCTTGTTTTGACCAAGTCCGACTCCCATATAAATGGCCCCAAATTCAAACCGACACATCAGTTTAAAGAACAGCCTCAATTTGAACTGGGGGAAATTTGTATGTGGGTCACAGCAACCCAGAAAAAAACAAGTGACTTAATCGTGGTGCGTCACTGGGTCTTTAAACATTTGTGATTACCCCCCAGCTTCTTTCCCCCTCTCAATCCACTTTCTTCTTCTTTACCAGCTTCCCCCACATTGAAGACAGACGAACAGACAGTGAGAAAGGCAAGACAGGCAGACAGACAGACAGACAGGCAAACCGGCAGA
>CM065702.1:43198440-43203440 GCA_017654935.2 Phymorhynchus buccinoides | reverse complement strand
CCCGACTGGAAGAAACTGATAACCTACGGAAATAATATTGAGAAATAATAATAATAATAATAATAATAAAGGAACAGCCGGTCACACTCGCGCCACATCAAATGAAAAACGCGCGCGTGTGTGTGTGTGTGTGTGTGTGTGTGTGTGTGTGTGTGTGTGTAGGGGGGGGGGTGTCTTAGGGGGGGGGGGGGGGGGGGGGGGGTGTCTTATGATATTTTCGCGAAGCAGCAATATTAATATTTCGCCCGAAGACAAAACTTTCATTAACAAAGGAAGAAGAAAAGTAAGACGAATGCAGGTAATCAGGACTGGGGGGTAAAAACAAAAAGGCGAGAAAAAAGGGCGGGGGGGGGGGGGGGGGGTGGGGGGGGGGGGGGGGGGGGGGGGGGGTGGGGGGGGGGGGGGGGGGGGGGGGGGGGGGGGGGGGGGGGGGGGGGGGGTATGTAAATGATGAAAAAATGTTCATGAGTATAAAGGAAGGAAGGAAGGAAGGAAGGGGGGGGGGGGGGGGGGGGATGATACCGCCAAATTGGCGCTAGGTCTTAACACAAAACAGAGACGGGGAAAAAACCCCATGGGCAACAAAACTCGAAAATACACAATGATGATAATAAAAGAAAACAAAATCGTTGTCTGTCTGGTTGTGGAAGTTCAGTTTAACGTCACGTATCGGCTGTCGCCATGTACGACGGGCTGAACAAACCAACCAAGGTATAAACCAAAATTTATGTTCCTGAATCACTGTCTTAGCCAAAAGGCCGAGAAGCGATCAGAATTAATCCCTTAACCCCCCCCCCCCCTGGTTGCCTTGTGGGCCCCTGATATGCTGCACCTTTCCTTTCTTGGCCAAAAAGAAAAACGACATCAAAACTCACTGAAAGTCCTAGCTATTTCTATCTTTGTATTAACCCACCTTCACGTGTAACATTATGCCGTTATCGAATCAATGCTGATTCGTTTGTGCGCAAATTCTCTCCACCACTGTTGTTGTGTGCTGTGTGGGTGATGGTCATAGGGGCAGTCCTGGGTCATCCTTTCTGTACACCAATCTCTCCACCACTGTTGTTGTGTGCTGTGTGGGTGATGGTCATATAGGCAGTCCTGGGTCATCCTTTCTGTACACCAATCTCTCCACCACTGGTGTTGTGTGCTGTGTGGGTGATGGTCATAGGGGCAGTCCTGGGTCATCCTTTCTGTACACCAATTCTCTCCACCACTGTTGTTGTGTGCTGTGTGGGTGATGGTCATATAGGCAGTCCTGGGTCATCCTTTCTGTACACCAATCTCTCCACCACTGTTGTTGTGTGCTGTGTGGGTGATGGTCATATAGGCAGTCCTGGGTCATCCTTTCTGTACACCATTCTCTCCACCACTGTTGTTGTGTGCTGTGTGGGTGATGGTCATATAGGCAGTCCTGGGTCATCCTTTCTGTACACCAATCTCTCCACCACTGTTGCTGTGTGCTGTGTGGGTGATGGTCATATAGGCAGTCCTGGGTCATCCTTTCTGTACACCAATCTCTCCACCACTGTTGCTGTGTGCTGTGTGGGTGATGGTCATATAGGCAGTCCTGGGTCATCCTTTCTGTACACCATTCTCTCCACCACTGTTGTTGTGTGCTGTGTGGGTGATGGTCATATAGGCAGTCCTGGGTCATCCTTTTTGAGGATGAACCTGGGGTCTGTATCAACGTGGCTGTTGTTTATACTTTGCTAGGCGAATTGGTGCCAGAAATGACTTTGGTGAAGGGAGTTAATTTTGAAGAGTTACCTTCCCTTACTTCACTGAAAGGGAAGCATACTTTTGCTACCACATACCGCAGGCCCCACACTGTGATTTTACATCCGTGATACAACGAGTCCCACATACTGCTATTCCCACAAAATGTGTCTCTCTCTCTCTCTCTCTCTCTCTCTCTCCAAAGAGGGTTAAAAATATCTCTTTGCTTGCGTCTGTCAAACCCACATAAACGCACGCGCACACACTCAAGCACACACACACACACACACACACACACACACACACACACGTACATTGAAACACACACAAGCCCAGCCACAATGCAACTACACGTGCGTAGCGCACACACGCACGCACACACACACACACACACGCACACACACACACGACGGTGTGTGGGACTAGCGGTATGTGGTAACAAAAGTATGCTTTCACTGGAAGTCCGTTCATATATCCACCCCCACCACTACCCCTTCTATTTTATTTTTTTGCTCATGAAGAAAATTGCAAAACGTTGGGGGAAAGGGGATGGAGGGGTGGGGGGAGGGTTGCTGTCAACGCCCATAAAGATAGAAATCCTCTCACGACTTGTTTTGAACCCAGCTAGAACTAACTGGCCCAGTCGAGTTCGGTTTAGCAAGAATCGAAATAGGCCTAACTTCTCTTCTGCGCCTGCGCACGTCCCTCGCAGGAAACGGAAACGACTGCTACACAACATAGATATCTCTCACGCAATAATGCTGAAAGAAGAAAGAGAGAAAGAAAGAAGGAAAGAAGAGAAGAACAAAGAAAGAAGAAAGGAACTAAGGTAGTCAGCGCTAGTTCTGTTCTTCTTTTGGTGGTGGTGGTGGGGGCATGAATAATGGAAGAAAAAAAAGAAGAAAAAAAAGCTGAGAGAGAGAGAGAGCGAGAGAGAGAGAGAGAGAGAGAGAGAGAGAGAGAGAGAGAGAGAGAGAGAGAGAGAGAGAGAGAGAGAGAGAGAGAGAGAGAGAGAGAGAGAGATCAAAGGCATTCGATTTTTTCCCCGGACAGCTTCTCGGCTTCTTCCTCCAGAAGTTCTATCAAAGAGAGAAAGACGAGTTTTCTTCAACAACTAGCATTGACCTACCCTTCCGCTTGTCACAGCTTAGACATTTTATTTCACAACCCCCACCCCGTTTGACCCCTTCTCCCACACGTCTAAATCCGTCCATCTGCAAGTCGTGCTGTGACACTTGTGACGCATGATTCCCGTGAAATAGTACCGTCTACAGGGCTCCCAAACGTTCGGCAAAACAAGGGGTCCCAGGGACTCCTTCACGTACAGGGTCCTAGAGGCCGGGATAGAGGGTCCCAGTGGCATTGCGAATGCTAAATATATTATTCTAGTGCATCCCTGGGACACCCTGCGCATTCTTTCAGAGGGTCCTTTTAGAATTTTAGTACTTCATAGACCCCCAAATGGGGGTCCCTGGGAGCCCTGCGTCTAAACGAATCTGACGAAATCCTGCTAGTTATGTTCCCTAATCCGCCACTCTCTTTGACTCTGCCTTTTCCCTTCGCTTTCCGTCATCTGCTATCTTTCTGACTTATTGGCCCATTCTCCGGCCCTTAAAAAGAAAAGAAAAAAAGTCTTCCAAATAATTGTTCTCTTTTGAGCTCCTCCGAAATCGGAATGTGTCGGCTGTAGTACGCAGCAGCGGGGAGAGCAGTGACAACTTAAAAAACGGACACATACGTACCTTACCCATTATGGCCATATGGCATGGGAACGCAGAGGAAGAAGAAGAATGTTCACAATATTTTGTAGTCCTCCCCCCCACCCCACCCCCCCTCCCGTACACGAACCTGGCGAAATATCTGTGTATTTCTGTTTTATCCGACAGTTTGTGATATTTGTGTATATGCTTATAAATATATTGAACGAAAACAGCTGCAGGGGACGTCGTAGGATTAGGCTTAGACAGTAGTATTTTCACGGGAATCAAGTTTCACAGACGTCGTCAACAGTTGGCTGGAACAGCCGTATGATTGAAATCGCACGTGTGAGTCGGACCCCCTACTCTACAGACCCTTTCCTTGAGGATGATGATTGGCTTAGCGTCCAATTAGACGTAGCCTCTTCCTTTCTTCGCAGAGTTATCTTTCCTTTCCCTTTTCCCTAGGCCTATTATTATTATACTCGCGAAAAATGAAAGTAGGATCCCCAAAATTCGTGACAGCAGCCTATCACGTACGAAACCGCCCCAAACTCCAAAATCCCCCCCCCCCCCCCCCCCCCCCCCCCCCCCCCCCCCCCCCCCCCCCCCCCCCCCCCCCCCCACTCCCCCCCCCCCCCCGCCCCCCCCCCCCCCCCCCCCCCCCCCCCCCCCCCCCCCCCCCCCCCCCCCCCCCCCCCCCCCCCCCGCCCCCCCCCCCCCCCCCCCCCCCCCCCCCCCCCCCCACCCCCCCCCCCCCCCCCCCCCCCCCCCCCCCCCCCCCCCCCCCCCCCCCCCCCCCCCCCCCCCCCCCCCCCCCCCCCCCCCCCCCCCCCCCCCCCCCCCCCCCATCGTCTCCATTAACTCCCCCCCTCCTCCATTCCCACAAGCTCTTTTGTTCCATGCTATTTTATTGATAACATTCATAACATTAATATTTACAATAAGGCCGTGTACACACATAAGCGGATATTCCATGCGGAAACCCGTGCGCAATCCATCAATTAGTGAAACAAAGAAGGAAAAAGATTTGCGCACGTGTCTGAATTTCCCCATTATGCGTAAACTTGCATCCTTCTTTCTTCCACTTATTGAGGGTTTTCCGTACGGAACTTACGCGTCTAATGTGAACCCGGCCTAACATTGAGTTAGTTACATCCACCTAAATCTTCCTTATTTATTCCCCGCAGCTTCTGCAAGAGGAGTAGTTCGCCCACACAGCATACGATTCAAGTCACTACGATCCGACTGACATTTGTGAGGCATGATTGACGTGAAATTCTACTGTCTAAATAAATCTAATGAAATCCTACTAGTTATGTTCATTATTATTTGTAGTCTCCCGTACAGCGAATCTGATAAAATATCTTATTTTTGTATCGGACATTTCGTTTGATTCGTGTATTGCGGTCTACGTGAGTAGAGTGAACGAACATAGTAGAGTTACTTTTATTCGGAAGTATTTCACGTGAATCATGACTCACAGACATCGTTACAATCGTATCGTATAGGGGTCAAATCGTATGCAGCCTTAATAGAACTTGCACGGAATATAATAATAAGGTCAAGGTCAAGATGTGCCAC
>CM065702.1:43170940-43183440 GCA_017654935.2 Phymorhynchus buccinoides | reverse complement strand
AGAAGAGAGAGCGAGAGAGAGAGAGAGGAGAGAGGAGAGAAGAGAGAGAGAGAGAGAGTCGAGAGAGAGAGAGAGAGTGCGTGCGTATTGTTGTGTGTGTATGCGTGCGTGCGTGTGTGTATATTGCGCGCGCGTGTGTGCGCGAGCATAAAGCTGGCAAAGGAAGAGGTAAGGGAGGGGGGGTGTTGATTACTAACAGATCGAAGGCGTGTGTTTTTGTAATTAGGAACTGACGGTTAACAACAAAATGTCTTTGTTTTTCTTCCTTCTTTCCTTCACAATTATCAAATAAGTATGAAATATTCTCGTTCCTTTTCTTAATTCACAAAATTCTCTTCTTACCCCCTCCCCCCCCCCCTCCTACTGCTCTCTCCTCATAAAATGTAACGTTCCCGTCCTTCATTTTACAAAACTCTTATCTTCTTTATCATTCTTTCTTCTTCTCTTTCTTCTTCTTCCTCTTCTCTTTCTTCCTTCTCTCCTACTTCGTCTTCTTCTGACTTTCTGTAATTTCTCCTTGCTTCTACTTCTTCTTCTTCCTTCTTTCCTTTCTGTTCCTCCTTCTTCCTCTCCTTCCTCCTCTCACTTCTTCTTCTCTTCTTCTTCTTCTTCTGCTCCTCCTCCTATTCTTCTTCTTCTGCTTCTCCTCCCCCTTCTTCTTTCTGCTTTCTCCTTCCTTCTCTTCATCTGCTTCCTCCTCTTCTTCTTCTTCTTCTTCTTCTCCTCTCCAAATCCTTTCCTTCTTGTTCTTCTTCCTTCCTATTCTTTCTTGCTTCTTCTTCATCCCTCCTGCCCCCTTCTTCTTTTTCTTCTTCTCCTCTTCCTTCCACCTTCATGACTCCTCCTCCTCGCCTTCTCCTTCTTTCTCTTCTTCTTCTTCTTCCTCCTCCTCCTTCCTTCTCTTCTTCTTGTCCTCATCTTCTTCCTCCTACTTCTTCTCTCTGCCTCCTCTCTCCCTCCTCCTTCTTTCCTATTCTTTTCTTCTTTTTCTTCTTTCTCCTCTTTCCTCTCTCTCTTCTTCTATCTCTCTTTCCTCCTTTTCCTCCTCTCCTCCTCTTCTTCTTCTTCTCACTATTATCTCCGCATCCTCCCCTCCTACTATCCTTCTTCCTTCTTTTCTTCTTCGCTTCTTCCTCTTCTCTGCTCCTTCTTCTTCTTCCATCCTACCTTCTTCCCTCCTTCTTCCCCTTTTCTTCTCACTCTCCTCCTCTTCCTTCTCCTTCTTTCCGCTCCTCCTCTTCCTCTTGTTTCTCCTCAGCGTTCTCATTTGGCTCCTCAGCGTTACATTTACACGGATATGTTCATGGCCCACAAGAAAAAACATTCAGACCATCCGCTCCTATCCTTTTCAAACACGGACACAACATCATACATCCCCCACCCCACCCCCACCCCCCAACACATATCTACAACGAACAGTGGATTATGTGGAAAACCCAACTACAGTTCTGAGTTAGTGCTTTTCAAACACGGGAGAAAAAAGAAACAAAGAGAATTCTGGAACTACCAGTGCCACACGGTAATAAGCATATCGGAGTGACGTGAGTGTGTGTGTGTGTGTGTGGTGTGTGTGTGTGTGTGTGTGTGTCTTTGTGTGTGTGCGTGCGTGCGTGCGTGTGCGTGACGTGTGTGTGTTGTGTGCGTGCGTGTGTGTGCAGTGCGTGTGCATGTAGGATGATGAGAGGGGGGGGGGGGGGGGTAGATAAAAAAAGGGATTAAATATCACAGAAGGAATCAAGAATATAAGAGGGCATTTTTTGTGTGTATGATAACGTCGTTTGTGGACTAAAGCTAAATTATACAAACGTAAGTTAAAAAAACAGCATCGAGACAAATGTGCAAAACACTCAAGTTTAACACTTTCACCATTCAACACTTTCACCGCCAATGTCGCATTTGTGGACCATAATTTTACCCATTTGATAAAAAGCCTCGGAACTGGGTCTGTTATCCTTAGGCCTTACTTTAAATATGTCACAGAGTAATCCACAATATTGCAGACAAAATCCTTTTGTCTGATCCATGTAAGTTCAAAATTTAATAGAAAACTTTCGCCCTCAAAAACAATGTCTGGCGGCCGAAAGGGTTTAACGAAGACGTAACAATGAAAGAAACAAATCAAAAAGGAGAACATGGTAGGGGCAGGGGGTGGGGTTGTAGGGCGTAATTGCACAAAAAAGACAGGGAAAAAGAAAAAAAAGTAGAAAGATATAACGAGAGAGGGGGTGGGTGGGGGTGTAGAGGCCGAGGCTTGAAAGGTATCGAGCGAATGGAGCCAGGAATTGGTAACACGAACACAACACAACGCGAGACTGGCTTCTAGAACGCTTGGGATCTTCAGCAAAAGAACCAGGATAAAACCAATGCTGCTTGCAACATTTTCCATAGTACAAGCTTAAAACAACAACAAACCAGCCATTTTCAGCTGAAAGTTAGAAAACAAAAGAGAGAGCGAAGAATTTTTTTTTTTTTATATTTTGCGGAAACGCTGAAAAGTCTAACCTACCATTACTACTAGGTTTTGTGAAAGTAAAGACTTTTTTTTTTTTTGCCGCCCCCCCCTCTCCCCCCCCCACTTTCCTTTTCAGCTCAGAATAGCCTCCCCCCCCCCCCCCTCCGTCCCCCAACTTTCATTCTAGCTCAGGATAGCACCTTGCTCTCTCGCATTCCAGCTTTTTTTTTTTAAAGTAACCAAAAACCAAAATGAAAGCACAAATTACACCCCAGCAAAGCCAACATGAGACAAAATGATGTTGGTAGGCTGTGTGTGTGTTTGTGTGACTTGTGTGTGTGTGTGGTGTGTGCGTGTTTGCTTGCGTGCGTGCGTGTGTGTTTGTGTGTGTGTGTGTGCCGTGTGTGTGTGCGTGTGCACGCGCGTGTGTGTGTGTGTTTGTGTGTGTCTTATGTGTGTGTGTGTGTGTGTGTGTGTAGTGTCGTGTGTGTGTGTGTGTGTGTGTGTGTGTGTGTGTGGGTGTGTGTGTGTCGTGTGTGTGTATGTGTGTGTGTGGTGTGTGTGGAAATTGGGAAAGGAATTGGTGGAGGGGAAAAACCACGATTTTCTAGAAGTAACTTACGATGTGCTGTGTTCCCCCCTCCCCCCGAATGGGGGAGATGGGGATTGCAAGGTTCCGGGCGTTGGGGGTGGGGGGTGGATAACGGAAGAAAGTAGAAAGGAAGAGAAGTTAGAAGAAAGAATAATAAAAGGAAGAAGAAGGAGGAGTTGCTGAACAAAGAAGAAGGAGGAGGAGGAGGAGGACGAAGAGAGAACAGAGAGAGAGAAAGAAGAAGACAAAGAAGGAAAAAAAACAGGCACACACAAAGCCAACAGAAATCTAAGAAATAGCCACAAACCCACACCACGCATCATCCACACCGCCCACGCACGTATTTCAACCCCCCCCACCACCCTCCTCATTCAAAAGACAAGTGGAAGCATTGCGCACAAAGCGCAGATATGAGACTGGACTGATCGAACTGACCATACCCCCCAAAGGACCCCCTTTAGTATCTTCGGCTAACAGGTTTAGTCGCAACTCACTTCTCTTCTCTCTCTCTCTTCTCCTTCTCTCTCTCTCTCTCTTCTCTCTCTCTCCTCTCTCTGTGAACAGGTTTGTGTCTGTCTGTCTCTGTCTGCCTCTGTCTGTCAACCTGTCTTTGCACAATCCCTCTCTCTCTCTCTGACTGTGTGTCTCTCCGCTTGTCTCTGTCTCCTTTTGTATCTCTATCTCTCCTTTCTCCCTCCGAGTTTCTTCTGTTTCAACAGTCTTTGCACAATCCCCCCTCTATCTATCTCCTCTCCTCTCTCTCTCTCTCTCTGACCTGTGTGTCTCTCTGTCTCTGTCTGTATCTCTATCTCTCCTTCTCCCTCCGAAGTTTCTGTCTGTCAACCTGTCTTTGCACAATCCCCCCTCTCTCTCTCTCTCGTTCTGACTGTGTTGTCTCTTCTGTCTCTGTTCTGGTACTCTCCTATCTCTCCTTCTCCCCTACCGAAGTTTCTGTCTGTCAACCTTGTCTTTGCACAATACCCCCTCCCTCTCTCTCTTCTCTCCTTCCTCGCTCCTCTCTGACTGGGTGTCTCTCTGTCTCTGTCTGTATCTCTATCTCTTTCTCCTTAACTCGCCTCCGGAAGTTTCTGTCTGGTACAACCTGTCTTTCGCACAATCCCCCTTCTCTGCTCTCTTCTCCTCTACTTGTGTGTCTCTCTGTCTCTGTACTCGTTATCTCTATCTCCTCCTTCTCCTTCTCTTAAAAAAACTGAAGTTCTCTGTCTGTCAACCTGTCTTGGCACAATCCCCCTCTCTCTACTCTCTCTCCTGACTGTGCTGTCTCTAGTTATCTGTCTGTATCTCTATCTCTCCTTCTCCCTACGAAGTTTACTGTCTGTACAACCTGTCTTGCACCCTCTTTTGCTTATTTCCCCCTATCTCACCCTCTCTCTCTCTCGTCTGAAGTTCTTTCTTTCTGTCTATCTGTCTCTGCATGATTTCCCATCCTCTCTATCTCTCTCTTTCTGTCTATTTGTCTCTCCCCACCCCCCCTCTTCTCTCTGTCAATCATATCGCCCGACCTTTCCCATTCCATCTTCATGTCTCTCTTTTTCTAAATTGAAGGAATCGGTTGCAAAATATTCCTGTTACAGTTTTGCTCTCTCCCTAAGTCTCTGTAATCTTTTGTCCAATTCTTCTCTGTCCTGCTCTGTCTTTGTGCCGCTGTCTCTCTTATTCTAATGTTATTGTATGTTTTGGTGTGTGTGTGTGATGTAGTGTGCTGTGTGTATGGTGTGTGTGTGTGTGTGTTATTTATTTTGTGAGCGTGGTCGCGCGTGTTGTCCGAGCCGAGTGTCTCGTGTGTGTGTGCGTGTGCGTGCGTGGTGCGTGCGTGCGTGTCTGATTTTATTCTTCTACGTCACACATACAGCTGAGAAAATGTTAGCCGATGTATTTTGACAATAATTGAGAGGAAAAAAAAAAAATCCCCTGAAAAAATTTTTTCTGCCTAAATTCATCTGTTTACCTGCTCTAAATTCATCTCCCCCCCCCCCCTCCCTTCAATCCGATTTTTTCTGAGGAATAAAGCTGCTTATTTTGGACATCTCTCCCTCTCCCCCTCTTACCCCTGCTCTCTCTCTCCCTTTCTCTTCGTTTCAATCTCTATGTCTTCGGTTTTTCGTCGCTCTATCCCTCGTCTCTGGAGAGTGTGTAGAATACTCGTTCGTACGTGTATTTTGTGTGTGTCGCTGCGCGCTGCGCGCACTCGGTCGTGTGTGTCCTCGCTGTCTATGTGTTTGCTATGGGCACGTGCGCGGTGCGTGTGAGACGTGCGTGCATGCCTGGCGTACTTATGCTGGGCTGCATATGAATCTACTGGGTGGGGTGGGCGTGGTGTTGGTGCGGAGGAGGGGCCGGGGGGTGCGCGTGCATGCCTGTCGTACGTGCGCCGTGCGGCGCGGCGCATGTGTCTGAGTGTGTGTCCGTACGTATGTGACTGTGTATATGCACACGCGCATGCACGCATGTGTAAGGCGAGCACGAGACTGCTTACGCGGCGTGCACAATGTGCATAAAAGTCATCGTTTTTGGATGGAACAGGAGAGGCTTTATGGTCTACCTGAGGAGTGTTCGCTTATTGCAGTGGAAGGTTAGGAGCGCGCGCGGCGCTGCGCGCGGGGCTGCGGTATGCGTCGTGTGTGTGTGCTCGTGCTGTTGTCGTCGTGGGTCAGTGTGTTGTGATGTGTGTGTGTGTGTGATGTGTAGTGTGTGTGCTGTAAATGTCAGTGTGTGTGTCTGTGTGTGTGTTGTGCTGTGTGGTGTGTGTGTGCTGTGTGTAATGTGAGTAGTGTGTGTGTGTCTGTGTGTCACTGTGTGTCTCAGTATGTTGTGTGTGTGTGTGTAGTGTTATTTGGTGTGTGTTGTGTGGCGGGTGTGTGTGTGTGAGAGATTGAGTGTGTGTGCTTGTGTCTCTGTATGTGCTGTCAGTGTGGGTGTGTGTGAGTATTATGTATGTGGTGTTCTGTGAGTTTGTCTGAATTGTAGTATGTCTGAATGTCGGTATGAATGTGTGTCATGTGTGTGTATGGTATGTGTGCTGCCATGTCGTGCGCGCATGTGTGTGCTGCGCGCGTGTGTGTATGTGTGTATGAGCGATATATAAATAATCTATATATATAATCTATTATAATCTATATTATTATAATATCACTAGCGCAACGTCGAGTACTGGTAACGCCTTGTAACGTGTAACGCCTAGTAACGGTACTAACGCCAAGTACTGGTAATGCATGAGTACAGCAAATTTGAAGCGTTATTCGGTTAGAAAACGGCGGAGTCTTTTCAATAGGCCTACTAATACGAGGCCTCCATTTCCCGTTGGCGCTGCTCTGATGAGTGACGCGCTCTCCCGATTCTCTTCCAATTTGCCGCCAGACTTTTGCACCTGCTATGCATTAATAGCAAGCCTGATAGCAAATTTGAAGCGAATGCGAATTCGGTTAAGAAACGGCTGTTTCTGAGTTATTCGTGAAAATGGTGAAGCGGCGTATAGCGCACGCGTTTTCTGAACCGATTCGCTTCCCGATTTGCTGCACACACGATAGTCACCGTCCCCGGTCATTACCTGCCAAATGGAAGGCAATCGGCCCAGAAAAACGCCGGAGATCCGGGCCGAGATCGGCAGATGCACGCCGGCGGTATGCGCGTTGTCGCGACGCATTTGCGAAACCGCGCAAATGATACGGCCGCCTCGGTCTAGCCTGTTGCCATCGCCGTTAGGTCGAAAAAAAACGGTCGAAAAACGGCGGAGTTACGAAGGCCCGGTTTCGTTGTTTCAGACACACAGACACAACTACACACCAACACACGGACACTTGGCTCTCTTTCGATATGATATGATCTGATGATCGATCTAGATACAGTTGCTTGACTTTATTTTGTTCTATTTATTATATCAATATATATATATATATATTATATATATAATATATATTAGAGCAGAGAAAAGCTAAGCAAGATTGTACTTGAGGTACACGCAAGGTAAAGCAAGCGCGCTAAGTGTGCGCGCACGTATTGTGTGCACTATGTAACCTGTGCGGTGCGTGCGTGCGGCGTGCACGTGTGTATGAGGTGACTGTTTTTGTCGTGTGAGCTGCACACCATGCATTCGCCATGCACGGTTTTTTTTTTTACTTTACTTATTAAAACATGGTAATGCCATCATGCATCAATTATTAAACCGCCTCGCCCCTCGATCCCCTCAATTTAAACCGCCTCGATTTTACCCCCCCCCCCCCTCTCTCTCTCTCTCTCTCTCTCTTGTCCCTCTCCTTCCTCACTCTCTCTCTCCTCCCTCTCCTCTCCCTCCCCTTCCTCTCTCTCTCTCCCTTTCCCTCTCTTCCCCCCCTCTCTTCTCTCTTCCCCTCTCCCCCCCCTCCCCCCCCCTCTCTCTCTCTCTCTCTCTCTCTCTCTCTCCCCCCCCCCCGCCCCCCCCCCCCCCTCACCCTCTCTCTCCCCCCTCCCCCCCCCTCTCTCCCTCTCGGGGGTTCTCTCCCCCCCCCCCCCCCCCCCCCCATCCCCCCCCCCCGCTCCCCCTCCCCCCCTCTCTACTCCCGCTCCACCCCCCGCCGGTTTTTTCCCCCCCCCCCCCCCCTCCCCCCCCCCCTCTCGGCCCCCCCCTCCTGCCCCTCTCTCTTCTCTCTATCTCTCTCTCTCTCTCAGCCTCCAATGTGTTTTGGATTGTGTTCAAGATTCCCCCAACGCTTCTGTTCTTATTGCGTGATGTCCTTTCGTGATGTCCTTTGCTTTCATATCGACTTTCTTTTTTTCGTTGACATTTTCGCACATCTATCTAAGGCTTCTAAGAGTTGGTAAATTGGGGAAAAAAAAAAAAAAAAAAAAAAAAAGAAAAAAAAAAAGATTCAAAAAAAAAAAAAAAAGAGAGAAGGAGAGAAAAGGAGGAGAGGGTGGCCGGAGGGAGGAGAAGAGAGACTCGAGACCCTTCTTATATATAATTTACACCCTCCTTCCCCAACCCCCACTCCGTCCCACCTCTCTTTTCAATCTCGTAGTTGAAATAAAACGGGATGGGGATTCGGATATGCACGTGCGCGCGCGCGGGTGTGTGTGTGTGTGTGTTTGTTGTGGTGTGTGTGTGTGTCGTGCGTACCGTTTGGTGCATTTGAGTGTGTGTGTGTGTGGTGTGTGTGTGTCGTGTGTGTGTGTGTTTGTGTTCGTTCTTTAGTTTACAACGTCTGTTCACCCGCAAGTGATTATTAGACAAAAATAAATAAATAAATAAATCAAAAATAAAAAATTATAAAAATAAAAAATAAAATAAAAAGTATTGAAGTGAGAGTGTGTGTGTGAGTGCGTGGATCGGTAGTAGTAGTTATTATTATGTGTTTTCTCCTACACATCTATTCATACAAATCTAACAGTGCATATAAAAATTACATTAACAAATATATAAGATGGGAGGAAGTGGGGGACATACAGTAACATTTCAAACTGACTTATGTAACATGAAGAGTTACAAACAAGTTGTGTCTAATTTATAAATGGGCTAACAACAAAAATATAATAACACAATTTAAACCAACAATTAATAGTAACTCAAAGTGTGTGTGTGTGTGTGTGTGTGTGTGTGTGTGTGTGTGTGTGTGTGTGTGTGTTGTGTCGTGTGTGTGTGTCGGTCCGCGATCGCGGCGCAGTGCTTAAAATTTGCGCATGTGTGTATGCATTTGTCGTGTGTGTATGTGCATTGTGTACGTATACCTCATTGTACGCATTGCATCTGTGTGTGTGTATATGTGCGTGCGTGCGCACGTTAGCGCCCCCCGCGTGGTTGTCCATGGTCTCATGTGTAGTGCTGGCACACGCATGTGTTGCTACAGGGGGGGGGCGGATTCGTCAGGGGAGGTCTCTATGTTGGTCTACGACGTTGTGGTTGTTCTGTTGCAAACAAATAAATATAGACGAGAGATAGAAACAACAAAATCTGTATTTATTCTGGGTTTCTCTATCCTCTCTCTCTCTCTCTCTCTCTCTCTTCTGTCTGTCTGTCTCTCTCTGTCTGTCTGTCTGTCTGTCTGTCTGTCGGTCTGTCTGTCTGTCTCTAGTCTGTCTCTGTCTGTCTGTCTCTGCTCTCTCTCTCTCTCCATGTGGAGCCTCTCTACTGTTCGTAACCTCTGACTTCAAATCCTCTCTGCCCTCTAAGAGGGCTGTTTCTCATTGTGAGTAGGCATCGTTTCCTTACGGCAGAGCTGAGATTCGAATTGGATTTATTTGAATACGAGAGGCGAGGTTTGGGAGAACCGAGGGATATAAAAGAGTCAATTGGAGGAATGTGAGTGAGTCGTTTATACGGAGCGTCCAGTGTCTGCTGTGTGTGAGGAGAGGAGAGAAGATGGAGACCTTGAGGGAGTGAGAGAAGAGAGGGAGGGAGAGGGAGACGAGAGAGAGTATGAACGAGAGATGAGAGGGGGGGGGGGGGAGAGAGAGAGAGACAATGAAACATGACAAATGGACGAATGAATGATTTAATGTCCTCAGCAAGGTACATGTGTGGAGAGATGAAGAGAGAAGAGAGACTCCGAGAAGAATCAGAGGTAGAGAGACAGAAGGAGATGAGGAGAACGGAGAGGAGAAGAGAGAAGGAGAGAAATCTGGAGAGTTGAGAGAGAGCGGGGGGGGGGGAGAGACATCTGAGACGAGGAGATGTGAGTTTAGAGAGAGTGGGGAGGCAGATGGGGGGGATAGAGAGAGAGAGAGAGAGAGCAGACGAATGAGTGAGAGAGGAGAGAGGGAAGAGGAGAGAGAGTCAAGTGGGTCAACATATAATAAAAAACGAATATGCCGCGCAGTTTCTAATATGTACACGTACACTTCGCTCCCCCATCCCCCCCCCCCCCCCCCCTTCTTTACCCCCCATCTTATACCAAGTCCATCTTTTCCACTTCTCAAAAAAGCTCACTCCACTTCCTCTCTCTCTCTTCTCGCTCTCTCTCTCTCTCTCTCTTCTCATCCATCTCTCTCTCTGCATGCACTGATTTGGTTACATCTCTCTTGTGAAACTTGTTTTCCCTGCGTGCGGCACGCATTCGTGATTCGATAGTTTTTTTCTCTCTTAAATCATCATTCATCTCCTTTACTTTTTTGTTTTTTGCTAGGTTGATTCCTAGTTTTCAATAAACAACACGAAAGCGTTGCCAACGGAACAATAACGATCGTGTTACAAAGTCGCCTCGTTCTGTTCTGTACGTCTCGGTCGGTCTGCTTCTGTCTGTCTGTCCACAGCTTTTCTCTGATTACAGTTACCAACACGACCATGTTACCGCAACATCACGTCAGGCCGGCGGCCTGTCTGTCTGAGAGACAACAACTTTTTTGCATTTTAACATTCTTTTTCTCTCTCATAAATGTTGGCAATTAGATGAAATTCCTCTAGTTATGTTACTAGATATGAAAATGCCTACCGAGTTCTATGTTATATCCCCCCTCGTGGAGATACCTGGGGGGGGGTGGGTCCGTTCTTTTGCAATAAATAGTTCCCCCAGCCTTCTGGAAGTTCTTGTGCTTGTAAACTTCCTCTAATCTTGTCACTCTCTTTGACTCTGCCTTTCCTCAACTCTATGCGTTACGCGTTATCTACTATATTTCCGCCTTAACCGGTCCATCCATTCTCCAGCCTTTTTTCACGTGAAACACTTGCAAAAACATTTCCTCCTCCAGCCGAAAAGTCGGACTTGCTGGGCCTAACTATCTATTTCTTTAGTTAGGCGCATATTACCGGCAGCATGACGCATCTGCGCTTCATAATTGACAGGAAACTTGTCTGAGCGTTCTGGAGCGATCAAAGAAGTAGAAGAAGAAGAAGAAGAAGAAGATGTTTCACTATATTTTGAAGTCTCCTCGGTACACGACGAATTTGATAAAATATCTTATTGTTTGTATCGGACATTATTTTTTTTATAAAATTCGTGTGTGTGTAAATAAAGTGAACGAAAATTAGTAAGAGTTATTTTTTAGACGGAAGTATTTCACGGCGAATCATGATTCGCCCAGACATCGTCGCAATCGTATTGTATTGGGGGTCAAATCGTATGCAGTTTGGCTGGGCCAATAAGAGTTACTCAGGCAACACGTATTAGTATTAGCAAAGGATAGTGAGTGTCTTTGTAGGTACTTTAGTAGGTACAGGTAGGTACTTTATAGTCACAGAAGCATCTCTGTGAAATTCGGGTTACTCCCACCTGGAGAGCGCGTCGCAGCAGTCAGAGGCGCGTCCGCACCCATTTTTTGTTTTTTTGTTTTGCATGCGATTTTTTTGTGTGAATGATGAGGAAGGAAAAGGGGGGGTGGGGAGGGTAATACCATTTTGACCAAATGACAACTTTTTCGTTGCCACTGGTTTTTTTTTGTAACGTGTGCTGAAGTGCATGGGCACACGGGACTCTCGGTTTATCCGTCTCATCCGAAGGACTCCACTGTTCAGAACCCGTCAGGCCTAGTGTGCAATAGTGTGAGAGGCAAAAAATCGCCTCTGACTTGGTACCCAGGTTCGAACTCGGGTTTACTTGGACACGAAGGCGAACGCGCTACCACTTGTGACACTCATACAGTATCACCGACGTTACAGCAACAACTCTCTTCTCGCGGGCAATGCCAATGACGGAGCTTCGCTTTATTTGGCGCGGGTTTGTGGCATTCTCAAAAATGGATTATGTTCTCAACATGCCTGCGCATGTGCGAAGAGTTAGGGGTTAAGGGATAGGCTTAGTTCTTGTTAGGGATAGCTGTTGATGGACTATCTCGATAGGCTTACGGGTCAATTTAGTGTCGAATACACAAAAAATAAAATTTGACGATGTCGCACCATGCGCAGAACAGGACATGTTGGAGAACAAATCCATTTTGAGAATGCCACGCCGGTGTCGAACTGAAATGTGATTGAAATCTTCTAGAAAAACCCCCAAACAGAAATCTGTCTTGTGGAAATAAATCGAAGTCGAAATTCACTCGGTCAACTTTTTCCCCCAGCATGCAAAGAGTTTTGAAGAGGAGGAGGGGAAAAATAAAAGACATTACAAATTAAAAAAAACAGCGTTTGGGGACTTGGGGATTGAAATGGATCAGATTCACAAATGCGTGCGTACAGAGAGAGGAGAGAGCAGAGAGACGGCGCAGAGAGAGAGACAGAGAGAGAGGAGAGAGGAGAGTGGGTGGGGTGTAGGTGAGAGACGTACTAGAGAGATACAGGGGTTGAGGGAGGGAGAGAGTACAAAGGGAGAGAGTATAGAGATGAGCCTCCGTGAGGGTGAGGTAGGAGAGTCGGGGAGGGAGCGGGCAGACGTAGAGAGAGAGAGAGAGGCAGAAGAGGAGAGTACAGAAGCAGGAGCATGTGAGAGATAAGAGGAGATGACGCTAGAGCAGAAGTTCTCTGAACCGTGGCTCTATCTTAGCGTACTCCCTTTTGACATTGATGAAGATAAGATAGAGCAGGAGAAGGAG
>CM065702.1:43163458-43170440 GCA_017654935.2 Phymorhynchus buccinoides | reverse complement strand
GGGTGTGTGTGTGTGCTATGTGTGTTTGTGTCAAGTTATAAGTCAAGTCAAAAATGATCTTTATTGATGATAAAAGATAAGATTGATCAAAGCTTTGTTTAATCACTCTTCTCTCTCTCCATCTGTGTGTGTGTGTGTTCGTTTTTGTGTGTGGTGTGTGTGTGTCTTCACGTGTGTAGTTTGTGCGTGGTAGTGCGCATGCGTGCGTGTGTGTTGTGTGTGTGTGTGTGTGATGTGTGTGTTGTGCGTGTGCGTGTGTACTGTGTAAGCGTGTGTGCGGAGATAGGCCACTATGGAATGACGTGTGTGTGCGTGCGCCTGGCGTGTAAATTTATACTAGTAAACCTGCAACATCATAACTTTAAACAGGTTTATGACAGAGAGGGGCACCTAGAGAGCTGTTTACACTTGAGAGAGAGAGAGAGGAAAGAAACGTACACCGACCCGAGAGAACGGAAGGATGGCAGAGCAGCGAGGCAGAGCAAGAGAGAGGGAGACCGAGAGAGTCATGCACTTGAGAGGATTGAGAAGAGGAAGAGAGACGATGACGAGATACCGAGCGCATGACAGTGATAGACGGAGAGAGAGAGATTGAGAGAGAGAGAGGCTCGGAGGAAAAGGAGAGACGCCTCGAGCGATTGAGTCCCCTGGAGAAGAGTGGGACGAACTGAGAAGAGAGAGAGGATTGAGGGAGGGAGAGAGAGAGAGACGAGAGAGAGAGAGAGGAGAGAGAGATAGCGGAGAAGAAGTGTGGACAGAGAGAGAGAGAGAGCAGACGAGAGAACGATGACGATCCGGGAGAGTGAGAGAGAGAGATGTGACGAGAGGAGAGAGAGAGCGTTTTGGGTAAGTGCTTTGCATAGCTAATAAACGAACACACGCACTTATTCAACATATATTATACGCATACACATACGAGTGCGCGCTGTATTGCGTGGTGCCCTTAGAGTTAGATAGAAGAAAGAAGGGAGAAGGGGGTGGGGGGAGGTAATGCCGAGCGGTGATTTGGAAAGATAAGAATCCACCTCATCTCCTAGATAGACTACACGAACATTTTTCAGGAAGATAATTTTTTTACAGATTTTTATTGTTTTTCAGATACCTCGCCAAGAGAAGAAACAAATTGAAGATTAGCGCGAGAGGTTTTTTTGGCGTTCCCCGAGAACTCACCTCGTATATACCCCCCCCCCCCCCCCCACCCCCCCGCCCCCCGCACCGAACCGAACCCCCACGCGACCTGCATGCCGAGAAAAAAAAAAAAGCAAAAAAAAAAGAAAAAAAAAAAAAAAAAATGGGAAGTCTTATCAGACTATATAGACTATTGTCACATTTTTTTTCGTGTGCCTCTCCTCTGACATGGGCAGAAGGCTTCCTGAGTCTATGCTGAGTCAGTAAACTTATTCTGTAGAAATTGCGTGCCGCTGGAATGATGCAATCTCTTCTCTCTGTCTCCTTCTACTACTCTCTGTCTTAAGCAGTGCAGATTGATATAAGAATTAGTCATTTGCCCCTAAAATCTTCATCCTTGTTAAATAAAGTTTTTTTCAGTGCTTCATTGATTCTCTCTCTCTCTCAAACACACACACACACAACACTTGGGTGTAGAAATGGTTTGGGGATGTGAAGAGGATTGGAAGGGGGGGGGGGGGGCAGGGCGGTACATTTGTTGAGCGATGAAGAAGGTTGTTGTTTACTGGTAAGACGAACTTTGCTTTTATTATTTGTTGTGTGTGTACCTTGATTGCATTGTTCTCTGTTCCTTTTGTTTTGTTCAAATGCATGGCGTATTTTGTTTTCCGTTGCCCTTGTTGTATCATGAGACCACAATGTCATTTCTCTTGTTGAGATACATAAAGTAATTTTGACTTGACTTTTGACTTTTGACACACACACACACACACACACACACACCACACAACCACCACACCACACGCAACAACAACAAGTGCAACGCCGAGCGGCTGCAAAGTCCCCTCGCAGCATCGCCGAGCTACTCCGAAATCGGAATGTGTCGGCTGTACACATACATAAAAACGCATAAAAACAGCACGTAACTACATAAAAACGCATCAAAACAGCACGTAACTGAATATTTTTTTATATAAATATATAGCCTTGGGGTTCGGACCCGTGATTTGAGCGCGCGCGATCATGCGCACACGAGGGCACAGAAAAATTCATGACAACTGTGTTATAGACCATTCATCAAGACATGTGAAAAAAGCTGCATTGAAATACATGCAAAACTTCGCGAGATATTAGCGATTATGTGTGTTTTGGGGTTTGAACCCCGTAACTGGCGCGACCTTGACCTTAATGTAAAACTAAATACATCAGTGGATAGCTTGCATCTTGGCAAACTAGTATTTAGACTGAATAGTTTTTTTTTTTTTTTTGAAAAACGGACGTACGAATAGCCGGACGGCTTCGGGGAGACAAACATAACAGTATTTATATGGCGCTAAATCTTGATATAAATCAAATCAAAGCGCTAACACACACACTTTAGCATTCATAACGCATTCAAACAAAAATGCAATACCAAGCCAACCACACACGTATGGCCATAAAGGGCATGCCAGCCGAAAACAGACCTAAAGGCCAAGAGAGAGAGAGAAGAGAGTGGAGCCTGCCTTAATGACGGGGGGAACAGGGTGTCCGTTTTGAGGTTAGATTTGAAAGCAGCGAGGGTCGGTCGCTTGACGGAGGGAAAGAGGAAGTTTGTTCCAAGATGAAAACACCCACACACCCACACATTCCCTCACACAAGTCGATTAGTACAGTACAGTACAGTACAGTACAATACAGTACAGTATACTGCAGTACAGTGCATGCCCCACACCAAACTAATCATCTCCACCAGCAGCTGCCATCGTCAGAGCAAATTGACGTCATCAGGACAGCACGTGCGAGTGCGAGATCGAGGGGCGATTGGAGTGACGTCATCTTTAATTACTTTCGTCTGCTTATTTTTGCAGTGTGTTCTCTTTGGTGTGTGCGTGCGTGCGTGTGCGAGTGTGTGGTGTGTGTTGAGTGTGTGTGTGTGCGTATGTGAGAGAGAGAGTGTGTGCGTGCGCGCGTGTGTGTGTGTGTATATGCGTGTTGTGTGCGCGCGTGCGCGTGTATATGTGTGTGTGTGTGTGTTGTGTGTGGTGTGTGTGTGTGTGAGGAGAGAGAGAGAGAGAGAGAGGAGAGAGAGAGAGATGAAGAAGAGAGAGAGAGAGAGAGAGAGAGAGGAGAGAGAGAGTCGGTGCGTGCGTATGGTATGTGTGTGTGTGTGATGCGTGCGTGCACGTGTGTGTGTATGCGCACGCGTGTGTGCGCGAGCATAAAGCTGGCAAAGGAAGAGGTAAGGGAGGGGGGGTGTTGATTACTAACAGATCGAAGGCGTAGTGTTTTTGTAATTAGGAACTGACGGTTAACAAAAAAATGTCTTTGTTTTTCTTCCTTCTTTCTTTCACAATTATCAAATAAGTATGAAATATTCTCGTTCCTTTTCTTAATTCACAAAATTCCTCTTCTTACCCCCCCCCCCCCCCCCCCCCCTCCACCCACCCCCCCCCCCCCCCTCCCCCCCCCCCCCCCCCCCCCCCTCCCACCCCCCCCCCCCCCCCCCCCCCCCCCCCTCTGATCCTTCATAAAATGTAACGTTCTCCGCCGTCCTTCATTTTACAAAACGCTTATCTCTATCCTTCCCCCCCCCCTTCTTTCTTTCTTCTCATTTCCCCTTCTTCACCCCCCCCCCCCCCCCCCCCTCCTCCCCTCTCATTCTCCTCCTCATAAATCTTCCTTCTCCTCTCACCCCCCCCCCCTTCCTTCTCCTTTTATTAACGTTCTCCTTCCTTATACAAAACTATTATCTCTTCATTCTTCCTTCTTCATTTTTCTTCTTCTTCCTCCTCCACTCTTCCTCTCATTCTCCTTCTACTTCTTCTTCTTCCTTATACTTCTCTTCTCGTTCTTCCTTCCTTCTACTTCTTTCTACTCTCTTCTTCTTTCTTCTCCTTTCTTCTTCTTCCCCTTTCTTCTTCTCCTGCACCTTTCCTCCTTCTTCTTCTTCTTCTTCCTCCTCCTCCTTCTTCTTTTTCTTTCTTCTCCTTCCTTCTTCTTCTTGTTCTTCTTGCCTATTCTCCTCCCCCTCCTTCCTTTTTCTTCTCCTTCCTTCCTATTCCTCTTCATCTCCTTCTTCCTCCTTCTTCTCTACTTCTTCTTCCCCCTTCCTTCCTTCTTCTCTCATCCCCCTCCTTCCCTTCTTCTTTCTTGTTCTTCTCCTCCTCCCCCTTCTTCTTTTTCTTCTTCTCCTCTTTTCCTTCCTCTTCATCTTCATTATTCTCCTTCTTCTTCTTCCTTCCTTCTTCTCTCTCCTTCTTGTCCCTTCTTCCTGCATCTTTTCTTCTTCTTCTCTTCCTCCTCCATCCTACATCGAATCTTCTTCTCCCCTCCTTCTTCTTCTTCTTTCCTCCTTCCTTCTCTTCCTCTTCCTTCCTTCTTCTCCTTCTCCTCCTTCTCCCTCCTTATTCTTCTTTTTCTTCTTCTCCTCCTTCCTTCCTCTTCATCCATCTCTCCTCCTCCTCCTCCTCCTTCTCCTCAGCGTTCCATTACATTTACAGATATGTTCATCCACAAGAAAAAACATTCAGCCATCCGCTCCTAGCTTTTTCAAACAACGACAACAACATCATCCCCCACCCCACCCCCACCCCCCAACACATATCTACAACGAACAGTGGATTATGTGGAAAACCCAACTACAGTTCTGAGTTAGTGCTTTTCAAACAGGGAGAAAAAAGAAACAAAGAGAATTCTGGAACTACCAGTGCACACGGTAATAACATATCGGAGTGAGTGAGTGTGTGTGTGTGTGTGTGTGTGTGTGTGTGTTGTGTTGTGTGTGTGCGTTGTGCGTGTGTGTCTGCGTGTTGTGTGCCGTTTGTGCGCGTGCATGTGTTGCCCCGTGTGTGTAGGTGCGTGTGCGTGCAGGGTTTATGCGTGCGGGGGGCTGGGCGGTGGTGTGCGCTAGGATGAGAGGGGAGTGGGGGGGGGGGGGGGTAGATAAAAAGGGGATTAAATATGCACAGGCATTTTTGTGTGTATGATAACGTCGTTTGTGGACTAAAGCTAAATTATACAAACGTAAGTTAAAAAAACAGCATCGAGACAAATGTGCAAAACACTCAAGTTTAACACTTTCACCGCCAATGTCGCATTTGTGGACCATAATTTTACCCATTTGATAAAAAGCCTCGGAACTGGGTCTGTTATCCTTAGGCCTTATTTTAAACATGTCACAGAGGAATCCCCAATATTGCAGACGGAATCTTTTGTCTGATCCATGTAAGTTTAATAGAAAACTTTCGCCCTCAAAAACAATGTCTGGCGGCGAAAGGGTTAAACAAGACGAACAATGAAAGAAACAAATCAGAAGGAGAACAGGGGTAGGGGGGAGGGGGGGGGGGGGGGGCGGATGACACAAAAAGACAGGGAAAAAGAAAAAAAAGTAGAAAGATATAACGAGAGGAGGGGGTGGGTGGGGGTGGAGAGGCCGAGGCTTGAAGGATGAGCGAAATGAGCCAGGAATTGGTAACACAACACAACACAACGCGAGACTGGCTGCTAGAACGCTTGGGAACTTCAACAAAAGAACCAGGACAAAACCAATGCTGCTGGCAACATTTTCCATAGTACAAGCTTAAAACAAAACCAAACCAGCCATCTTCAGCTAAGGTTAGAAAACAAAAGAGAGAGAGAAGAATTATTTGCGGAAACGCTGAAAAGTCTAACCTACCATTACTACTAGGTTTTGTGAAAGTAAAGACTTTTTTTTTTGCCCCCCCCCTCTCCACCCCTCCACTCTCCCACCCTTCTCATTCTCTAGCTCAGATAGCCTCTCCCCCCCCCCCACCCCCCCCCCCACTTCCATTTTCTAGCTCAGATAGCACACTTCTCTCGCATTCCAGCTTTTTTTTTTTAAAGTACCACAAAAAAAATGAAAGAACAAATTACACCCAGCAAAGTGAAGACAAAATGATGTTGGTTAGGTGTTTGTGTGTGCGTGTGTTTTGTGTGCTTGTGTGTGTGTGCGTGTGTTTGTGTGCTTGTGTGTGTGTGCGTGTGTTTGTGTGCTTGGTGTGTGTGTGCTTGTGTGTGTGTGTGTGTGCGTGTGTTTGTGTGTTGTGTGTGTGCCGTGTGTTGTGTGTGTGTGTGCGTTGTGAGTGTGTGTGCGTGGGTGTGTGTGTGTGTGTGTTTGTGTGTGTGTGTGTGTTGTGTGTGTTGTGTGTGTGTGTGTGTGTGTGTGTGTGTGTGTGTGCGGTGTGTGTGTGTGTGTGTGTGTGTGTGTGTGTGTGTGTGTGTGTGTGTGTGTGTATGTGTGTGTGTGTGTGTGTGGAAATTGGGAAAGGAATTGGGGAGGGGAAAAAACCACGATTTTCTAGAAGTAACTTACGATGTGCTGTGTGCGAAATGGGGCGATGGGGATTGCAAGGTTAGGGGTGGGGGTGGGGGGTGGGAAAGGAAGAAAGTAGAAAAGAAGAAGTAGAAGAAGAAGAATAAAAAGAAGAAGAAGGAGGAGCAGGAACAAGAAGAAGAAGGAGGAGGAGGAGGAGGAGAAGAAGAAGTAGAAGAAGATGAAGAGGAAGAAGGGGAAAACAAAACAGCACACACACCACAGAAATCTAAGAATAGCCACACCCACCCACGCACATCCACCCGCCCACGCACGTATTTCACCCCCCCCCCCCCCCCCACAAAGAAAGTGGAACGCAATGCGCACAAAGGCAGACTGAGAATGACTGATGAATGCAATACCCCCAAAAGGACCTCCCTTTGTATCTTCGGCTAACAAGGTTTAGTTCGCAACTCACTCTCTCTCTCTCTCTCCTCTCTCTCTCTCTCTCTCTGTGACAGTTTGTGTCTCTCTGTCTCTGTCTGCCTCTGTCTGTCAACCTGTCTTTGCACAATCCCTCTCTCTGACTGTGTGTCTCTC
>CM065702.1:43143458-43155958 GCA_017654935.2 Phymorhynchus buccinoides | reverse complement strand
AGGAGGAGGAGGAGGAGAAGACGTTGAAGAAAAAGAAAGAAGAAGAGGATGAGGAGGAGGAGGAGGAAGAGGAGGTACAAGAAGAAGAAGTTGAAGAAGAAGAAAAAGAAGAAGACGAAGAATAATAATAAGAAGAAGATAAAAAAGAAGAAGAAGAAGAAGAAGAAGATAAAAAAGAAGAAGAAGAAGAAGAAGAAGAAGAAGAAGAAGAAGAAGAAGAAAAAGAAGAAGAGAAGAAGAATAAGAAGAAGAAGATAAAAAAGAAGAAGAAGAAGAAGAAGAAGATAAAAAAGAAGAAGATAAAGAAGAAGAAGAAGAAGAAGAAGAAGAAGAAGATAAAGAAGAAGAAGAAGAAGAAGAAGAAGAAGAAGAAGAAGAAGAAGAAGAAGAAGAAGAAGAGAAGAAGAAGAAGAAGAAGAAGAAGAAGAAGAAGAAGAAGAAGAAGAAGAAAAAGAAGAAAAAGAAGAAGAAGAAAAAGAAGAAGAAGAAAAAAAAAAAAAGAAGAAGAAGAAGAAGAAGAAGAAGAAGAGGACGACGACAGGCGGAGAGAGGTCTCTCAATGTCAAACAAGGTTGTGGCCCGCATTAATGAACTCGCTCCAACTTTCTTATTAAAGGAACACTGACGCAGCGTGCGCGCCTGCAAAGATGCACGCACGGACCAACGCATACACATATGCACACTACTGAAAGAGAGAGAGAGAGAGAGAGAGAGAGAGAGAGAGAGAGAGAGAGAGAGAGAGAGAGAGAGAGAGAGAGAGAGAGAGAGAGACAGACAGAGAGAGACATACATACAGACAGACAGAGAGAGACAGACATACAGACAGATAGACAGAGAGGGATTGGTGAAAGTGGGGGGTGAATGGAAGAAAGCCGTAATAACAACTATTGGAGGGGATCTGTTGGCAGATTTTAGACCACCAATCCGATTTTGCTGTGCTACATAACATAAGCCCCCCACCCCCACCCCACCCCACCCCTCTTCCTCATCCAGCAACACTAAGTCTTTCTCTCTAAGTATGTTATTTTGTAAACGTCAGCAGCCTCAACATCGTCATAATAGCCAACAAAATAAACAAGCAACGAATTATATGCAAACCATCTAGTTTCCTTTTTTATTTTATCTCCTGTACTCATTATTATTAGTCCCCGAGCCGAAGGTTCGGGGAGCTATTGTTTTTGTCTGGTCCGTCCGTCCGGTGTTCGTCCGGCGTGCCTCCGTCCGTCCGGCTATTCGTCCGTTTTTCTCAAAAACTATTCAGTCTATCATCATCAAATTTGGTATACTAGTTTGCCAAGATGCAAGCTATCCACTGATGTATTTAGTTTTACATTAAGGTCAAGGTCGCGCCAGTTACGGGGCTCAAACCCCGAAACACATAATCGCTAATATCTCGCGAAGTTTTGCATGTATTTCAATGCAGTTTTTTCCTCACAACATTTCTTGATGAATGGTCTATAAAACAGTTGTCATGAATTTTTCTGTGCGCGCGTGTGCGCATGATCGCACGCGCTCAAATCACGGGTCCGAACCCCAAAGCTATATATAAAAAAAAAACCCTATTCAGTTACGTGCTGTTTTGATGCGTTTTTATGTAGTTACGTGCTGTTTTGATGCGTTTTTATGTATGTGTACAACAGACACATTCCGATTTGCGATGCTGCGAGGGGACTTTGCAGCCGCTCGGCGTTGCACTTGTTATTATTATTATTATTATTATTATTATTATTATATAACATCCCTGTTATTATTGTGTTTATTGACTCGCGAAGCCAATGTCATTGTCACGCCAAAATTACGTGTCGTGTATATTAATAAGCTATTCCCTTCTCTTCCACGCACGCACACCGTGACACGCAGGCATGAACGCAAACACACACACACACACACAAACATGCACGCACACAAACAGCATAGTCACTGTTGGCAACCCCCCCCCCTCTCTCCTCTCTCTCTCTCTCTCTCTCTTCTCTCTCCTTCTCTCTCTCTCTCTCTCTCTTAGGTTCATTCGTTTCTCTCTGTGTGTGTCTCTCTGTCTCTCTCTCTCTCCCCCCTCTCTCTCTCTCTCTTCCTCTCTTCTCTCTCGTCTTCTCTCTGTTGTGTGTCTCTCTCTCTCTTATTCATTCTCTCTCTCTCTCTCTCTCTCTCTCTCTCTCTCTCTCTCTCTCTCTCTCTCTCTCTCTCTCTCTCAAACCCATTCCTGACACACCCCAATTAATAATCTTCTTTTTCTTTTTTTCAACTTTTGACCTATACCATAAATATCTTCGTAGCGAACCAGGTTGCGTAAGAATAGCAACAACTTACTCGTCCTATCAGCTGAGAGGGTTTGAACTTTCTGTTTGTTTATTGACAATTTTCGACCTCCGACATTTTCCGTACACAAGAGGCAAAGCCTTCAAGGCTCTCTGCCTCATATGGCCTTTTGGCCCAGAGTGCGTTAAACCTCTATTTCTCTCTCTCTCTCTCTCTCTCTCTCTCTCTCTCTCTCTCTCTCTCTCTCTCTCTCTCTCTCAACAAGGCTCACTCGAACAGGAACATGTGGGACAACAACAAACAAAGATTGAGGGGGGTGTCTAAAGTACAAGATTGCCAATACAATTTTAAAGTACAAATGAAACTCGTTAATGGATACAACTAAAAAAAAAAGTGCCCGTGCCGAGAATCGAACCCGGAACCATTGGCATGACAGACAGACACTCTACCAATGAGCTATCGAGGCTTTCAGTGTTGATGAGTTTCTGAACTCATGTTGCCTGTTGAATACTCTCTAACCCACTAATCTAAAATGTTATCGGTCTGTTATCTGTTTACAGTGTTGTTTTAAGTATTTAATTATTTAAATCATTATTGTTTGAAAGCTTGCATAAATATCTATGTGTATGCAAAAGTTTGAACAATGTACGCCTTTTATTTCCCGAGAAAATGCCAACGTTAAAGTTTGGAGAGTAGACCACGGACGCAACACACATACACACACACACAACTATCAAACTATAGACTCACACAGAAAACATAACATTTTGGCTCACTCGTGTTAACACAAACACACGAGTTAATACGAGTTTTGGCTCACTCGTGTTAACACAAACACACGAGTTAACACGAGTGAGCCAAAAATGTTATGTTTTCTGTCTCTGTCACGTGGCGCATTTGCCAGTTGTTTCATCGAAAAGATGATGCTTGAAACTAACCCCACCCGTTACCATTTTAATGGTGCTTCCAGACCATTAGCCGAAAGAGCAGGAACGTGGGAAAACAATGACACGAGCATAATAATCTACTCTGCATTATTATTATATTGAATTATATTGAAATCGTCTTTGAACCCCTGTATAATATGTCAATAATTGCCGATAAACGGCAGGTGGACATTACTGGAAGAAGAAGGAATAATAATAATAATAATAAATATAATAATAATCGTGGTCTCTTTTTACATATTCTATGAAGTTATACGTGTTGGGTATTTATTGTTTGTGGCTCAAGCCACAAACCTATAACTCACTTTGTCGGTCGGTCTGTCTGTCTGTCGGTCGGTCCAAAATTGTCGCACATTTTGACAAAATGTTGCACTTTAAAATCGAGGCGACGACGAAAATGGTGTTTTACGTCCTCTTGGTCTGAATCAGACACATATGGGACATTTGTAAATACAAATCAATTGGGAACAATACTGGAGGCAAAGGCAGTACGAAACCAGTAAAGTCCCTTTTGTTTTTATTAATACAGATAGGTGTAGCGGTAACCACGCCTCGGTTCAACCTCATCGGCTTCACCGCTACAAGTATTCCATTCAAATCGAGGCTACACTTCAAATTGAGGCCGCTCTTTAACATGATGTATTTTAAAAGCGTACAAAATAATAAACATACGTAATACAGACACTACAACAGACACGACAAGTATGCGGTGCTTCTTTTGATGAGTATAAGTAGGATACATATTTTTTAAATGTTTTCCAAAAGATATAAAAAGTTACGAAATGGTGCAGAGATAACATTCTGGTTTACAGATTAAAATTATTGAAAAGCCAGGGGAGGTGACTCATGATTGGAGTGGTAGAAATAGACCGCGTGCCACAAACTATTGCGATTTCGCGCTTGTTTAACTATGATGTTCTTTTCGTATGTGTTTATATGCCGTGCCACAAATCAATCTCTCACTTTTGAGATAATAAAGTAGTGTTGAGTCTGGAGTCTACTCTGACATTTTGTTTTCATCTCACTAGCCCCTGTCTCTCTCTACGACTCTCTTGCCTTTTCTAGCCACCTTTCTCCCTCTCCTCTTCCCCCTTTATATTTGTTTCTACACACGTGAACAATGTTCACGCTTTCCCCATGGCAACACTGTGTTCTACAAGTTGCAGACCTGTTTACCCCCTACACAAGTCTTGAGTAGTCTGGATAGCTGAAATGAGTAGTTTGGGCTCAAAATGTGTAGTATGAGTAATTAGAGCATTATTTTCAATTTTGAAGAGTAGTAGAGGTCCAAATTGAGTAGAATAAGTACTCGAAAAGAGAGGCCTGTACAAGTAATCTTATGGTCTCAATACAGTTTGAGAGGACAGGATGAAAAAAAACCCCAAAGCTTTGTTAGCTTACTCTTTAGCCATCAATAAAGATCATTTTGACTTGACTTAACATTTTACACTCACTTCTTATGTGTTCCCATGGCAACACAGTGACGTGTAAGTAATATTATCATGACTGGCCTATCACTGTGTTACCATGGGGAAATATTAAAAATGTTCACATGTACAAAGATCCCAAGCACGCTTTCTGCAGGGCGGTAGTTAGACAAAGACAGACAGAGAGACAGACACACGCAAAGAGAATATGTCTGTCTGTCTGTCTGTCTGTCTGTCTGTCTGTCTGTCTCTCTCTCTCTCTCTCTAACCGAGTTGTAACGGGTCACGGGCCTATACACAAACATTTGTCATATATCTCTCTCTATCTCTCTCTCTATCTCTCTGTCACTATCTCTCTCCCTCTCTCTGTGTGTGTGTCTCTCTCTCTCTCTCTCTCTCTCTCTCTCTCTCTCTCTCTCTCTCTCTCTCTCTCTCTCTCTCTCTCTCTCTCTCTCTCTCTCTCTCTCTCTCTCTCTCTCTCTCTCTCTCTCTCTCTCTCTCTCTCTCATCTCATCTCTCTCTCAGTGTGCATGCCCTGCAGTGAAGGTATAAGGAGTGGAGGTGTTATTATCCTACGCCGCACCGACTACTACTGACACAGGAGCCATTATTTTCAGTGATCTGTAGCACAGCGTGACAGCGGGGCAACGGTGTTCACGTGCGCTATGCGTGCCTGTGTCTCCTGTCTCTCTCCAGTCTCTTTCTGTCTCTCTCTCTGTCTTTTTAGTCCCCGAGCCGAAGGTTCGGGGAGCTATTGTTTTTGTCTGGTCCGTCCGTCCGTCCGGTGTCCGTCCGTCCGTCCGGCGTGCCTCCGTCCGTCCGGCTATTCGTCCGTTTTTCTCAAAAACTATTCAGTCTATCATCATCAAATTTGGTATACTAGTTTGCCAAGATGCAAGCTATCCACTGATGTATTTAGTTTTACATTAAGGTCAAGGTCGCGCCAGTTACGGGGTTCAAACCCCGAAACACATAATCGCTAATATCTCGCGAAGTATTTTAATGCAGTTTTTTTCACATTTCTTGATGAATGGTCTATAACACAGTTGTCATGCATTTTTCTGTGCGCGCGTGTGCGCATGATCGCGCGCGCTCAAATCACGGGTCCGAACCCCAAGGCTATATATAAAAAAACTATTCAGTTACGTGCTGTTTTGATGTCTTTTTATGTAGTTACGTGCTGTTTTGATGCGTTTTTATGTATGTGTACAGCCGACACATTCCGATTTCGGAGTACCTCGGCGATGCTACGAGGGGACTTTGCAGCCGCTCGGCGTTGCACTTGTTCTGTCTGTCTCTGTCTCTCTCACTCCAGGGGCGGATTACGGGGGGTTTCCTGGTTGACGGACCCCTCCTCTTGGCTACCTAAAATATCACTCTTTCTCTGTATTTCTGTCTCTCTCTGTGTGTCTGTCTCTGTCTCGCCTCCTCTCTCTCTCTCTCTCTCTCTCTCTCTCTCTCTCTCTCTCTCTCTCTCTCTCTCTCTCTCTCTCTCTCTCTCTCTCATTCAAATCGTATCCTTCATCAATGACTATTTTTCATTACCATGCTTGAAACGAAAGTAGCGGGAGGAGTGGAAGGGTGTTATCATGTGGGGCCAGCGCCAGGAGAAAATAGGTCTGAATTTACTGCCAGTACTGAACTGACACAGACTCCATTGTTATTAGAGGGAGTGGTCTGCATAGCATAGCACAGTGCTATGAGTGTAGGGCAACGATCGTTGTTTGTTCACGTGCTCTGAGAGAGAGATAGAGAGGAGAGAGAGAGAGAGAGAGAGAGAGAGAGAGAGAGGAGAGAGAGAGAGAGAGAGAGAGAGAGAGAGAGAGAGAGAGAGAGAGAGAGAGAGAGAGAGAGAGAGAGAGAGAGAGAGGAAGAGAGAGAGAGAGAGACAGACAGACAGACACGCACACAGAGGGCATACGCTTGTACGCAGATATACACACTCTCTGTGTTTATCTCTCTCCCCCTCTCTGTCCCTATCTCTCTCCCCTCCCCCACCTCTCTCTCTGTGTGTTTAATTCACAGAGAGAGAGAGAGAGATGATGTCTTATTGAGGGTAAAAAGAGAGAGAGAGAGAGAGAGAGAGAGAGAGAGAGAGAGAGAGAGAGAGAGAGAGAGAGACAGAGAGAGAGAGAGAGAGAGACACACACACACATTAGCATTCAAGCACCAAGTTTCCTCCTAACGTTCCTCCTCTAACACCCCCCCCCCCACCACCCACATTAACATCCAATCTCCTTTATTCTATGACCATCATCATAATCATAGCTATTTCATTTTCCATCTTTTTAAAAACAAAAACATTCTATAATTGGCACTGACAGGCGGAAATAGCATGGTCTGTGGTTGAGTGGCATTTGGGCTGTGTAATGACATTTAACGATGACGAGCTTTCTAATTTACATAGGATTGCTGAAACTGTTCTCTATCTCTCCGTCTCTGCCTCTCTGCGATTCATATCTCTAGTCTCTATGCTACCAGCATTTGCAACACAACGGAACCTCCTTTTTTTTTTTAACCCTTTCACCGCCAATGTCACATTTTTGCACCACAACGAATTAACACCCGTATGACTAAAACTCTGGAAATCAGGGTCTGGTATTCAACGGTATCGTGTTCCTAAATTTGGGCAGTGAGGATTGACCCTATTCTAAATGTGTCACAGAGAAATCCCACAATATTGCAGACAAAATCTTTTCTGTAGGTTTAATGGAAATGTTTGGCTCAAAGACGGCTGGCGGTGAAAGGGTTACAGACCTTGAATAATCATCCAAAATAAGGTCTTAAGTGGGAAGGAGTTGTATGAGGGAGATAATTTAAAATTATTTGTTTTATTTTAGCTTTTTTCCCCCCCCCCCCCCCCACCCAACGTATCTTACAGCATCATGGAGTTAATTTTCATACTTACAAAGAAGGGCAATGTCTCAGAGAAGTAGGTTTAAAGTGGGAGGGAGTCTTATAAGGGAGGGGGGGGGGTCTTATAAAGGGGGGGGGGTCTTATAAGGGAGGCTCCACTGTACATAATAATAATAATAATAATAATAATAGCGGAATAAAGATGCGCGTGGCATTTAATTTGCGTGTGCGTGCACACGCGCGCGAGCGAGTTTGTAATTTAAACAGACAGAGAGATAGAAATAGAGAGGGGGAGGGGAGAGGGAGAGAGAGAGAGAGAGAGGGAGAGAGAGAGGGAGGGAGGGAGAGAGAGAGGGAGAGAGAGAGAGAGAGAGAGAGAGAGAGAGAGAGAGAGAGAGAGAGAGAGAGAGAGAGAGAGAGAGAGAGAGAGAGAGAGAGAGAGAGAGAGAGAGAGAGAACATTTGTTTATTGAGGGAAAAGAATAAGCACACAATGGGTTTGTTTACATCTTGCCCTCGAAACAAAAGACGAAAAGCATAATTAAAACGTCACAATTAATTAACAAAAGCATCGGGAAGAGAGAGAGAGAGAGAGAGAGAGAGAGAGAGAGAGAGAGAGAGAGAGAGAGAGAGAGAGAGAGAGAGAGAGAGAGAGGGAGAGAGAGAGAGAGAGAGAGAGAGAGAGAGAGAGAGAGAGAGAGAGAGAGAGAGAGAGAGAGAGAGAGAGAGAGAGAGAGATCTATGCACACACCCTAACACTAGTAACAGACAGACATATCACAGTGATGTCAAAAATGCACCATGATTTCGATTTCTCTTCTGGAGTGTGACCCAACCCTCTCCAACATTAACCTCGCATGCCAAAGAGGCCGAGAATGATTGGAAAGGGGGGGGGGGGGGGGGGGGGGGGTAGGAAGCACAGAAGGGGATGGAGAGAGGAGGAAGGAAGGAGTGAGGGGGTGGGTGGTGAATAAAGAAGAGAGATCATTAACCCTGCACGAGCGCAGAGAGAGAGAGAGAGAGAGAGAGAGAGAGAGAGAGAGAGAGAGAGAGAGAGAGAGAGAGAGAGAGAGAGAGAGAGAGAGAGAGAGAGAGAGAGAGAGAGAGAGAGAGAGAGAGAGAGAGAGAGAGAGAGAGAGAGAGAGAGAGAGAGAGAGGAGAGAGAGAGGAGAGAGAGGGGGGGGGGGAGAGGGACAGAGAGAGAGACAGAGAGAGAGAGAGAGAGAGAGAGAGAGAGAGAGAGAGAGAGAGAGAGAGAGAGAGAGAGAGAGAGAGAGAAAGAGAAAGAGAGAGCGTTGAAGGACCATCATAACAAGCTTCTGTTCATTAACTCTTTCGCCGCCAGCCATTTTTCAGCCAAGAAATACGACTAAACTTAACTGGGTAGAGACAAAAATATTTCTGCAATATTGCTCATTCCATGGTGACATATATAACATTAGGCCTAACCTTACCTCCCAAAATTAAGAAAATAGCATCTTCGGATAACAGGTCTGGATTGGATGCCTTTTAATGACATGGGTGTTAAACCACTGTGGTGCTAAAATGTGACATTGGCGGTGAAAGGGTTAAAAAAAATGGGGCGGAGCTGAAGAAGGACATTAGAAAAGCTAGGAAGAGAAAGTATCAACTATTTACCAACGGCGTATGTAGGGTTAATGAATGCCCAGAAGGGGCTATCCTTCTTCTAGGGTTAAATCAAACCAGAAGGTAGTATATCCCAGAAGGGTTCCATAAAGAAGGCTGTTATAGTAGGGTAAGACGGGGTAAAAAGCCCATGGGTGGGTAAGAAGCCCATGCCAAATTATCTCATGAAATGAAGCAAATTTCAGTCACATTTTGCCCATGAGACGAGTGTTAATGTTTAGCATTCGTCTCACGGGTAAATCTGACTGAAAGTTTCTTTATTTCATGAGATAATTGGCATAGGCTTCTTACCCGCCCATGGGCTTTTTACCCCGTCTTCACCTACCTTCCGACTTAAGTTCCTCGAAAATAATGTTCGTTAGGTACGTCTAGGTAAACGAGCTTCGTGAAATAGTGAGATAAGCCGTATGGAGAACAATTAGTAGTACTAATTGCCTCATGGTATATTAGTTAATTGGGACTACTAAAAACAACTCTTGGGCAAAGATGCAAATCAACACCCCCACCCTTCTCCACTTCTCCGTTCTCTCCATTTTTTCCTTCTTTCTATCCTGCCTTTCTTACTACAGTTTGAGCACTCAACCTTTCGCCGCCAGCCATTTTTCAGCAAAACCCCCCACCATTAAACTTAACTGGGTAGAGAAAAAATGATCTGCACTATTGGGAATCCTTCTGTGACATGTATAACATTAGGCCGGTGCATCACGTTTTGCCCAATCACCTTTCGCCAAATCACGTTTCGCCCAATCACGTTTTGCCCAATCACCTTTCGCCCAATTGGAAACAGTACCGGTTTACATCCATCACGTTCCGCCCAAAAATCATGCAAGGAAATCGGGGAATTGAATCAATAATTTAATGGTTGAATCAAACAGATATTTAAAAAAGAAAGAAATACCAGAAGTGAATAAAAAAAATTGCAGGTCTTAGGGTTAGGGTTAGGGTTAGGATTCGCGCTTAGGAAACCATTTTGGGCGAACAGTGCTAGAGCAATTTGGGCGAACCGTGGCACATTCCGTTTGCTGAGCTTCGACTCGGAGGTACTCACTGATACGCAACGAGAACAGAGACTTGGGCAAAAGGTGATTGGGCGAAAAGTGATGTATTAGGCCTATCCGTACATTCCAAAATTAGGAAAGTAGAGTCTTCGAACAACAGGCCCTGATCTGATGCCTTTTAGTGAGAACCCTTGTGGTGCATAAATGCGACACTGGTGGTGAAAGGGTTAATGAACCTCTGTTGTTTTCTATATTTAACGTTACGTTTCATATACATTTTATTCGATTTAAAATAGGCATTCAATATAACAGTAAAGAGCAGGTATGTGTCTTGAAGACACTCTTAAAGACCCACTGACTTACCACGATTAAGTCCCTTGCTTTTTTTTCTTCTGGGTAGCTGTGACCCACATACAAATTCCCAACTTCAAATTGAGGAGGCTGCTTTTTAAAATGATGTTTCGTTTTTAATTTGAGGGCATTTGTGTGGGAGTGAGACCTGGTCAAGGTTTTTGTTACCAGCTATAAGAGGGAAAGCACGTGAAACCCGTGATTTGGACATGTCGTGATCTGGTGGGTCTTTAACGGAATGCCCCGTGCATGGCTTCACCTGAATAACATAGCACGGGCTTCCAAGGCTGGGGTAGGCCTGCTCTTGTGCTGGTAGGGCAGGTGGGAACACAGACACGGACACATACACACACATAAACACATACACACATACACACTAACACAGTAACACTACCATTCACGCACTCACACACACTCTCACCTAAATATGTATCTGCTGTAGGCTTATTTAATTACACACACATACAATTGTTTTCTGTGTGTCTAATATCACTTGCGGGTGAACAGACGTAAAACTAAGGAACGAACACACACACACACACACACACACACACAAACACGCACACACACACACACACAAACACGCACGCACACATAAACACACACCACATACACACACTCACTCACAGTGAGAAAGACAAAGACAAAGACAGACAGACAGACAGACAGGGTTGCAGTGCAAAGGGAGCGGGGAGTGGGGTTGGGGTTGGGGGTTGGGGTTGGGGGTGAGTTGTAATGCTGTGATACTCATTATCGAGGAAGCAAGGTCGCCACCGGTATATGTCGCTTCTGTCCCTGGAGAGATGAGAAGTTACTGCACGTCAAGATAGGATACCTTCTTCATCCTCCTCCTCCACCTTCTCCCCTTCTTCTTTATCTCATTCTTCTCCTCCTCCTCCCCTTCTTCTCCTCTCTCCTCCTCCTCCTCCCCTTCTTCTTTCTCTCCTTCTCCTCCTCCTCCCCTTCTTCTTTTCTCCTCCTCCTCCTCCTCCTCCCCTTCTTCTTTCTCTCCTTCTCCTCCTCCTCCCCTTCTTCTTTCTCTCCTTCTCCTCCTCCTCCCCTTCTTCTTTCTCTCCTTCTCCTCCTCCTCCCCTTCCCCTTCTTCTCCCCTCTCCTCCTCCTCCTCCTCCTCCTCCCCTTCTTCTTTTCTCTCCTTTCTCCTCCTCCTCCCCTTCTTCTTTCTCTCCTTCTCCTCCTACTCCTCCTCCCCTTCTTCTTTCTCTCCTTCTCCTCCTCCTCCTCCCCTTCTTCTTTCTCTCCTCCTCTCCTCCTCCTCCTCCTCTTCTCCTCCTCCTCCCCTTCTTCTTTCTCTCCTTCTCCTCCTCCTCTTCGTTTTTCTTCCTCTCCTCCTCCGCCTTCTTCTCCTCCTCCTCCCCTTCTTTCTCTCCTCCTCCTCCTCCCCTTCTTCTTTATCTCCTTCTCCTCCTTCTCCTCCTCCTCCTCCCCTTCTTTCTCTCCTCCTCATCCTCCCCTTCTTCTTTCTCTCCTTCTCCTCCTCCTCTTCGTTTTTCTCTCCTCCTCCTCCTCCGCCTTCTTCTCCTCCTCCTCCCCTTCTTTCTCTCTCCTCCTCCTCCTCCCCTTCTTCTTTCTCTATCTCCTTCTCCTCCTTCTCCTCCTCCTCCTCCCCTTCTTTCTCTCCTCCTCCTCCTCCCCTTCTTCTTTCTCTCCTTCTCCTCCTCTTCTTTTTTCTCTCCTGCTCCTCCTCCTCCTCCTCCTCCTATTCCTCCCTTTCTTTTGTCTCTCCTTCTTCGGTCCTTTTGCTCATCAACGTGAACTAAGCTCTCAAATTTGTGTTTTTCTTCTCCACCCCCACCACCCCGCCCCCTTCCAAACTATCTTCTTCTTCAACGAACGCTCAGACAGTTTCCTGTCAATTAGGAGAGCAGATGCGTCACGCTGCCGCTATGCGCCTAGCAAAGAAATAGGCCCAGCAAGTGCAACTTCGGTTGGAGAGAGTCTTTGTAAGAGTTTATTGGAGAAAAAAAGGCAGGAGAATGGACCGGTTAGACAGTAAAATGA
>CM065702.1:43123458-43138458 GCA_017654935.2 Phymorhynchus buccinoides | reverse complement strand
CAATACAAAAGCAAAGAAAATGAAGAGAATTGGAAGAACAACAGGAAAGAGAGATTGGAAGAACAGGAAAGAGAGATTGGAAGAACAGGAAAGAGAGATTGGAAGAACAACAGGAAAGAGAGATTTTGGAAGAACGACAAGAGAGATTGGAAGAACAGGAAAGAGAGATTGGAAGAACAACAGGAAAGAGAGATTGGAAGAACAGGAAAGAGAGATTGGAAGAACAGGAAAGAGAGATTGGAAGAACAACAGGAAAGAGAGATTGGAAGAAACAGGAAAGAGAGATTGGAAGAACAGGAAAGAGAGATTGGAAGAACAACAGGAAAGAGAGATTGGAAGAAACAGGAAAGAGAGATTGGAAGAACAGGAAAGAGAGATTGGAAGAACAACAGGAAAGAGAGATTGGAAGAACAACAGGAAAGAGAGATTGGAAGAAACAGGAAAGAGAGATTGGAAGAACAGGAAAGAGAGATTGGAAGAGAGATTGGAAGAACGACAGGAAAGAGAGATTGGAAGAACAACAGGAAAGAGAGATTGGAAGAAACAACAGGAAAGAGAGATTGGAAGAACAACAGGAAAGAGAGATTGGAAGAACGACAGGAAAGAGAGATTGGAAGAACGACAGGAAAGAGAGATTGGAAGAACAACAGGAAAGAGAGATTGGAAGAACGACAGGAAAGAGAGATTGGAAGAACAACAGGAAAGAGAGATTGGAAGAACAACAGGAAAGAGAGATTGGAAGAACGACAGGAAAGAGAGATTGGAAGAACAACAGGAAAGAGAGATTGGAAGAAACAGGAAAGAGAGACAGGAAAGAGAGATTGGAAGAACGACAGGAAAGAGAGATTGGAAGAACGACAGGAAAGAGAGATTGGAAGAACGACAGGAAAGAGAGATTGGAAGAACGACAGGAAAGAGAGATTGGAAGAACAACAGGAAAGAGAGATTGGAAGAACGACAGGAAAGAGAGATTGGAAGAACAACAGGAAAGAGAGATTGGAAGAACGACAGGAAAGAGAGATTGGAAGAACGACAGGAAAGAGAGATTGGAAGAACGACAGGAAAGAGAGATTGGAAGAACGACAGGAAAGAGAGATTGGAAGAACAACAGGAAAGAGAGATTGGAAGAACAACAGGAAAGAGAGATTGGAAGAACAACAGGAAAGAGAGATTGGAAGAACGACAACAGGAAAGAGAGATTGGAAGAACGACAGGAAAGAGAGATTGGAAGAACAACAGGAAAGAGAGATTGGAAGAAACAGGAAAGAGAGATTGGAAGAACGACAGGAAAGAGAGATTGGAAGAACAACAGGAAAGAGAGATTGGAGATTGGAAGAACAACAGGAAAGAGAGATTGGAAGACAGGAAAGAGAGATTGGAAGAACAACAGGAAAGAGAGATTGGAAGAACGACAGGAAAGAGAGATTGGAAGAACAGAGAGATTGGAAGAACAACAGGAAAGAGAGATTGGAAGAACAGGAAAGAGAGATTGGAAGAACGACAGGAAAGAGAGATTGGAAGAGATTGGAGATTGGAAGAACGACAGGAAAGAGAGATTGGAAGAACAACAGGAAAGAGAGATTGGAAGAACGACAGGAAAGAGAGATTGGAAGAACAACAGGAAAGAGAGATTGGAAGAACGACAGGAAAGAGAGATTGGAAGAACGACAGGAAAGAGAGATTGGAAGAAACAGGAAAGAGAGATTGGAAGACAGGAAAGAGAGATTGGAAGAACGACAGGAAAGAGAGATTGGAAGAACGACAGGAAAGAGAGATTGGAAGAACGACAGGAAAGAGAGATTGGAAGAACGACAGGAAAGAGAGATTGGAAGAACAACAGGAAAGAGAGATTGGAAGAACGACAGGAAAGAGAGATTGGAAGAAACAGGAAAGAGAGATTGGAAGAACAACAGGAAAGAGAGATTGGAAGAACAACAGGAAAGAGAGATTGGAAGAACGACAGGAAAGAGAGATTGGAAGAACGACAGGAAAGAGAGATTGGAAGAACAACAGGAAAGAGAGATTGGAAGAACGACAGGAAAGAGAGATTGGAAGAACAACAGGAAAGAGAGATTGGAAGAACAACAGGACAGAGAGAGAACAACAGGAAAGAGAGATTGGAAGAACAACAGGAAAGAGAGATTGGAAGAACGACAGGAAAGAGAGATTGGAAGAACAACAGGAAAGAGAGATTGGAAGAACAACAGGAAAGAGAGATTGGAAGAACAACAGGAAAGAGAGATTGGAAGAACAACAGGAAAGAGAGATTGGAAGAACGACAGGAAAGAGAGATTTGGAAGAACAACAGGAAAGAGAGATTGGAAGAACAACAGGAAAGAGAGATTGGAAGAACAACAGGAAAGAGAGATTGGAAGAACAACAGGAAAGAGAGATTGGAAGAACAACAGGAAAGAGAGATTGGAAGAACAACAGGAAAGAGAGATTGGAAGAACAACAGGACAGGAAAGAGAGATTGGAAGAACAACAGGAAAGAGAGATTGGAAGAACAACAGGAAAGAGAGATTGGAAGAAAGGAAAGAGATTGAAGAAGAACGAACAACAGGAAAGAGAGATTGGAAGAACGACAGGAAAGAGAGATTGGAAGAACGAACAGGAAAGAGATTATGAAGGACAGAAGAGAATCAAGATAAATGGAACGAAGCAATGGACAAAGCAAAAGAACGAGTGAAGAAATAAACGATCGAAAGGACCAAAAAATAAGTTGTGTCCCAAATGACATCAGATAAATGAAGATATAGGGGAGATTGAATAAAGAAAAGAAAGAATTGACAAGGAAGCGTAACGCGATGGAAAGATACAGCAACAGAACGGAGATAAACAAATAGGAAGAATCGAGAGAAAGAAATATGAAAGAAAGAAGAACAAGCAAGACATTGAAAGGACTCAGAAAATACATTACGTGAAAAAACGACATTCAGAAAAACGAAGATTGTGCGAAAGAAGGAAATAAATGTTACGAAAATGAAAAAAAGAACTAACGAAAACATCAATAATTTGTTGTAAAAAACACATACAAAGATTGAGAGAAGAGAAAAGAAGAGAGAGAGAAAAAATAAATTATCCGCAATAAAAAGGACGGGGGCAACAAGTCACGTCAGAAAGACAAGAAGAAGAAAAAGAATGAATGAAAAGAGAAGAAACACAAACAGAAACAAAATATCTAGGGGGGAAAAAAGACAAGAAATAAGGATAAATCTGCGTAATTGAAAATCTGTCAATGCCAATGTGTTTGATTCCTTTAAGCTGATAATTCGCGTCAGAAGAGAGCGAGGCGGGAAAGGGGGGAGGGAGAGGGAGAGAGAGAGGGAGAGAGAGAGAGAGAGAGAGAGAGAGAGAGAGAGAGAGAGAGAGAGAGAGAGAGAGAGAGAGAGAGAGAGAGAGAGAGAGAGAGAGAGAGAGAGAGAGAGAGAGAGAGAGAGAGAGAAAAAAAGGGCAGAAAGGAAAAGGAAAAAAAATGAAGACAAAATAATCGAACACTACACACACAAATTACTGATGTCGGAAGAAATGGCTGGACTGGTTCTTATTGGGGCAATTTGTTTACACGTACGCGGGCGCGCACACACACGTACACACACACAGGCGCACACGCATACACACACACACACACAAACAAATTGATGGTCAGTAAAGAAAATCGAGAGAGAGAGAGAGAGAGAGAGAGAGAGAGAGAGAGAGAGAGAGAGAGAGAGAGAGAGAGAGAGAGAGAGAGAGAGAGACAGAGACAGAGAACAACAAACAAATGAACAAAAGTTTTAATTTCTACAGACCACCAACCCTTAGAAAGGTCAAAGTCATACGGGAGAGAGATTCACACAATTCACAAAGTTTACTGATCCAGGCCTTCTGCCCATGTCAGAGGGGAGGGGGTTACAAAAGGAAAAACAACAAACACAACAAATCATCAGCACAAAGAACTCCAGAGGGAGGGAGGGAGAGAGAGAGAGAGAGAGAGAGAGAGAGAGAGAGAGAGAGAGAGAGAGAGAGAGAGAGAGAGAGAGAGAGAGAGAGGTGGGTGGGAGGAAGGATGGGATGCACTGGAACGCTAACAGGCATGGAGGGACAAACAGAAAGAAGAACTTTTGGTGTTTTACGTCCTCTCGACCCGGGAAGGCACATATGGGACATGAAACAGAAAGGCGAAAATGGTGTTTTACGTCCTCTTGGTCTGAATCAGACACATATGGGACATTTGTAAATACAAAATTAATATGGTGGGAACAATACTGGAGGCAATGCCCGGAGGCAGTACGAAACCAGTAAAGTCCCGATTTTTAAAAATTAATACAGATAGGTGTAGCGGTAACCACGCCTCGGTTAAACCTCATCGGCCATGGTACCGCCACAAGTAATAATACGAACTTGTAGTTTCTTAAGGAAACAGAAAGAATGAAAAATGGTGCTTTACGTCCTCTCAGTCTGGAACAGACACATATGGGACATTTGTAAATACAAAGATGGTGGGAACAATACTGGAGGCAATGCCCGGAGGCAGTGCAACTCCAGTAAAGTCCCGATTTTGAGTTGGCAGGAAACAGAAAGAAAGACAGACAAACCAAACATGACAGACAGACAGACAAATAAACAAACACCTCAGAAACTACAACAACAAAAGTACAACAAAAAGATAAGCAAAACACAATTTCCAATATTGCGCAACACAAAATAAAATGTGCCAACAAAGAACAAACAAACTGAAGTAATATTGCCTGTACTTTAACGCCATTCCCTATTACCTAGCACACAAAGCACGGCTGAAGCCATTCAACTCCAAGGTACATTACTCTCTCTCTCTGTCGTTTTCTCAGCAACCCGGAAGTCAACCGCAAAACCCGCCCGACCGGAAATGACGTAATTGCCGAAACGAGTGGCTCCCGCTATCGGCAAGACTGTTTCACTGAAGATGCTTAGGGGGGGGTGGAGAGAAGATGGGAGGGAGAGAGGGAGAGGGGGAGAGAAAGAGATGCTAAGAATGGTGAAGGGTGTAGAGAGAGAGAGAGACAAAGAAAACTTGAAACATGAGAGAGAAAGAGAGAGGGGGAAGGGGAGAGAGAGAGAGAGAGAGAGAGAGAGAGAGAGAGAGAGAGAGAGAGGGAGAGAAGAGAGAGAGAGGGGGGGAGAAGAGAGAGGGACAGAGGGAGATACAGAGAGAGAGAGAGAGAGAGAGAGAGAGAGAGAGAGAGACAGAGAGAGAGAGAGAGAGAGAGGGGGGGGGGGGGGCAATTGTCGGCAGTTAGGGTTACATGCGCAACATTCCAAGCAGAAATTCGCAGCATGCCTCCTCCTTCTCCTATCCCGTCAGCGCGCCTGTTATCTCGGCAACCTCCACCCCCCCCCCCACCCACCCACCCATCTCCCTTCACTCCAAACTATCTGTCTGTCTGTCTGTCCCACTCCTCTCTATCTGCGTGCGATGTTGTCTTGTCTGCATGAGGAAACAAAAAGGCTAGTGGAATAGACGTGACGGGTTCTTTTTATTCTTCTTCTTCTTCGATCGCTCAGACAGTTTCCTGTCAATCATGAGCGCAGATTCGTCATGCTGCCGCTATGCGTCTAAGTAAGAAATAATTAGGCCCAGCATGTCCGACGTCGGCTGGAGGAAATCTTGTTGAAACTGTTTATTGAAAAAAAGGGCAGGTGAATGGACCGGTAGGGTAAGGCAGAAAAGATAGTAGATGACAGGGAAAAGCAGAGTCAAAGAGAGTGGACGGATTACATAGGAAGTTACAAGCACAGAGCTTCCAGAAGGTGGGGGAACTATTTATACCAAAGACCCCCCGGTATCCCCACGGGGGGTGGGTGGGTTGGTGAATGATAGACTATGGGAATCCATAAAAAAAACGCAAACACATATTGCTAACCCAAATCGAAGTTGCCCCTTGTCGTTTCTCTCTTACGGACACACAAATATGTGTGTCAATAACGCTATATATATACTAGGAAAGTATACGTGTTATTGTGTGTGTGCTCTCTCCTGCCTCGTCGTCTCTCTCTCTCGTCTCTCTGCAGTCTCTCTCTCGTTCTCTCTCGTCTCGTTCTCATCTCTCCTGCTCTCTCTCTCCTTCCCTTCCCAAATATCATTATTTTGTTTTCTCCCCCGTTCCATTTATTTGTCCCAAAGTGAACAGTGCAAATATAATATTTCAGTGTTTTACATATCTGCTGTCTCCTCTCTCCCCTCCCCCCCCCCCCCTATCTCTCTCTCTCTATCTCTCTCTCTCTCTCTCACTCTCGCTGGCCTTTGGAACTAACCGCGTGGCTAAATAATTTGCTCTCCAGGGACCCGTTTCGGAAATGAAATCGAATGGTGACGTGAAACATGTTACCGTCAATATTCCGATTTCTCCAGTTCATACCTATGTCCCTCTGTCGTTGTCTGTCCTGTCTGTCATGTCTGTGCAGCTGCTTTGTACATATCATGGCAGCTTCGTATTCATCTTTTTCTTATTCTTTTTTAGCTTAGGCTACGTCTGTTATGATTTCCCCCTTAGCAACGTGTAGGTTTCCGCTCTTGAGTCATGGGACTAAGATAGTGGCGGCGGTTCATTAACAGCATGTAGCTTATCCACGGGATTCGTCTGCTCTCTCTCTCTCACCTTTCTCATCGTCGTCTCTGCCCTCGCCACCCCTCTCTCTCACTCTCTCCCTCCCCCCCTCTCTCCCTTCCCCTCTCTCTCTCCCTCCCTCTCTATCTCCATCTCTCTCTAGCATCTTCCTGTGCGGTTCCTGACGACATTAGCCCCACCCTCTACTGTTCTTCTTCCCCTCCCCCTCCTCCCTCCTCTCACTCACTCTCTCCTTCCCTCTCATTCCTCGCTTCCTCTCCCTTCTTTTTTTTTTTTTTTTTCTTTTCCATTTCCCCCTCTCTTTCTCTCCCTCCCCCTCCCCCCCCCCCCCCTCCTTACCCCACCCCCCCACCTCTCCCCTCCCCCCCCCCCCTTTTTCCCTACTCCTCCCCCCTCCTTCTCCCTTTTTCCTCCCCCTTCACCCCCCCCCCCCTCCCCCCCCCCCCCCCCCCCCCCCCAACACCCTCCCCCCCCCCCCCCTATCTCTCTCTCTCTCTCCTTCCCTCCCTTTCTCTCCCTCTCCCCTCTCTCACCTCTCTCTCTCTTTCTCTCTGTTTCTTTCTGTCTCTCTCTCTCTCCCCCCCCCTCCCACTCCCCCCCCCTCCCTCTCTCTCTCCCTCTCTCCTTCCCTCTCTCCCTCTCTCTTTCTCTCTGTCTTTCCCTCTCTCTCTCCCTCCCTCCCTCCCCCCCACCCCCCCCTATCCTCACTCCTCCCTCCTTCCTCCCTCCTCTCTCTCTCTCTCTCTTCGGAAGTAGCAGTAGCGGTAAAACTCCAAATAATTCGTTGTGCACAGTCGGTTCGGAAATGAAATCTTCTTTCCCGGTGAAGGGGCTGTATGAGTTGGTTGTTCTTTGGTGGTGTGGGCATGGAACTGGCAGAAAACCAAATAAAATGGAAGAGTTGATTGCATTTTACTACTGATCGTACACGAAGCACGTACGTGTTCGTGTCGTGCGTGCCCGGTCTGTTTGTGTTTGTTGGTGTTTGTGTGTGTGCGTGGTGTGAGTGTGCGTGTTTGCGTGAGTGCGTGCGTGCGTGTCGGTGTGCGTGAAGTCCGTGCCTTGGTACGTGGCGGCGGCGGTGGGTGTGTCCTGTTATGAGAGAGAGAGAGAGAGAGGAAGGAGGGAGAGGACGAGAGAGAGGGGGAGAGTTGGAGATGGAGATGAGAAAGTGAGAGAGATCTGTCTTGGAGTGTGAGAGAGATAGCGAGACTTGTTGATGAGACGAGAGAGAGGCGAAGACGAGAGAGCGAGTGTGTGAGAGTGTAATGCATGAGTGAATTTTGTAACGAGAAAAGGGGACAGAAGAAAAACAGAATCAGAGAAGTGTGTGTGCAATCGAAGAAAAACTGCAAGGAAAATAATTCTATGTCTGTGCTGTCTCTGCCGCTCTGTGTGTTTTTCTCTCTTCTCTCTATCTCTCTCTCTCTCTCTCTCTCTCTCTCTCTCTCTGCACAAGCTTTTCCTGCGCGCACCCGCCACACACAAAGACAAACAATACCTATCGAGGACACACACACAGACCAGCGGACATGAAGAGGAATAGCAAACACACGAAACACCAACGTCGGGGCTATCACTCACTCACACACTCTCACGATCCACACATACGCACACACACTCAACACACCACCCCCCCCCCCCACACACAACACACTCTCTATTTCGCTAATACACACACGCGCGCGCGCATAGTGACACACACACACCCTCTCCCCGACACACAGAAGGAAGCACAACACACAATACAAGGAAACCACACACGCGGCACACACTCTCTTACCTCTTTCAACACACACACATTACACTCTCGATCTCACTCACACACACACACACACACACCCTCACAACTCTCTACTCTCTCTCTCACACACACACACACACACACACACACACACAACACACGATCATACACACACACACACAGGGGTAGATACACCAGTGTGCGGTGGTTTGATCAGGGCGGCTGATGAACATTTTATGCAGCAGCCGATGGCCCATAAAACGGTTTGGTTTCAGGCTCTGTTTTATGAGAGAGAGAGAGAGAGATGATCGAGAGAGGAATCTGAGAGAGAGAGAGAGCGAGAGAGACGAGAGAGAGAGATGAGAGAGGGGGGGGAGGGGGGGAGAGAAGGGGGAGACAGAGAGAGACAGAGAGACAGAAGGGGGGAGACTGAGAAGAGAAAAAAAAGAAACAGGCGTCTGTGAGAGAGCGGAGAGAGAGGGGGAGAGAGTGACGAGAGAGAGAGAGAGAAACAGAAACAAAGAGAGAGAGAGAGAGAAAGAGAGGAGAGAGAGAGAGAAACAAGAGGAGAGAGAGAGTATAGAGAGGACTCGGAGAGAGACGAGAGAGAGAGAGAAGGGGAAACAAGAGAGAGAGAGTTAGAGTATAGAGAGAGAGAGAAGGGGAAGACACAGACAGACAAGTAGAGAGAGACACAATATATAGAGAGAGACAGACAGAAACAGAGACACAGAGACAGAGAGAGAGAGGACAGAAAAAGGAGGAGAGAGAGAGAGAAGAAAGAAAAGGGAGACAAGAACTAGAGAGAGATGCGGAGGATGAGTTAGAGAGCGCGAAGGACGGTTTAGAGACGGAGAGGAGAGAGATACGGGAGGAGATCGACATGAGACGAGAAAGATGAAGAGGAGAGTCGAGAGAGAGGAGAGAAGGAGATACTGAGGATGGAGGAGATCACAGGGTGCTGAGAGAGAGAGAGAGAGACATACAGATTTCATAGGCAGCTTTATTATCATTATACATTCGTCTATAAAATCTTATGCGCACCCCCCCCCCCCCCACACAACACCCTCTACCTTTTCAAAAGATGTTCGTACGTGCACCTCGCACGCGCACACCCTTAATACATCAATTCTGTTAACACTCTGCCTTGGCTTCTGCATTTACATACCTAATGTCGGCCTTTCAATAAAGAATGGCGTACAGAAGTTTTTGACACACGCACACAAGGCCAATCCTTACTGTATATATATTCTGACTGAATGAACCATCTGTTGGTGCCAGCTGTGTTGTAGGTCGATAAGCCCAAATATATCGATTCTTGGGAGGTAGGTAGGTAGGGTAGGGTGCAGGGAGGAGAGAGAGAGTGAGATGATGTGAGGAGAGAGAAGGGGGGGGAGAGAGAGAGAGAGAAGAGAGCTTGCGAGACCGAGAGAGAGAGGGCGGCGGACACCGAGAGGAGAGAGGGAGAGAGAAGGAACGAGAGAGATGGAGAGAGGAGAGGGGCAGATTTGAGAGGAGATGAGACCCGAGAGAGGGAGGAGAGAGAGACGAGAGAATAAGGAGCCTGAGAGAGATGAGATAGAAAGAGAGGATGGGCGTGGCGGAGATACGAGACGAGAGTAGACAGAGAGATGAGATGAAGAAGTAAGAGATATATTATTTTTTTACAAAAAGTAAGAGATGGAGAGAGAGAGAGATGAAGGAGAGTAAGGAGGAGCGAGAGAGAGACGAGAGAGAGATGATGATCTGAGATTGAGAGAGTAGAGAGAGAGAGAGAAGTAAGAGGATATATTATTATTTGTGGACAACAAGTCAGAGAGATGAGAGACGAGGAGATGGAGAGAGAGAGGGTTGGAGGAAGACGGGACGGTAGGATCTATTTCTGTTGAGAGAGTGTATTGAAGAGAGAGGGAGAGATGAGCGAGAGGAGAACTGAGAGAGAGAAACGAGTAGGAGGAAGAGACGTTGTGCGAGATTGAGAGAGAGAATGAGAAGGTAAGATATTATATATTTTTTGGGGGGGACAAAAAGTAAGAGAGAGAGAGGAGAGAGGAGAGAGAGAGAGAGAGAGAGAGAGGAGAGACAGAGGAGAGATGATGTGGGGGGTGGGGGGGGGGGGGGGGGGGGGGAGAGGTGGGGGGAAGAAGAGAGGGGGAAGAGAAGATGAGAATAGAACAGACTAACAACACAGACAGAAAAAGAGAGAATGCACACGAGACGGAGAGAGTATTGACAAATCTACCTCGTGACCTGAACACCCAATCAGAATTGACGCCATTTTGTACAGTGGCTTATGGGTCCGTTGGGACAATACGAGGCAACTGAAGCTTCAATACGAGTCTTCTTCGTCTTCTTTCTTCTTCTTCCTTCTTCCTACTACAATACTCTTAGACCTTTCTTCCCCGGTGTGTTTTTGATCTCTGATATTCCTCCTCCTTCTCTCCCCATTTCTTCTTCGTCTTACTTGCTCTCCTACTCCTCTTCCTTTCTTCTTTCTCTTCCTCCTACTTCTTCTTCTTCTCCTCGTCCTCTTCTTCTTGTCCTCCCCCTCTTCCTCCTTCTTCTTTATCTCCTTCTTCGTCTTTGTACTTCTGCATCTTACTGCTCCTCCTCTTCTTCTCCTCCTCATCTTCTTCTTACTTATTATTCGGTTGAGTCCTTTTCTCCTTATTCCTTGTCGTCTGCCTTCATCATCTGCCATATTAGGGTCTCTCTCTATCTCTCTCTTCTCTCTCTCTCTCTCTCTCCTCTCTCTCCTCTCTCCCCTCTCTCCCCTCTCTCCCCCCTCTCTCTCTCTGTGGTGCTAATCCTAGTCCAGTAAATAAAGAGTTTTTTCCTTCAGTGTTCAGCTCTCTCCCTGTTTCCATTTGTCCCCGTTTTCGTCATCATCTCTCTCTCTCTCTCGCTCCTCATCTCTCTCTCTCTCTCTCTCTCTCTCTTCTTTCCTGTGTGCTGCTATCCTTGTAAATAAAGGTTTTTTTCTTCTTCAGTGTTCAGTGTTCTGCTCTCTCCCTGTTTCCATTTGTCCCCGTTTTCGTCATCATCATCATCATCTTATCATCTCTCTCTCTCTCTCTATCTCTCCCTCTCTCTCTCTCTCTCTCTCTCTCTCTCTTTCTGTGTGTGCTATCCTTGTTAAATCAAAGGTTTTTCTTCTTCAGTGTTCGTGTTCTGCTCTCTCTCACCTGTTCACATTTGTTCCCGTTTTCGCCAATCATCATCATCATCTCTCTCTCGCGTCTCTCTCTCTCTTCTCTCTCTCTCTATCTATATAGCTCTCTCTCTCTCTCTCTACTCTCTCTCGCTCTACGATCTCTCCTCTCTCTCTCTCTCTCTCTCTAACTCTCTCTCTATCTCTCTCTCCTTCTGCCTGTCAGTCTGAACATTTCCCCGTAGTTCTAATCTTTGTTAAAATGCCTTTTAAAAAACCTCGCATTCTTTGCTTGATTGAAATGATGCCATTTTCTCACCCCAAGACGTTGCTCGGATCTCTGGTTGTCTCTGTCTGTCTCGTCTCTCCCCTCCCCTTCCCCCTTTTCTCTATCTGTTTTGCCCCTCCCTCCCTCCCCCTTCCCACCCTTTTTCTCTTTTTTATCCCTTGAAGGCAGGAAGAGGTTGACATCATGGCATTCTTTGCTTAATTGTAAGTACCCCCTCCCCCTCCCACCCCATTGGTGTCACACACACACACATCACACACACACCACACACACACACACACACACGCCACAGCACGCCGACATACACACACACACGCGCACGCACATACACACACACGCACGCCACACAACACACACGCAACCACCCCCACCCACCCCAAACACTTTACACAGTTTACACTTTGTTTGATTCTATTTTACCTTCTCTTCTGAACTTGCGCCATATCTTTATTTTATTTTATTTTATTTTATACACACATCCTTGGTCCATGAGCAATAGAAACACAAAAAACCCCAACTAATCTAAACAGACGAATACTGAGTTTAACGTCCGAATTGGATGGATACCAACGGTTGATATTTTATTTGATATAATATTGTCTTTCATTTTGTTCTTTCTATGCTTGAAGAACATTAGTCGCTTTGAAAGTTTTAATGGAAACATTTCCTTTCGGTCTCAGTAGCTTGCACTTTAATTAACCTTTACCTGACTCTCTCTCTCTCTCTCTCTCTCTCTCTCTCTCTCTCTCTCTCTCTCTCTCTCTCTCTCTCACCTAACTCTCTCTCATAGAACTCACTCCTCCTCCTGTCTCGTTCTCTTCTCTTATTGGATCTTCTCTCAGTCGTCCTCTGTTTTCTGACATGGTTTGTCCTGAGATTGGTTTGTCCTATCAAAAAAAAAAAACACCAAAAAACAAAAAAAAAAAAAAACCTCGCGGGTTGCCCTGTCCAATCTAACTCCCCCCGACCCCCACCCCCTTGCCTTTTTTAATTTTTACTTGGCTTACAACCGCTTCTTCGATGCCCCTTGGCAAAAAGATATACACCATTTTATCTAGACGTTTCCTGATAACATACATTCCATTTTCCTAACAGAGGTGAGGGGGGGATGGTAAGGGAGGGGGGGGGGGGGTAACAAGGCAAAAAGAAGTTAGGGGAGGTGGGAGTGGGAGAGAAGGGTTCGCTGACAAGAAATAAGCTCATATCGGTTTTGTTGGGTTTGATTTGTTGCTGCTTTCTTGTATTGTCGTTGTCTCGGCATTTTGTTTATTAATCTTCTTCATCCCCCAGAATGCCCCGTTCCTTCTTGTTGTTGTTGTTGTTGTTGTTGTGTTGTCTTGTTGTTGTTGTTGTTGTTGTTGTGTGTTGTTGTTGTTTGTGTGTGTGTTGTGTTGTGTGTGTGTCGTGTGTGTGTGTGTGTGTGTGTGTGTGTGTGTGTGTGTGTGTGTGTGTGTGTACGTACGCGCGTGCGTCTGTATGCGTGTTCGTTCGTTCTTTAATTGAACGTATATCCACCTTACAGTGATCTTAGACCAAAACAAAAAGAAGAAAAAGAAGGAAAACAAAAGAGTAATGTTTATGTGTTAGTATAATGGGTATTTTGAATGTGGCATCTAGGGAAGGGATAGGTACAGATGTATGAGGGTATAGCTAGTCTATGTACACAATCCAATAAATAAATCACTTAAATAAATGGGGGGGTGGGGCGGTGCGTGTGTGCATGCGTGTTTGTGATAACATCCCTAACCCGCTATAATTTCAGTCCTCTAGTGTTGCTGTGTTGCCAAAACAACAGCAGATTGTCCTGAATACAACATCTCGTTGAAACCGACCCTTCGTTTAAAATCTCGTCTTGAAAAACAAAATCCGACATCAAGCGTACATTAATAAATTGATACAAAAAAAAAACAAGAGCCCCCCTCCCTTCTTCTTTTCTTTAGAACCCCCCCCCCCCCCCCTGTTCATTACATAATTGTTCAAATGCATTGTTGCTGCGATAAAACTTCATATAAAATGTCAATCCATATTATACCCTCTCTCTGTGGGTTTCTCTGTGTCTCTGTCTCTCTCTGTCGGTCTTCTCTCTCTCTCTCTCTCTCGTCTCACTTCTCTCTCTCTCTCTCTCTCTCTCTCTCTCTCTCTGTCTCTCTCTCTCTCTCTCCTCTCTCTCTCTCTCTCTCCTCCTTCATCCTGATCTCTTCCTAAAAGTAAGACTACTGATGAAAATAATAAAACAAGAAATAGATGCGCACCCAAAATGCTGAATAATTATGTACACACTGCATAATCTCTCTCTCTATCTCTCTCTCCTCTCTCTCTCTCTCTCTCTCTATCCTCTCTAAATCTATCTCCCCCTCCCTCTCTCTCTCTCTCTCTCTCTCTCCCTCCCCCTCTCTCTCTCGTTCCACCCTCTCCGTCTCACAGTCCCATAGTACAAGTGATAAGAGATTGAATTTAATCACGCTGGGTTTCCCTTGCTTACAATGGTATTAAGTTCTCATTTGTCTCCCCCCCTATTATACCTAGAGTTGACACCGCTAACGACCTTTGTTCTGGAGCTAGGTCTCCTCGGGAGAGGGAATAGCGATGGCTGGGAGTCAAAGGTCAAGCGGACTATCTTTAGATAGTCCATTGACATAATTATTATTGAACTTATTGACAAAAACTAATAACTTGTATCAAAGACTGCTGAGATATATTTTATTATTCTGCAGTCATTGTTTGATACAAGTTACAGACAGAAGCAAAGACAAAAATACAAACAACATTACATACAGACAGACAGACAGACAGACAGACAGACAGAGACGCAGCCAAGACAAACAAACAGATCATCTGGAAGCCAAACACCACAAGGGTACGTGGATTTTTCTGTAATTAATCTAAGACACTGACAACTATGTAAGCTCCAAAGTATTTAGAGGAACACATGCATACGCCCGCGCTTGCACATTCACACACACACGCACACACACACACACACACGCGCACGCGCGCGCGCGCTGCTGTTGCTAAAATATGCGTGCATACACACACGTACATACACCTACAACCACAATCACACACACACAGACACACACATAAACACACACAGACAGACACATAAACACACACACACAACCACCACTATCACACACACAATAACAACACAGTATATTTTATACGGCGCTAAATCTCGATAGATATCAAATCGAAGCGCACACACACGTTAAACAACGCATTCAAACAA
>CM065702.1:43113458-43118458 GCA_017654935.2 Phymorhynchus buccinoides | reverse complement strand
TTCCTTCTCTGTCTTCTCTTCTTTCATTCCTTCTCTGTCTTCTCTTCTTTCATTCCTTCTCTCTTTCTCTTCTCTTCTTTCATTCCTTCTCTCTTCTTTCTTCTCTCTTTCATTCCTTCTCTGTCTTCTCTTCTCTTCTTTCATTCCTTCTTCTCTTCTCTTCTTTCATTCCTTCTCTGTCTTCTCTTCTCTTCTTTCATTCCTTCTCTGTCTTCTCTTCTCTTCTTTCATTCCATCTCTGTCTTCTCTTCTCTTCTTTCATTCCTTCTCTGTCTTCTCTTCTCTTCTTTCATTCCTTCTCTGTCTTCTCTTCTCTTCTTTCATTCCTTCTCTGTCTTCTCTTCTCTTCTTTCATTCCTTCTCTGTCTTCTCTTCTCTTCTTTCATTCCTTCTCTGTCTTCTCTTCTCTTCTTTCATTCCATCTCTGTCTTCTCTTCTTTCTTTCATTCCATCTCTGTCTTCTCTTCTCTTCTTTCATTCCATCTCTGTCTTCTCTTCTCTTCTTTCATTCCATCTCTGTCTTCTCTTCTTTCATTCCTTCTCTGTCTTCTCTTCTCTTCTTTCATTCCTTCTCTGTCTTCTCTTCTCTTCTTTCATTCCTCTCTGTCTTCTCTTCTCTTCTTTCATTCCATCTCTGTCTTCTCTTCTTTCATTCCTCTCTCTTCTCTTCTCTTCTTTCATTCCTTCTCTGTCTTCTCTTCTTTCATTCCTTCTCTGTCTTCTCTTCTTTCATTCCTGTCTCTGTCTTCTCTTCTTTCATTCCTTCTCTGTCTTCTCTTCTCTTCTTTCATTCCTTCTCTGTCTTCTCTTCTTTCATTCCTTCTCTGTCTTCTCTTCTCTTCTTTCATTCCTTCTCTGTCTTCTCTTCTTTCATTCCTTCTCTGTCTTCTCTTCTTTCATTCCTTCTCTGTCTTCTCTTCTTTCATTCCTTCTCTGTCTTCTCTTCTTTCCTTCTCTGTCTTCTCTTCTTTTCCTTCTCTGTCTTCTCTACTTTCCTTCTCTGTCTTCTCTTCTTTTCCTTCTCTGTCTTCTCTTCTTTTCCTTCTCTGTCTTCTCTTCTTTTCCTTCTCTGTCTTCTCTTCTTTTCCTTCATTCCTTCTCTTCTTTCCTTCTCTGGAAGTGAACCCCAGACAGAGTGATGAGGCATGGACAGGTGCAGGGTAAACAGTACCCGTTCTCTCCTTTCGTTTATTCTTCTTCTCTTCCTCTCATTCATTTAAGGCGAAGTGTAAACATCCTCTATCTTTCTTTCTTTTTCATTTTCTTTGTCGTTCTTACTATCACTTACATCACGTGCGATGAAAGCGATCCAAATGATTGTGTGTGCATACTGCGGTTGAGTTTTGTTTCTCTCTCTCTCTCTCTCTCTCTCTCTCTCTCTCTCTCTCTCTCTCTCTCTCTCTCTCTCTCTCTCTCTCTCTCTCTCTCTCTCTCTCTCCCCCCCCCCTCCTCCGTATCTGTCGGGTTTCTCTGAACATTCCAAGCGGGCCTGTCGTTTTTCCCCCTCTCTGTTATTTTTGTCGCAGAATGTAAACTGGATATTCCGACCTAACCTCGTTTGGACAACCCTCGTTCTGTTGTGTAAGACTGGATCGATACGCCTCTCTCTCCTTCTCCCCCTCCCTCTCCTAAAAGGGCCGGCCACACTGCATACGATTCGATTCACTACGATCCGACTCTGACATCATTATTTGGTCAATGAATCACCAAACTCTGAGATCACACATTTTCAATTTCAATTTCTTTTTCAACAACATCTTGAAAAATGGCAGCAATTATCACACTTATGCACCCACGTTCAACCCCCCACAACCCACACACCACACACATGCATATACACACACACACACACAGACATACGCTGGGCAATACTATGTTATATGCTCAACCACGACCAGACTGATAACAATGGATTAATAATGTTGAAAGCAGAGAGAGAAAGAGAAGGGAGGACGAAAAATAAATTTGAACTTGTATCATATACTAAGAGGGGAGAGAAGCGACAGGGGGTGGGGGGTGGGGGTATGTTAACAGGTAGACAGACAGACCTTTATGTGAGGCATGAATGATGTGAAATTCTACTGTCTAAATAAATCTGATGTCTAAATAAAAGATTCTACTGTCTAAATAAATCTGATGTCTAAATAAAAGATTCTACTGTCTAAATAAATCTGATGTCTAAATAAAAGACTTCTGTCTAAATAAATCTGATGTCTAAATAAAATAGTCTTCTGTCTAAATAAATCTGATGTCTAAATAAAATAGTCTTCTGTCTAAATAAATCTGATGTCTAAATAAAAGACTCTTCTGTCTAAATAAATCTGATGTCTAAATAAAATAGTCTTCTGACAAAATAAATCTGATGTCTAAATAAACGGTTCTTCTGTCTAACTAAATATGATATCTAAATAAAGATTCTTCTGCCTACAATAAATCTGATGTCTAAATAAAATATTCTACTGTCTAAATTTGAGTGTACTGTAAATCTGATGAAATCCTACCAGTTACGGTCACTAATATGTTGTAGTCTCCCGTACGCGAATATGATCAACAAAAAACCCGACTTATTTTTGTATCGGACATTTCATTTGGTTCGTGCATTAAAAGGTCCACATGATTATAGATAGTGAACGAAAAATAGTAGAGTTTCTTTTCAGACGCAAGTATTTCACTCGAATCATGCACGATCTTCCTCACAATCGTATCGTACTGGGGTCAAATCGTATGCAGTGTGGCTGGCCCTGAAGTCTTAAATACGTTTCAGAGCCCCCCTCCCTCCTTTCAACTCTAACCAAAAATCTCTACATCTTCCTGCCCCTCCCCCCCCCCCCCACCCCCACACCCACCCCCCACTTCTCCTTCGACCCTCTCTAGCGCTAAAGATTTAAAACGTCATTTTGATATTTTGTTATCGCCTCCCCTTCTGTATCCTTTGTTCCTCTCTCTCTCTCCCTCTCTCTCTCTATCTCTCTCCTTCTCCCCCCCCCCCCCCCCACGTCCTCACTCTGCCCTTTGTCAAAAACAGATCTACAATTTGCGTTTTCAACAGGTCTCTCTCCTCCCCCTCCCTTCCCTTCCCTCCCTCCTGTCTTCCATAACTACATCGCAGAACCTGTACAAGTTTAAAATGTCGTTTTGATATCTTGCACATCTTTTTCTTTGTACCCCCCTCCCCCTTCCTCTTTTATCTTTCTGTCTGTTGCCTCTGTGTGATGCCCCCCCCCCCTCTCTCTCTCTCTCTCTCTCTCTCTCGCTCCTCTCTCTCTCTCTCTCTCTCTCTCTCTCTCTCGTTCATGCAGTATTTTATATGGAATAGTGTCTGACAGCACCCGAATTCAATAACTCTCTCTCTCTGTCCCTGTCTCTCTCTCTGTGTTTCTGTCTCTGTATAACTCTCTGTCTCTCCCTCTCTCTCTGCATGTCTGTCTGCCTCTCTCTCTTTCTGTCTAGCTTTGTTCCTCCCTCCCTCTCGCTCTCTCTCTCCCCCCCTCTGCCCCCAATGGCCCGGTCATGACAGTTGGTGTTATTGGGATTTGGGCATTTTTTAAAAATGTATTTGTCCTCCCTGCACAATAGCTCTGACAAACGGAGACAATGGGTTATAACCCTGTCTGTTAACTTCAAATGGATCCCCCCACTCTCAGTCTGTATCTGTCTCTCTCTCACACACACAAACACACACACACAACCACACACAGAGGCGTATCTGCTGCCCCATTCCTCAACGCCCCCCTCACACACACGCAAACACACATACACACTCACACACACACACACACATACACACACGCACACACACACACACACACAGATAGATACGGACACACACACACAAGCACCCACACAGCTTATTCTTTAACCCTCAATAAAGATGATTTTGACTTGACTTCACCCACACCCACACAAACACACACACGCACGCAACGCACGCACACGCACACAACACACACACACATCCCACGACTCAGCATGATTTGAGCTTTTGCTAAGAAGATAACGTCAAATTGTAAAGCTCTCTCTCTCTCTCTCTTTTCTATTTTTCCCATATTCTGTTTTTCCCCCTGTACACCCTATGTTGAAATTTGCATCTATATGGGTTTAGACACACAAATAACCAGTCTCTATTTCTGCCTTTTTTCTCTCTCGTCTCTCTGTTTTTCTCTGGTTGTTTGTTTGCCCATCTCTCTACCCCCTCCCCCTCTGTGTCGCGCGCCGCGCGTAGGGTGTGTGTTGTGTGTGTGTGTGTGTGTGTGTGTGTGTGTGTGTGTGTGTGTGTGTGTGTGTGTGTGTGTGTGTGTGTGTGTTTGGTATTTAGCATATTCAAGTCACACAGACTTATCTCTATATTATGTGTGTGTGTGTGTGCGTAGCGTGTGTGGTGTGTGGTGTGTGCACGCGCGCGTGTGTGTCTTTGTGGATATACGTACTTGCGTACTTGTGTGCATGCTTGCGTACTTGTGTGCAGCAGGAAAATAAAACACAGTCCCCAAGTTTCTTGAACCCACCCCCCCCCCCGCTCCCCTTGAACCCCCCCCCCCCCCCCCAAACAAATGCGCGAGCGCACGCACTCACACAAGAACACAAAACACAATACCACCAAAGTGTCCTACAGACAAAGTCCAGCACGGTTTAAGAGAAATTAAAACAAACAAAAACGTCAACATACATAACAACAACACGGCTAACTGATGCTGACACGTGCGTGCAAAGACAACACAGAATCAAGGAGGAAGGAAAGAAAAGAACAAAGGAAGAAGAAAAAGAAGAAGAAGAAGAAGAGGAGGAGGAGGAGGAGGAGGAGGAGAGGAGGAGGAAAAAAAAGAAGGAAGGAGGAGGAGAAGAAGAAGAAAAAGAAGAAGAAGGCGGAGGAGGAGGAGAAAGAGGAGGAGGGAGAAAGAGGAGGAGGAGGAGAAAGAGGAGGAGGAGGACGAGAAGGAGGAGGAGGATGAGAAGAAGAAGAAGAAGAAGAAGAAGAAAAAGAAGGAGGAGGAGGAGAAGAA
>CM065702.1:43103458-43105958 GCA_017654935.2 Phymorhynchus buccinoides | reverse complement strand
AGACTCCAGGGATCTCCCCCAACAGACAACGCACTTGAACACTACGGTGCAAATGCGCCAGCCAGGGCAAAACGGAGTTATTGTACCCTGGCTAAAAGACTCCAGGGATCACCCCCAACAGCCAACGCACTTGAACACTATGGTACAAATGCACCAGCCTGGGCAAAACGGAGTTGTTGTCGTACCCTGGCTAAAAGACTCCAGGGATCACCCCCAACGGCCAACGCACTTGAACACTATGGCACAAATGCACCAGCCAGGGCAAAACGGAGTTGTCGTTGTTGTCGCACCCTGGCTAAAAGACTCCAGGGATGAACCCCCAACAGACAACGCACTTGAACACTATGGTACAAATGCGCCAGCCAGGGCAAAACGGAGTTATTGTACCCTGGCTAAAAGACTCCAGGTATCACCCCCAACAGCCAACGCACTTGAACACTATGGTACAAATGCGCCAGCCAGGGCAAAACGGAGTTATTGTACCCTGGCTAAAAGACTCCAGGGATCACCCCCAACAGCCAACGCACTTGAACACTATGGTACAAATGCGCCAGCCAGGGCAAAAACGGAGTTATTGTACCCTGGCTAAAAGACTCCAGGGATCACCCCAACAGCCAACGCACTTGAACACTATGGTACAAATGCGCCAGCCAGGGCAAAACGGAGTTATTGTACCCTGGCTAAAAGACTCCAGGGATCACCCCCAACAGCCAACGCACTTGAACACTATGGTACAAATGCGCCAGCCTGGGCAAAACGGCGTAAAACGGTGGAGGGTGTGATGGCTTCATGAACACAACTAAAGACAATGAAAAATGGCTCGTTGAGCCCATCGCAAAATATGAAATAACAAAAAACCGACGAACAAATCATTCAGCAAATTGTATAATTGCATGCTCTCCCGTTCCCGAATGAAATGCTGCTTAAAGACCCAGCACGTCACGTGTCAAGATCACGGTTTTCACGTGTTTGCCCTCTTATAGCTGGTAAGAAATCTTAAGAAATCTTCCTAGCGAGGGGTGAATGCCAGAACTGCCCATCTGTGCTGTTTACTCCTCTTGAGATAGACCGTTCTGGCAGGCACCCCTCGCTAGCATAAGAGGGAATGTGACACGTGACGTGGGGGGTCTTTAACGTCATCCGGTCTGGAACAGACACATATGGGACATTAGTGGATATAAAGATGGTGGGGACGATACTGGAGGCAATGCCCGGAGGCAGTGCAACACCAGGAAAGTCCCGAATTTGTAACGATACAGAGGTATTATGATCCTGGTATTAGGTATGAATCTCTCCTGTTCCTATAAGAAATCGCATTAGATAGAAATATAATAAAAGTGGCCCCTCAAGCCTTCCGGTATTGCATGATTATTACCAATGGAGTTGAGAACCGGTTAAAAATCCGAACCGGTTTAAAACCGGTTTTTTCCTCTTCGAACCGGTGTTAGCGAACCGGTTTTTTTAACCAGTAAGCCTACTCGCATAACTAGTTTCACCTATGCAAACACATATTTATTTGTCAGAATATTCACACGCACGCACGCACGCGCACACATACACAATAAAGAAACGTATGACTTATGACACACACACACTCAACTCAACACTCAGTCAAAGTCAAAGCCATACACCACCACAAACTAGAAACAGCTACTCGGTTTACAAACACCCAATCTGCGCTGAGAATCAGTGTTGTTTTTCGAAAAGAATGCGTTATTCTAAGAAAAACTTACTTTCAGTTTGCAGTTAAAACACCGGATCACAGCACCTCGAACCGGTTTTTTTGAACCGCGAAAGTTAAGCACCGGTTTTTCGGTTCAAACCGGTTTCCCCCCCCACCTCTAATTACCAACCGCGATCGTAGAGAGCGGATTGGTAATGTTTTCACTCGTGTCTGAGGCGGACTATGTAGAGTTGCATGTTTGTATGTATTCTCTCTAGCGTTTGAACGGATGGACTTAGGGTGCTCAAATTTTGCATGCGGGTAGGTAGTATGGAAGATCTAGAAAAACAAAAAAAAAAATCACAAAAAAAAAAACAAAAAAAACAAAAAAACACCCAAGTTCGATAATGAAGGTTATGGGTCAAAGGTCAAGGTCACTGGAGCCGAATAACGCTGCAGCGCGGCTGGTGATCTAGCGTCTTAACGCTCTAGTTTGTTTTATTTTTATCTCCCCCCCCCCCCCCCCCTCTTTCTTGTTTTGATGTCTTTTCTAAAGGATGTTTATTCCCTCCCCTCCCCTTCATTGTTCGTTTACCTACCCAACCCTCCCTTCCCTATGTGGTTCTTCCTAAAGGTTCTTTGATTCTAGGAATTTTCATTCTCAAAATTAACATTTTTAATTTACCATTGGTTGTTTTTACTCTGTGTGTGTGTGTGTGTGGTCCTTCTCCTATCTCCCTCTAAAATCAATTCTATATCATCAAAATAATATACATCTATTTTTAATCTATTCCCCTCATATAAATATCTTCCCATAAAAACTTCCCTCTCCTTAAT
>CM065702.1:43083458-43088458 GCA_017654935.2 Phymorhynchus buccinoides | reverse complement strand
GCAAGTCATTCATCACTAATGATGTTGGGTTCATTGGAAGTTTTTAATAGCGAACAGAACAGAACAGAGCATAATGAGAACTGCTTTGAATCGCTCCACCCCCTCTCTCACTCTCTCACCCCCCACGCACCCCCCCCCCCCCCCCCCACAAAATGCCCCACACATTATAGCACTGGGTCCAAGTACACAAAATCAAAAAAAACCCTGAAAGGCCGGTGTCATGAGAAATAAGTACCCTTCAAAAGCGCACTAGAGCCATTCTTCTTTCATGTGATAGATAAATAAGTCAACTATTATTATTTAAAATATTGATACTTAAGTGCTCAATCTACACGGAAATAACCCAGAAATAGAGCAGGAGGGTGTAAATCTACATTTTTGCCGAGAAATCGATATACAAAGCCATGTCACTTAGTATCGTAATTTTCAAAATGGCGGACGATATAAACACAACCATCCGTGCAAAGAAAAATAAATAATAATAAATATTAGAAAATATCCCTGACTTCTCAATATTTAATGATGAATCTTCTGTTCTTCCTGCATGCCACAAGACGCCTCTGAATGTATTTAGGGGCGAATCTTTCGGAAACGGCAAGCAATTTGAATGAGGAAAAGAGTATTTCTTTCATGGGTTACATACTTTATGCAACACCGGGGTCCAGGGGTAACGTCCCCCTGCAGCTGAAGAAAACATTGATTTATGAAGGTATTTTAGTTCGCTTTTTCCACAGTTTATACAAATGCTTATTTTAAAGTGTTTGAGAAAAACGGTAGACACACAAAGATCTTGTTTGACAAATTAAAGAAAAAAGGAACTTCCTTTTCTGGTAAAATTCAAAAACAGGAAATCCTTGTACACCAGGAAAAGTTGCATTCATGTAGTAGAATGATTGGAAATTGTAATAGCACGGGAAAGCACATACTAAGTTATATACTTGTGGCGGTGCCATAGCCGATGAGGTTTAACCGAGGCGTGGTTACCGCTACACCTATCTGTATTAATACAAAAATCGGGACTTTACTGGTTTCGTACTGCCTCCGGGCATTGCCTCCAGTATTGTTCCCACCATCTTTGTATTTGTAAATGTCTCATATGTGTCTGATTCAGACCAAGAGGACGCAAAACACCATTTTCGTCGACGGGAAAGTACATTTATTTAGCATAAAAAATTAATGTGGGCTACTCGACCAAAGAGACCGCCTCTCTCTCTCTCTCTCTCTCTCTCTCTCTCTCTCTCTCTCTCTCTCACACACACACACACACGCACGCACACACATTCATTAATTCACACACCCACACAGAAAAGAAAAATTGCGCGCGCGTACGCATTATGCTTGCATGCTTGTGTTCGCGCCTTTGCATACGCGCGTGCGTATGTCAGTGTAGCGCTTGCATTTTGTGGTCCACGCGCGGGCACGCGCCCCCACGTGTGCTGTGTTAATGAGAAGGGCCTGGTAGAGGCATGTGGTGTGTGTTTATTAAAGGTCCCCCCCCCACCCCTCCCCCCAAAGAACAGAAAGGGGGTCTGGCGGTTTTTAATCAAAGAAAACCCACACGTTAAACATTGGGGGTGGGGGTGGAGGGAGAGAGAAAGAGAAAGAGAGAGAGAAAGAGGGGGAGAGAGAGAGAGACAGAGAGAGAGAGAGAGAGAAAGAGAGAGAGAGTTTTCGAGAGAGATAGTTCAAGGGCCATCATAGCAAGCTTCCGTTCATTAAGAAATGGGGCGGAGATGAAGAGAGATGGAGAGGGAGGGAGAGAGGAGAGAGAGAGAGAGGGAGGAAGAGAAGAGAGAGAGAGAGAGAGAGGGGGGGAGATAGACAGACAGAGAGAGAGAGAGTAGGGAGAGAGCGAGAGGTAAGGGAGAGAGAGAGAGAGAGAGAGAGAGGAGGGAGAGAGAGCGAGAGAGAGAGAGGGAGGGAGTGAGAAAGAGAGAGAGAGTGTTTCGAGAGGAGATAGTTCCAAGGGCCATCATAGCAACTTCCGTTCATTAGAAATGGGGCGAGGATGAAGAGAGAGAGAGGGAGGCCGAGGGGAGAGAGGAAGAGAGAGAGGAGAGGAATGAGAGAGAGAGAGACGAGAGCGAGAGAGTGAGGTGAGAGAGAGGAGAAGATGAGAAGAGACGAAGAGAGAGAGGGATCGAGACGAGAAGTGAGAGAGAGAAGAGAGAGAGAGAGAGAGAGAGTTTTTGTTGTTGAACAATTTGATATTTATTTTCATTACCAACATATTCGTCATATGACAAGGTGGGTGGGTGCGTGGTGGGTGGGTGGTTGGGTGTAATCGAAAGCAAAACAAAAATCGGCCATTGTCAACATCGAAACAATTAAATCAAATCTAAAGAATAAAGTAGATGAAAACAACCCAAACACATTATTTAACATGTCACATCGCTTCCATCCGTGTGGCCAAAACTCAAATGAAAAATAAACGTCTAATATCCGTTTAAAGGATTTCCTACTTTGTGTATGATTAATAAAGAGCAGGAGGAGGGTATCTTCTTTTCTGCTCTTCTGTGGTGGATGGAAGTTCAGTTTAACGTCGCGTATCGGCTTTCGCCATGTTACGACGATGCGAACAAACCAACCAGGTTATAAACAAAATTTTATGTCCGAATCACTGTCTTAAGCCAAAAGCCGAGAAAGCGACAGAATCTCTGCTGTGGTGGTGCGTCAGCTTCTTGTATAGCAGTAATTGCACACACTTAGGGCGCTGACCAAAGAAAATGACAGCAGAAGAGACAGTTTAAAACACAAAAAACAGCAAAAAATCAGCTATCTATCCGAGGGTGCCTGCCAGAACGGTCTATATCAAAAGGAATAAAGAGCACAGATGGGAGTTCTGGCATTCCCCCTCGATACATAGCTCTACTTGATTTCTCGGGTCCAGTAGAAAAATATTCAGATGCAGCAAACAAAATAAAAATGTTATAATTGTGGACTGGGATGGGGATATTAAAGGGAAGATGCCGCCAGCTACTATCTTCACGGCACCCCAGCAAGCTGGGAACTAGCCGACCCTAGACACTCCATAAGCAGTGGCCCAGGCCCCAACCAAACGGACAAACAAAGACAAACAAACAAATCCCTAACGACTGGGTAAAAAACCCACCACATTACATCTTTTAACATAAATGCAATATTGATGGTCCACCCCCGATAACGACTGCCTTAGAGTCATATACATAAAATTTGCACTCAACACGAGTGTTTATTAGAAAAGAAAGCTTTATTTATTTCTTAGTTTTAATCTAGCCTCTGCAACGGGGGGGGGGGGGGGAGAGAGAGAGAGAGAGGAGAGAGAGATGAGAGAGACGAGAGAGAGAGAGAGAGAGAGAGAGGAGATGAGAGAGAGAGAGAGAAGATGACTGTGAGAGAGAGCGAGAGAGAGAGAGAGGAGCAGAGAAGAGAGGAGAGGAGATGATGAAGAGAGAGAGAGAGAGAGAGAGAGGAGAGAGAGGAGAGACGCGAGATGAGAAACGGAGATTAGAGAGAGGAGAGACAGAGAGGTGCAGAGCGAGAGAGAGAGAGCGAGCGATGAGAGAGAGAGGAGACGATTGAGAGAGGAGAGAGGAGAGAGAGAGAGAGATGAGAGACGGAGAGAGAGAGAGAGAGAGATGAGAAGAGAGAGAGAGGAGAGAGACGAGAAGAGAGAAGAGGAGAGAGAGAGTCGGTGTGAAACCGAAACAATCAGAATAATATTGCGTTGGACAATACCAGCCGATTTCTATTTCTTCCAGGCTTTCGACGGGAAAACACAGCAGTGAACCGCAAAAACTGAAATGAAGTCGAAACACCAATACACCCAACGTACAGCCTTACATGGACCGTTTACAGTGTACCTAGAGGTTACAAAGCAGGCGTTACATTATTTCCCGTGGTGTGTGTGTGTGTGTGGTTGTTGTGTCGTGTGTGTTGGTGTGTGTGTGTGTCGTGAGAGATGAGTAGAGAGAGAGAGAAGAGAAGAGAGAGAGAGAGGTTTAAAAAAAAAAAAAGTGATGTGTCAAACTGTGTGGATGTGTGTGTGTTGGTGTGTGTGTGTTGTGGAGAGAGAGAGAGATGAGAGAGAGAAGAGAGATGAGGATGAGAGAACGGGAGAGACGAGAGAGACCAGAGAGAGAGAGTGTGTGTTTTACGTGTATGGTCACTCGTGTTGTGTGTGTGTGTGTATGTGTGAGAGAGGAGGAGAGAAAGAGAGATGAGAGAAAGAAGAAGACAGAGGATAGAGAAAGGAGAGAGAGAAGAGAGACGAGTGAGAGAGAGAGAGAGAGAGAGAGAGAGATAGAGAGATTAGAAAGAGCGTGTGTGCGGTGTTAAGAGAGAGAGGGAGAAGAGAGAAAGAGAGGAGAGCAGAGAGGAGAGAATGAGAGAGAACGAGAGAGAGAGAGAGAGCGAAGAAAGAGAAGAGAGACAGAGCAGGACAGACACAGAGAGAGGGCGGGAGACAGAGGCGAGGGAGGGTAGGTAATATAAAGGTTGAGGGACAAGACAGGCAAACGAAAGACAACCAAAAGCCGAACCCCTTTAGAAACAGAGGTTAAAAAGAAAAAGCAAACATGGCTCTAAGGTTTGGTAAACTATGCACCACTTGAACGGCACAGGGCTTTGGAAACTGTTACTGTCAGGCATAGCATATTCCTTTCGCACTTCTCTGTTCTGTCTCTCTCTCTCTTCAAGCATTTTCTCGTCCATGTTGTTTTTCTGCCTGTTTTGTGTGTTTTCTGCAATCTCTGTCTCTCTCTATCTCTGTCTCCCTCTGCCCCCCCATACTATTCTCTCTCTCTCTCTCTCGGTGTGTCTCCGTGTGTCTGATCTGTCTGTCTCTTTTCTTTACTAACATGACTTGAAGTTTGCAAGAAGGTTGCTCTCTCTCACTGAGTCTCTGTGAGAGCTCTCTCTCTTCTCTCTCTCATCTCTCTCTCTCTCTCTCCTATCTCTCTCTATCTATACCCCCTCTCTCTCTCACCTTATATCTATCGCCATCTATCTCTCTCTATCCC
>CM065702.1:43081240-43082958 GCA_017654935.2 Phymorhynchus buccinoides | reverse complement strand
CCCACCCCCACCCTCCTTCCCCCCCCCCACCACCCCCAACCTGCTCCCCACCCCCCTGTTCTCCCCCACAACCCCCCCTCCCCTGTTCTGGCACAAACGTTACCTTTACACCAACATCCCCCCATATTATTTGACCAACCCCCCCCCCCCCCCCGCTGATTGCGCGCAAAGCCCACCCTCAGTACCCTCATGACATGAATGAACCTGGTCCTATACCCTCCCCCTTGTCCCGCACCCCCCACTCCCCGGCACACCCACCCCCCGACCCACCTGAACCCCCCCCCTGACCACCCCCCCCCCCACCTGTGATGAATTTGAAACCCACCCAAATGGGCCCCCGATGACCCCCACCCCCCTTTTTCCTGCCCCTCGCCTGTAATTCTCCTCGATATGATCCCACCTTCCCCATCCCCACTTCTCCCTCCCCACCCTGTCTCTTGCCCCTTCAACGACCCCCTGACGCCCCCCCCCTGCCCGAACCTCCCCTCCGCCCTGGACCCAAATAATGAGTCCCCCCCCATTGAGAATATGCAAAACAAAATAAAAACATACCTTCCCCCCCAAACCCCCCAACCCCCCTACATTCACCAAGCCCCCCCCCTCCCCCTCCCCCCTCCCCCCCAACCCACCATGAAAAACACACACCACCCACTGTCCCCAAAATCCCCCCCCCCCACCCCCCCCCCCCAACACAACACCCTGTGTTATCCCTGGCCGAGGAATGGTGAACACAACCTTTTCACCCCCATGATTTCTTTTCCTTTTCTCACCTCCCCCCAACCCCCTCACACAATAAAACTTCTAAGTCCCTGGAAGCCACTTTCTACACCTTCCCCCAAACCACCCACACCCGCCAACACCCAACTGTTGCATGAAAAACATCATAATAAACCTACCACCCAAAAATCACCACACCAATAAAACCTACCCACACCAAACACACTAACCCTACCGTGACACCCCCCCACACCCCACACCTACCCCTCCATTGCCCCTGATCCCCCCCCCACTAACTTACCCCCCACATCACCCTTCACAACTCCACTACCCACCACCCACCTACCACCAACCCACCCACCCACCTAATACCTTAACCACATTAAACGCCTACCCCACCAGCGCACCCCCTCCTACAACACCCCACCCCCACCGTACCGCCTCATCCTCTTCCCCCCCTATCCCCTGTTCGTATTGAACACTTCCCCCCACCCCCCTTTCTCCCCCCCCCCCCCATTATGACCACCCTCCCACAACCCTCCCCCCCCTCCCCCCCACCGACCCCCCTGTTCGTAGGACCCCCCCCCCCCACCCCCCCTGTTTCCCCCCCCCCCCCCCTCCCCTCTGTCCCCCCCCCCCTTATCCCCCCCCCCTTCCCCCCCCCCCCCCCCCCGCCACTCATCCCCCCCCCCCCCCCCCCCCTCTCCCCCCCCACACAAAAATACTCTCACATATACATACCACCCACTACCTCCCCCCCCCGTATCCTCACCCCCCCCCTCCCACCCCCCCCCCCCACACCCCCCTCAACCCCCTCACCCCACACCCCCCCCCCACATCATCCCCAACCCACCACGCCTCAACCCCCCCAACCCCCCTAGTACCCCCCCCCCCCCCACCGACACAACCCCATCACCAACCTCCCTTACCCCTTACCTTTCCAACTAAATCCAAACCTCTACTCGACTACACAACCCCCTTCAACTCCCCCCCCACACCTC
>CM065702.1:43056240-43058740 GCA_017654935.2 Phymorhynchus buccinoides | reverse complement strand
AGAGAGAGAGAGAGAGAGAGAGAGAGAGCGAGCGAGCGAGCGAGAGAGAGAGAGAGAGAGAGAGATGGGGGGAGGGGGGGGGGGGGCGCATTGAGGCAAAAGATAACTAAATAAGACTGCACGTGAAGTACACAAAGCGAAAGTAAACCCGGCAAAAGATTGTTTTTAAAGAGACGAAACAGACAAACAGAATCCTAAGACACCAATGAATGAATGAATGAATAACCATCCATCCGTCAGTCCATCCATCCACACATCAATCTATCCTTCCTGTCAATCCATGCATCAATCCAACATTCCGTCAATCCATCCAGACATCAATCTATCCCTCCTGTCAATCCATGCATCAATCCAACATTCCGTCAATCCATCCACACATCAATCTATCCTTCCTGTCAATCCATGCATCAATCCAACATTCCGTCAATCCATCCACACATCAATCTATCCCTCCTGTCAATCCATGCATCAATCCAACATTCCGTCAATCCATCCACGCATCAATCCAACATTCCGTCAATCCATCCCATCAATCCATCCACACATCAATCCAACATCCCGTCAATCCATCCACACATCAATCCAACATCCCGTCAATCCATCCATGCATCAATCCAACATCCCGTCAATCCATCCATCAATCCAACATCCCGTCAATCCATCCATCAATCCAACATTCCGTCAATCCAACATCCCGTCAATCCATCCATCAATCCAACATCCCGTCAATCCATCCACACATCAATCCAACATTCCGTCAATCCATCAATCCAACATTCCTTCAATCCATCCATCCATCAATCCAACATTCCGTCAATCCATCCATCCAACATTCCGTCAATCCAACATTCCGTCAATCAATCCATCCAACATTCCGTCAATCCATCCATCCAACATTCCGTCAATCCATCCATCCATCCATCCAACATTCCGTCAATCCATCCATCCATCCATCCAACATTCCGTCAATCCATCCATCCATCAATCCAACATTCCGTCAATCCATCCATCCATTAATCCAACATTCCGTCAATCCAACATTCCGTCAATCCATCCATCCATCCATCCAACATTCCGTCAATCCAACATTCCGTCCATCCATCCATCCAACATTCCGTCAATCCATCCATCCATCCATCCAACATTCCGTCAATCAATCCATCCAACATTCCGTCAATCCATCCATCCATCAATCCAACATTCCGTCAATCCATCCATCCATCCATCCATCCATCCATCAATCCAACATTCCGTCAATCCATCCATCCATCAATCCGACATTCCGTCCATCCATCCATCCATCCAACATTCTGTCAATCCATCCATCCAACAATCCAACATTCCGTCAATCAATCCATCCATCCATCCAACATTCCGTCAATCCATCCATCCAACATTCTGTCAATCCATCCATCCAACAATCCAACATTCCGTCAATCAATCCATCCATCCATCCAACATTCCGTCAATCCATCCATCCAACATTCCGTCAATCCATCCATCAATCCGTCAATCCATCCATCCAACATTCCGTCAATCCATCCATCCATCAATCCAACATTCCGTCAATGCATCCATCCAACATTCCGTCAATCCATCCATCCATCATTCCGTCAATCCATCCATCCATCAATCCAACATTCCATCAATCCATCCATCCAACATTCCGTCAATCCCATCCATCAATCCAACATTCCGTCAATCCATCCATCCAACATTCCGTCAATCAATCCATCCAACATTCCGTCAATCCATCCATCCAATCCAACATTCGATCCATCCATCCAACAATCCGTCAATCCATCCATCCAACATTCCGTCAATCCATCCATCCATCAATCCAACATTCCGTCAATCCATCCATCCAACATTCCGTCAATCCATCCATCCATCCATCCAACATTCCGTCAATCCATCCATCCATCCATCCAACATTCCGTCAATCCATCCATCTATCAATCCAACATTCCGTCAATCCATCCATCCATCAATCCAACATTCCGTCAATCCATCCATCCAACATTCCGTCAATCCATCCATCCAACATTCCGTCAATCAATCCATCCATCCAACATTCCGTCAATCCATCCAACATTCCGTCAATCCATCCATCCATCCATCCATCCAACATTCCGTCAATCCATCCATCCATCCATCAATCCAACATTCGATCCATCCATCCAACATTCCGTCAATCCATACATCCATCCATCCAACATTCCGTCAATCCATCCATCCATCATTCCGTCAATCCATCCATCCATTCAACATTCCGTCAATCCATCCATCCAACATTCCGTCAATCCATCCATCCAACATTCCGTCAATCCATCCATCCGTCAATCCATTCATCCAACATTCCGTCAATCCATCCATCCATCCAACATTCCGTCAATCCATCCATCCATCCATCATTCCGTCAATCCATCCATCCAACATTCCGTCAATCCATCCATCCATCAATCCAACATTCCGTCAATCCATCCATCATTCCGTCAAT
>CM065702.1:43041240-43043740 GCA_017654935.2 Phymorhynchus buccinoides | reverse complement strand
ATTTTCTTCAGCTAGGCTAGACTTTGGACTGTGTTTTCTCAAAATGGCCGCCACTCACCCTACTAACTTTAAATGCTCATAACTCTGGAACGGAAAAAGATACAATAATGGTTCTTGCATCATTAGAAAGAGAATTATCTGTCATTTTCAAATGCATAATTATCTCAGAATGGTCAGTTTGACACTTAATGTCCCTTTCGTGGTGCGGGGTGACATATTTGCTTTGACAAAGAAAAAACACATGCATACAAAAATTGTACTTCAACAAAATTCAAAATGCAATGGATATCATTATTGAAAGAAAATTTACAACGATAAAAATGCGGGCTTGCATAATAATTTACCGATGTCAACTTTCTAATTTTAGTAAAACGATCAATTCAGTTAACACCGACAGGCGCAGTATCAAATCGATGCTGCATGTTTTATCGGCTCAGTGACTCTCTCTCTCTCTCTTCGTTTTCCTCGTCTGTTTCTCTCTCTCTCTCTCTATATCCTATCTCTCTGTTTCTCTCAATCTCTCTCTCTCATCTCTCTCTCTCTCTCTCTCTCTCTCTCTCTCTCTACTCTCTCTCTCTCTCTCTCTCTCTCTGTTTGTTTTCTATCTTGATCTCTGACATACTTTCATACCCACTTGTCATGATAATTTTTATGGCGATGACAATAAAACTGTCAAAACTCTCTCTCTCTCTCTCTCTCTCTCTCTCTCTCTCTCTCTCTCTCTCTCTCTCTCTCTCTCTCTCTCTCTCTCTCTCTCTCTCTCTCTCTCATGGTTGAAGTAATGTTTGTTTTCTATGCTTGATGTGTTATTAAGCTGACATACTTTGCATACCCACTTGTCATGATAATTTTTATGGCGATGACAATAAAACTGTCAAACTCTCTCTCTCTCTCTCTCTCTCTCTCTCTCTCTCTCTCTCACACACACACACACACACACACACACACACACACACACACACACACACACACACACAACACACGCACACGCACGCACACACACACATTCTTCGCTAATTTCCCAGTAACAGCTTGTTAAGAGGAAAAGAAAAGGTGTACTTTAGTCACCATCTGTTGAGGTTTTATCTACAAATAACAATCGTGTGTGTGTGTGTGTGTGCGTGTGCGCGCGCGTGTAGTATATGTGTGTGCGTTGCTGCTGTTGTTGTCGTGCCCTGGCTTAAAGACTCCAGGGATCATCCCAACAAAAGCTGAAGCACTTGAACACGACGGTACAAATGCACCAGCTAGGGATGAGAACATTACGTGTGTGACCGGGTTTTTTTTATGACCCCGCCACGTGGGTAGCCACACTTCTGTGTGTGTGTGTGTGTGTGTGTGTGTGTGTGTGTGTGCGTGTGTGCGTGCGTGTGCGTGTGCGCGTGCGTGCGTGTGCGTGCGCGTGCGCTAGTCTGTCATATTCAATTGTGACCTCCAAATAATATAGCGGAGGAAGCCTCTGCTATTCTAGAAAAATGAGTCAGAATGTGTATATAGTGGCGATGCTCTGTCCAAATAACGTAGCCGCTCTTCCATAGCATTAGGTATTATTAGGTTAAAAAAAAGTGTTCTCTCTCTCTCTCAATCTCTCTCCCTCTCTCTCCCCCCATCTCTCTCTCAAAGGTGCTACCACGAACAACAACAACAAAATCCTCACACCGAACGCATGAATAAACATGAATAATATTTACATCATCAAGAATCTGGCTTCCAAATTAATTTCACAACTGATCTCTGATTAAAAACGAAGATAGAAAAACTCATCCTTTCATACAGCCAACTATCTTGTCACGAAATCAACTTCACAAGAAGCAAAAAACAAAAAAGCATCTACGCATTTAATTAACACTACTCTTCTTTCTTCACAGTTAGTATCTTGAACTTATCGTCTTTTGTTTTTATATATATCCAATTGTCTTTATCCACGCACTTCATTCAAAGATGTCACAAATAACTTCGCTCTTCAATTCTGCGATGACAGATAGCTAGCTAACCCCCCCCCCCCACCCCCCCCCCCCCCCCCCCCCACCCCCCCCCCCCCCCCCCCCCCCCCCCCCCCCACCCCCCCCCCCCCCCCCCCCCCCCCCCCCCCCCCCCCCCCCCCCCCCACCTTTCCATGATGGGGTCACACACAAACCTTTGCCACGAGTACACCACACAACACCACACAACACCCAAATCCTTCTTGATCACAACACCGCTGGTCGAATCCTACCCTACTGCACTTAACGCCTTCTGTGCGGTGTGGTGTGCTAGCTAGTTCAATCTTTCCCACATAGTTCTTCTTTTCTGGTCCGGGCTATTGTATTTGGTTGTATTGGACGGAGCCTGCGGCCTGCTGCCTTGTACTGTAGATTACAACCAACCTCCGCAACCACCACCATCATCATCATCACCACATCACAGCCTCAACCAATATAATTATTGTGTGAGTGTGTGTGTGTGTCTTCATACAAAGCAATAAGCTTCTTCGGTCTCCCTCCTCCTCCTTCTCCCCCCC
>CM065702.1:43031240-43033740 GCA_017654935.2 Phymorhynchus buccinoides | reverse complement strand
GAATACTAACCCTATCCCTAACCCTAGCCCTAAACCTAAACCCTACCCCCCACTATGTACTGCAGTACACCGCGATTTGTCACAGTTGTGGTTCGTTGCGTTTTTCCGTCTTATAGGGTGGGGGGTAGGGTTAGGCTTACGGCTAGGGTTAGGGATAGGGTTAGTATTCCAAAAAGGTTATTAGCTAAAAATGTTCCTAAAATACAGCTTTATGTATGGTAAGAAAGGCAAAAACGGAAAAATACAATTAACCGAGATATGTAGGGGGGGCAAAAGTTTCAAGAAATGCCACATCACGTTTGTGGACAACAAAGGCGTATATATCCTGTTCTGTTGCTGTTATTGTTTTATGCTAAGGCCGTGTACACACATAAACGGAGATTCCTCGCAGAAACCCATGCGCAATCCATAAATAAGAGAAACAAAGAAGGGAAAAGATTTGCGCATGTGTCCGAATTTTCGCTATAAACTTTTATCCTTCTTTCTTCCACTTATTTATGGTTTTCCGTACGGAACTTACGCGTCTAATGTGAACCCGGCCTAAGACCAGAAGACTAACGAGACCTTGCCTCTAAACAAGAGTGCTGCCATGCATATTTCAGCCCAAAAGTTCCACTAAATTTACCTGTGTATAGAACAAAATCCATCTGCAGTATTGGGGATTCTTCTGTGACATATATAAAATAAGGTCTATCCTTACTTCCCCAAACTAAGACAATTGAGGAATATCACTCAATGTATCCATAAATTGTCTCATTGTTATTTCATCTTCGCTTCATGTCACATGCATTGTACCATTGTACCATTGTCTCCATCTCATCATCATTCTCTGTCTGTCATGTTTTCAGACCCACTGAGGACCTATTTCTTCATTGCTATTCATAAATAAAGACGTTGAAACAAGCAAAGAGTGTTTTGTGCTCATTTACTTTGGATAATAGGACCCCAATTTGATGCCTTTTAGTGACATAGGTGTTAAATCACTGTGGTGCTAAATTGCGACAATGGCGGTGAAAGGGCTAAATCACAATGTTACTTCTCGATATCTGATCATACATTTCGCTGACAGACTTTCCGTGCGGATAAGAAATCGAAATAAGTACAGTTTCGAAATTCTACAATCGGACTAGCTATTTCCTATACAATTTCCCCCCCCCCCCCCCCCCCCAATCTCTCTCCTATTATGATCAGCACGCACGCGCTACTAATAAATCAAATCTAGACCAATACACGCATTTTCATCACAACTTGATAGAGGATTGATCGAAATTTGATCAAGCGGGCATAAAATGATACCCCAATCTGACAGTCGCTGATTCTATTTTTGCCGGTCCACGCAAAGCGCATTGATTGGTCCATTAACGTCCACCACCTCGCTCTCTACACTGATTGGACGAAATGTGCTGACGTGCAAATGACGTCACATCCATCATTCGCTATTGATTGGCTAAGGGGAAGTTGATCACGCACTCTCTCTGCATAATATAATCGTGCCGCAACTAGGTTGTATGTGTGTAGTTTTTGTGTGCGTGCATATCTTTTTATGTTTGTCTGTCGGTCGTTGCATGTCTGATTGTGTGTGAGGGTTTCTGTCTCTGTCTACGTTTGCTTCTGCCTCAGTCTGTCTGTCATTCCTTATATATATATACAACCCCTTGTTTGCCTGTCTGCCTGCCTAACCCCTCCCACCCTCTCTCTCTCTCTCTCTCTCTCTCTCTCTCTCTCTGACCATGTCTTAGTGCGTTAGTCTTTCTTTTCATCTCTCTCTCTCTCTCTCTCTCTCTCTCTCTCTCTCTCTCTCTCTCTCTCTCTCTCTCTCTCTCTCTCTCCCTCTCTCACTGAGTATCTATGAGTCGGAGTCTCTCTCTCTCTCTCTCTCTCTCTCTCTCTCTCTCTCTCTCTCTCTCTCTCTCTCTCTCTGCAGCCTAGGTGACTGGACTGAAAATATGCAATTCCACATCGTACTGTCTGTAGGTCTATGTGTGCATGTCTATACACCCCCCCCCCCCCCCCCTCTCTCTCTCTCTCTCTCCCTCACTGAGAATCTGAGTCGGAGTCTCTCTCTCTCTCTCTCTCTCTCTCTCTCTCTCTCTCTCTCTCTCTCTCTCTCTCTCTCTCTCTCTCTCTCTCTCTCTCCTCTCTCCCTCTCTCTCTGAGTCTCTCTCTCTCTTTCTCTCTCTCTCTCTCTCTCTCTCTCTCTCTCTCTCTCTCTCTCTCCCTATCTCTCTCTCTCCCCCCTTCTCCGAGTCTCTATGAGTCATGTCTCTCTCTTTCTCTCTTGCTCTCTCCCCCTCTCTCTCAGTCTCTGGGAGTCTCTCTAGTGGAAATATGCAATTCCACACGGCTGGCACTGCTTCCTTCGGGCCAGATTGGAGAGAGTGGCTTCCAGATCAGATTAGTAGTCAAAATGGGGGAAGGAGAGAGAGAGAGAGCGAGAGAGAGAGAGAGAGAGAGAGAGGGGGGGGGCAGAGACAGAGAGAGAGAGAGAGAGAGAGAGAGA
>CM065702.1:43018740-43021240 GCA_017654935.2 Phymorhynchus buccinoides | reverse complement strand
GCGTGTGTGTGTGTGTGTGTGTGTGTGTGTGTGTGTACGTGCGTGTATATGCTCGCTTAAGCGTGTGCGCATGCTTGCTCACACGCTGATGAGAAAGGATCTAGGTAGCAGATGACCATAAGCAAAACGCTGGCACGAACAAACAACTCACGGTTGATAAATGATGGGAACATATATTATAATGCTCGGTTCTCAGCAGGGATAAAATAATGCATTATACACAATGTGTATCTATGCCTGTATTGTTGGTGTCACTGAGGGGGAGAGAGAGAGAGAGAGAGAGAGAGAGAGAGAGAGAGAGAGAGAGAGAGAGAGAGAGAGAGAGAGAGAGAGAGAGGGGGGGAGGGGGAGAGAGAGGGGGAGAGAGGGGGGGGGAGGGAGGGGGGAGAGAGAGGGGAGAGAGAGAGAGAGAGAGAGAGAGAGAGAGAGAGAGAGAGAGAGAGAGAGAGAGAGAGAGAGAGACAGACAGAGAGACAGGGACAGAGAGAGACGAGGAGTCTATTCCAACAGAGCCAACGGTCTTTATGCAACAGAAGATCTAGGTATAAGGTACCTCTCACAGAGAGAGACAAAGAGAGACAAGACAGACAGACAGACAGAGAGAGAGACAGTGAGAGAGAGGAGAGAGAGAGAGAGAGAGAGAGAGAGAGAGAGAGAGAGAGAGAGAGAGAGAGAGAGAGAGAGAGAGAGAGAGAGAGAGAGAGAGAGAGAGAGAGAGAGAGAGAGAGAGAGAGAGAGAGAGAGAGAGAGAGAGAGAGAGAGAGAGAGAGAGAGAGAGAGAGAGGAGAGAGAGAGAGAGAGAGAGAGAGAGAGAGAGAGAGAGAGAGACGAGAGAGAGAGAGAGAGAGAGAGAGAGAGAGAGAGAGAGAGAGAGAGAGAGAGAGAGAGAGAGAAGGTGCTTCTGTACTGAAGTTCCCGAATACCGACATGATCAGACTTACAATTATCCGAACGCTCCCCGCATTCCACACTCTGAGTGAAACAGAGAGAGAAACAGATAGACAGACAGACAGACAGGCAGACTAGACTGGGAGACAAGAGTCACAGATAAAATGTTCCACTGTACAAAAGGCACGCTCATCCACATAACCATAAACTCGCTTTCTGCATTCAGTGAGACAGGCAGGCAGGCAGACAGACAGACAGACGGACAAACAGACAGACAGAAAAAGACAAAAGGTTTGATTGGTATTGGTATTTGGTATATATATATTCTAGTCACAGAGACTTATCTCTGTGAAATTCAGGCTGCTCTCCCCCGGAGAGCGCGTCACCGCAAGTGCAGCGCCTACCCAATTTATGATGATTGCACTCAAAGAGTTCCCACAGACAGGCAGAGGAAAGAATCTCAATGGCTCGTTCATACAGTCATCTGAATTACATTCCTTCCTCTGCATTCAAAAAGAAACAGACAGACAGACTGACAGACAGACAGACAGACTGACAGACAGACAGGAAGGTATAGAGCACTAGCAAATCTATGCAGAGGGAATAACATATTAGCATAACGTCGATGACAGCAGAAAGACATCCCGCTGTCTGGTATGATCAAACCGATTAGCTAGGTTTCCCAAGTACACCCCCCCATCCCTCTCCCCCTCCCCCACCCCACTAAAACAAATGGTTGGAGCTGCGCTTGCGGCGACGATCTCTCCAGGCGGGAGCAGCCCGAATTTCACAGAGGTAAGTCTCTGTGACTTACGCTCAAAATACCAGATGCTAAAAGTATTCACACAAATATTTAAATAAACCCTTTGCCTGCATTCCAAAAGAGACTGAGTGAAGGACAGACTGAGACAGACACACACACAACAACACAGTCACACTGTCTAATATTCTGTTTCTAAAGGTCATTACTGTCCAGAATGAATGTCCAGAATTAGTACTGACAGTCAGGTTCACCCATACAAATCTCTGGGCTAAACTCGCTCTCTGCATTTAAAAAAAAAAAAAGAGACGGGCGGACAGACAGACAGACAGACACACAACTTCTACTCTTCTATTTCTAAAGGCCCCTGCAAACAGAGATACGGACAGAATGACTCAGTCATACAACTATCTCAACTAAACCTCTCTTTGTATGTACACGAACAGACGGACAGACTGACTGACAGACTGACAGACACACACACACAATTTCTACTCTTCTATTTCTAAAGGTCCATGCAGACATCATTATACGGACAGAATGACTCAGTCATACAATTATTTGAACTAAACCTCTCTTTGTATACACGAACAGACGGACAGACAGACAGACATAATCTATTCTATTTCTAAAGGCTCCTGCAAACAGATGGACGAACAGAATGACTCAGTCATACAATTATCTGAACTAAAACCTTTGTATGTACACGAACAGACGGATGGACGGACAGACAGACAGACAGACATAATCTATTCTATTTCTAAAGGTCCATGCAGACAGAAATACGGACACAATGACTCAGTCATACAATTATCTGAACTAAAACCTCTCTTTGTACGTACACGAACAGAC
>CM065702.1:43008740-43013740 GCA_017654935.2 Phymorhynchus buccinoides | reverse complement strand
TTCTGACGAAAAAGACCCGATCCCTGGGATCAGGTGTTTTCCCTTTAAACGAGAGAGAGGGAGGGAGAGGGAGAGAGAGAGTTAGAGAGAGAGAGAGAGGGAGAGAGAGAGAGAGAGAGAGAGAGAGAAGAGAGAGAGAGAGAGAGAGAGAGAGAGACGAGAGAGAGAGAGAGAGAGAGACAAGAGAGAGAGAGAGAGAGAGAGAGACAGAAGATCGAGAGAGAGAGAGAGACAGAGATCGAGAGAGAGAGAGAGAGAGTGAGAGAGAGTGGGTGGAGATTGTGGGAGGAGAGGAGAGAGAGACAGAGAGGAGAGAAGAGAGACAGGAGAGACGAGAGAGAGACAGACAGAGAGTAGAGAGAGAGGGAGAGAGAGAGAGAGAGAGAGAGAGATAGAGAGGAGAGAGAGAGAGAGAGAGAGAGAGGAGGAGAGGAGAGAGAGAGAGAGAGAGAGAGAGAGAGAGAGAGATCAGTTTTTGAACTTTTTTTCTTTCTCAGTTTTTCTTTTTCCTTTCTTTTCGGCTTTTGTGTTTCTTTCTCTTACACCAATCTTTCATTGTTTTTTTTATGTTTTTTTTAAAATTTGTATTTATTCAAGGGCACTTGATCTTCTTCTTCCGAGAATTTTGATGCCACCTACCCTATTCTTACCCCCCCCCCCCCCCCCCCCCCCCCTCCCCAACCTGCCTCTTTCGTTTTAAAACCTCGGGTCACGTTCTCCAAATATAATCCCTTCTAGTCTCAATCCCTCTAGCTTTTTTTAACTTCCACCCCCCTCCTCCACCCCTCCACAGTTAAAGACACACTGACCCACCACGATTAAGTCCCTTTTTCTGGGTAGCTGTGACCCACATACAGATGCCCCCAAACTTCAAATTGAGGCTGCTCTTTTAAAATGATGTTTCGTTGTCAATTGGGGGGCATTTGTGTGGGAGTCAAAACAAGATTTCTCGCCAGCTATGCGAGGGAAAACACGTGAAACCCGTGATTTTGACACGTGATCTGGTGGGTCTTTAAAGTACCCTTATTTCGCAACCACCCCCCTCTTTAATATTCTTCATGTTTTAAGGCTATTAAAAGTATTATTCGTGTGGCATTCTACTACACACACCTCAGCATAACAAAGAGCGTAGCGAGGATACAGAATATTTAAATATACGAGAAGCTAGGTACAGTGAAACTCGCTTAACTCAAAACTGAAGGGACTGACATTTTATTTTGAGTTTGAAATAAAAAGACTTTTTAATATGAGGAAAATCCTTAATTTCTGATCGCTTCTCGGCCTTTTGGCTAAGACAGTGATTCAGGAACATAAATTTGTGTTTATACCTTGGTTGGTTTGTTCAGCCCGTCGTACATGGCGAAAGCCGATACGCGACGTTAAACTGAACTTCCAGGAAAATCCTTTTTTTTTTTTACCCCTTTTCAACGCTAGCCATTTTCTCAGCTAAAACTTTCCATTACACTTACCTGGGTGGAGAAAAGATTGTGTCTGTGGATATATACTGTGGATTCCTCTGTGACGTGCATAAAATAGGGCCTCTCCTTAACTACCCAAAGTAAGAACACAATGTCACTGGATATCAGACCCTCATTTGATGCCTTTTAGTGACATGGGTGTCAAAGATCCAACAGATCATGTGTCAAAATCACGGGTTTCACGTGCTTTCCCTCTTATAGCTGGTAAGAAATCTTGTTTTGACCAGGTTTCACTCCCATACAAATGCCCCCAAATTGAAAACGAAACATCAAGTTAAAGAGCAGCCTCAATTTGAAGTTGGGGGCATTTGTATATGGGTCACAGCTACCCAGAAATAACCAAGGGACTTAACCGTGGTGGGTCAGTGGGTCTTTAAATCATTGTGGTGCCAAGAGGCGACAGTGGCGGGACCAGTGGAGTTACCCAGTCTTTTTGAGTTGTCAGGGCTAGGGATCCACTGTATATATATATATATATATATATGCGAGCAGCGACATTCGTTCTGAGAACCCAACAATGATCTCTGCCCACTGGGGGCTTCATTTTAGTGTCTGCTCGCTTCGCATTCTGTTCAACTGAAACGATCTGGGAAACATAGAGGGTGAAGGGTGAAGGGGGAGAGGGGGGGATTTTGATGGGGTGCACAAAAAAAAGATGATGGGGGGGGGGGGGGGGGGGGGGGGGAGGGAGGGGGGGGGGAGAGAAAGGGGTGACAGGATATGAAAAGGGAGTTGACCTATGACCCCTCGAACCGGTCATGCCCTTGACCTTTTGCTGAAGGGTCAATGAGGTCTCACAGCTGGTGTGTGTGTGTGAGACAATGGCGGTATGGTCTGGTACTTTCTGCCCAACTGCTTTTTTTTCTTTTGTTCCTCGTTTGATGTCTTTGTTATTATCGGTCTTCTCGTTTGAACTCGTCTGTCTCGTCTGTCTGTCTGTCTCCGGCTCTCTCTCTCTCTCTTTCTCTCACTTCTTTTTGTTTTTTGGTCCAAGAAATAATGAACTGAGAGAGAGAGAAGGAAAAAGACGAGAAACAAACACCTGAGCGACAGGAAGTAAACAAACGGAAAAGGAGTGGGAAAAGTCAGCACACACAAAAAGAAGAAGAAAGAAACCCTGCACATTTCATGACTGGAAGAATAAATGATGAAGAAGAATAGAGGGCTTAACAAACCTCTTTCAGCTTTCATTCTTGACTGTTCCATCTTCTTCTTCTTCATTCTTCTGTGTTCCCGGGCCATACGGCCATAATGTATAAGGTACGTATGTGTCCCGGTTTTCCAGTTTTTTTCACTGGTGATGGTCTCCCCCCGCATGCGTACAGCCGACACATTCCGATTTCGGAGGAGTTCAAAGGAGGATTGTGTTGGGCAAAAGGTAGAAGTATGGGCCGGCCAATACGTCAGAAAGATAGTAGTATGACAGAAAGCAAAGGGAGAAACAGAGTCAAAGAGTTACAAGCACAGAACTTCCAGAAGGTGTGGGGAACTATTTTTTAAAATTTTTAACGAAAGACACGCCCCCGGTTATCCCACGGGGCAGAATTTTTTCCATCTAAATTTTTTTTAAACTTTTTTTTTTTTTTTTTTTTTAATTTCTCGGCCAAACCCACTCAAATACCATGTCGTGACCGCCCTCAATGTTTAATCTGACAGAGCCTCATTTTCTCCTTTGCTTAAATCTTCAGCTGTTTTGGCCCCACCCCCCCCACCCCCACCCCCCGCCCCGTTTCTAAAAGGCCCTTCCCCCCAATCCCGACTATCTTCTCAAACTCATCTCTCAAGCTACGCTTGAGTTTTTTGCTGGGTGCAAGCTATAAACAAAATAATTGTGTGTGTGTGTGTGTGTGTGCGTGTGCGTGCGTGTGTGTGTGTGTGTGTGTGTGTGTGTGTGTGTGTGTGTGTGAATGTGCGTGCGTGCTGTACGTGCGCGTGCGTATGTGTGTGCAACGCTGTTATGTTACTTAATGAAATCTTCCTTCCCCCTCTTTTTGCTATAAAATATTGCTTTCTGGCAAGCTATGCGGGGGAGATTGTATGGCTTGAAAAGAAAGATTGAAATGCACTTAAAACAGTTAGATTGCACAGAAGCGAGCTTACGCGGCAAGCACGCCATGCGCACTGCGCGAAACGCACGCACACACGCACAACGCGACACACACACAGCTAGTTTTAGGCATCATGTACACGCGTTTTCTCTCGCGTTATATCTCTCTCTCTCTATGTCCCTCTCTCTCTCTCTCGCTCTCACCCTCGCCCTCTCTCTGCCACCCCTCTCTCTCTTTGTTCTCTCTGTGCTCTCTCCTTCTCTCTCTCTCGCCCTGCTTCTCTCTCTCTCTCTCTCTCTTTCTCCTCTCTCGCTCTGCTTTCTCTCTCTCTCTCTCTCTCGTCTCTCTCTCTCTTCTCTCTCTCTCTTCATCTCTCTCTTCTCTTTCCTCTATCGCTCTCTCTCTCTCTCTCTCTCTCTCTCTCCCCCCTCCGGTCTCTCTCATTCTCTCTCATCCTCTCCTCCCTCTCATACCTCCCTCTCTCTGTGATGAAGTGTGTGCTATGTCCGTGCTCGTCTGTTTGATAGACAAACAACATGGCTTCCAGCAGTGTTTAGACTTCCTCCATGAGAGAAGAGATTGTGTATGTGCTGTGTGTGCGCGTGCGCGCGCGTGTGTGTCTGTGTGGGCGTGCGTGATGTGTGAGTGAGAGACAGAGAGAGGGAGAGAGAGAGAGAGAGGGGCTAGAGAGAGAGAGAGAGAGAGAGAGAGAGAGAGAAGAGAGTGTGCGGGGAGACAGTGTGTGTGTGTGTGTTGTGTGTGTGTGTGTGTGGTGAGAGAGAGAGAAGTAATGTGTGCGTGTGCGAGAGAGTGAGAGAGAGTGTCGATATGAGAGAGAGCCCAGAGAGAGAGAGAGATGAGATGAGATGAGATGAGATGAGATGAGATGAGATGAGATAGAGAGAGAGAGAGAGAGGAGTGTGTACGTGTGTGTGTGTGTGTGTGTGGTGTGTGTGTGTGTGTGTGTGTGTGTGTGTGTGAGAGAGAGGAAGAGAGAGAGAAGGAGAGTGTTTGTGTGTGTGTTTGTGAGAGAGAGATGAGATAGGTAGAGAAGAGAGGAGAGAGGAGAGAGAGAGAGAGAAGAACAGACTAATGAGAGTGAGTTGAGAGAGAGAGAGACAGAGAGAGAGAGTAGGAGAGAGAGAGCCAGATAGGAGACAGACATAGAAGTGAGAGTAGGAGAAGAGAGAGAGACAGAGAGGAGAGGTGAGAGAGAGAGAGAGAGAGAGAGAGGAGAGAGAGGGAGAGAAGAGAGAGAATAGGGGAGAAAGAAAGAGTAGACGATAACAGAGCGACAGAAACCAGAGACAAAAGGGAACAAAGGATAGAAAAAAAATAATCTAGAACGAAACTACAATCTACCAACTCTCCCTAAAAACAAACAGAAAATATTAAAACCGCCCCGCGTCTAACCCTGTGATGTGTTTGCCCATCTCAACAAACACACTAATACGACGTGGACGATGATTAGCCA
>CM065702.1:42997008-43002008 GCA_017654935.2 Phymorhynchus buccinoides | reverse complement strand
ATCGCTGTAATGAGAGAATGAAGTCAATCTTGACTTGACTTGACTTGAACTGAGAGACAATTAACTTTTCAACTCCTTGGTATTGGTATATTCTAGTCACAGAGACTTATCTCTGTGAAATTCGGGCTGCTCTCCCCGGAGAGCGCGTCACCGCAAGTGCAGCGCCTACCCAATTTAAAAAAAAAATTTGGGGGGAGGGGGGGGCACAGGGTGAGGAGGGGTGTGGGGGCACACTTGGAAAACCTAGCTATCAATTTGGCCATACCAGGCAGCGGGATTTCTCCCTGCTCTTATCGACTTTCAACTGCCGTGGGATGCTTACGCGCGTAAAGCGCAACCTAGCTTTATCCCCATCTGAAGGACTCGACGTTCAGTTTGATTTTCCTGTCGAACTAGAAAGAAAGGGCGAGGGGACCGGGGTTCAAACCCGGGTCACTCACGCTGCAGTCAGGCATTACAGTTGGCAGGCGAACGTCTTGACCACTCTGCCACCTTTCTCCCTAGCCTATTCTGCAGTAGTTTGTGGCGAGAATGTTACCGTAGGTTCCTGGCCGGGAGATTTATGGCTGAAGGCAGACATGGCTGGACAGGACACGTCATGTAACTAACAGGTGTTGAGGAATAAATCGTTAGTACTGGTCAGTCAGTGAGAGAGTGACTGTGCGTGACTGAGAGAGAGAGAGAGAGAGAGAGGGGGAGAGGAGGGGGGAGAGAGAGAGAGAGAGAGAGAGAAGAGAGAGAGAGAGAGATAATGAGAGAGAGAGGGAGGGTAGAGAAAGAGGGGGAATATATAGAGGGAGAGAAAAAAGAGAGATATCAGAGTGAGAGAGAGAGAGAGGGAGAGATAGATCGAGATCAGGGAGACATAGTGAGAGAGAGAGTGGGTGGGGGAGAGGGGGGGTATTTAAAAAGAGAGAGAGAGAGAGAGAGAGAGAGAGAGAGAGAGAGAGAGAGAGAGAGAGAGAGAGGAGAGAGAGAGAGAGAGAGAGAGACTTGAGACATACAGGAGAGAATTTGCATCACAGAGAAGTGTATTTTTGAAGGTTAGCGTACAGCATAGTAAGAGAGAGAGAGGGACGCATAGTAAGAGAGAGAGAGAGGGACGGAGGGGGAGATTTGCTTCACAAAACACAAAGAAGAAGACTGAAGTCCCTGGGGATGCGCATGCATGACAATGGACGATAAGGCTTGAATTGCAACACTTGTTGAATCTGAGAGAGAGAGAGAGAGAGAGAGAGAGAGAGAGAGAAAGAGAGAGAGAGAGAGAGAGAGAGAGAGATACTCAGAAAGGCGCATAGAACAGAGACAAAGACAGAGAGACAGAGACAGAGACGGAGACAGACAGGATAGAGACAAAGACAGAGACGGAGAGAGACAGAGAAACAGGCGCGCAGAGATAGAGACCGCAACACAGACGCATACATCCTTACACGAAGACAGATCCGGGGATCCCAACCGTCCCCGCAAAACAAGGGGTCCCATGGACTCCTTACAGAATAGAGGGTCCTAGAGGCGGGATAGAGGGTCCCAGTGGCATTGCGAATGCTAACAAGAATGTTTTTTAGTGCATCCCTGGGGCCCCCTGCACATTCTTTTAGAGGGTCCTTTAGAATGTTTGTACTTCGTAGACCCCCAAATGGGGGTCCCAGGGAGCCCTGCAGATCTTTAGAAGGCTAAGATCTAAGAAGCAAGACAACAAACTCGTCCATTCGCAATGTTTTGACGCCAGCATACTTCCATAGGTTCCGAGCTGAGAGATTTATGGCAGGGGAGAGATGAACACAACGCAGGTAATTGAAAGGTGTGGAGAGATCAACCAGGATCAAACAGAGCCACAGGTGTGTGTGTGTGTGTGTGTGTGTGTGTGTGTGTGTGTGTGTGTGTGTGTGCGTGTTGTGTGTGTGTGTGTGTGTCTCTCTCCCTCTTTTGTTGTATATTATTTGGTTAACCTTTGTTTTAGCCTCAGGGCTGAGTGTAGAAAAGCAAACTGTATGCTTATTATTCTTATAACCCTGATTAAACAAAATTTCGTTCGTTCGTTCCTCTCTCTCTCTCTCTCTCCCCCTCCATCCCCCTACCCACCCCCATGTGTGTGTGTGTGTGTGTGTGTGTGTGTGTGTGTGTGTGTGTGTGTGTGTGTGTGTGTGTGTGTGTGTGTGTGTGTGTGTATGTATGTATGTATGTATGTATGTGTGTGTGTGTGTGTGTGTGTGTGTCTCTCTCTCTCTCTCTCTCTCTCTCTCTCTCTCTCTCTCTCTCTCTCTCTCTCTCTCTCTCCCCGTGTGTGTGTGCGTGTGCGTGTGCGTGTGTGTGTGTGTGTGTATGTATGTATGTATGTATGTATGTATGTATGTATGTGTGTGTGTGTGTGTGGTGTGTGTGTGTGTGTGTGTGTGTGTGTGTGTGTGTGTTAAGAGAAAAAGAGAAAAGAGACACAGAGAGAGACAGAGAGAGAGAGAGAAAGACAAACAAACAAACAAACACACTAAAACAATGTGCCTAAATGCACGCGCGTGCGTGCTAGAAAGCGCGCGTACGTCAAGTCAAGTCAAATCAAAGTCAAAATGATCTTTATTGACAATAAACGAATAAACTAAACAAAGCTTTTTTTCATCCTGTCCTCATAACTTAACAAGCCCGCGCTTGTTATGTGTACATTTCTTTCTGCACGCGCAATCTCTTACTCCTGCACGTGCCGGCCTAGCAGCATGCACGCCCGCGAGCGTAGTCGTCAAGGCAACCGCGTGCATGCACATCATTAGCTGGCACCGGCCATTGATGTGATTAGCGGAAGCTATGGGATAAACGATCACTGATCTCTCTCTCTACCAGTCAAGATAAAACCAATCAAGGTTCCATGCCTCAAGGGTTGATGCTTGCCAATTAGTGTTGCGGCAATAACAATTTACGTGCAGGCGAGCTTCAGACAACAACACACAAACCAGTTTATAGGGAGCAGGAAGACGAAAAGCTTCAAGCCATATTATTAGTATCCTTGGGGCAGTGGGTGGATGCCTCGTGCCTCCATACGGGGAGCTGGACAACCCCGCCCCCTCCACCAGTCTCTCCCCGTGGGGATACCGGGGGGGTCTTTCGTAAAAATAGTTCCCCCACCTTCTGGAAGTTCTGTGCTTGTAACTAATCTGCCACTCTCTTTGACTCTGCCTTTTCCCTTTGCTTTCTATTATTTACTATCTTTTTGATTTATTGGCCCATTCTCCTGCCTTTTTTTCTCCAAACAAATCTTCCAAATAATTGTTCTCCTTTCAGCTCCTCCGAAATCGGAATGTGTCGGGTGTGCGCAGCGGGGAGACCAGTGAAAACTAAAAACCGGACACATACGTACCTTATCCATTATGGCCATATGGCCTGGGAACGCAGAATAATAATAAATAATAATAATAATAATAATATTAGTATCCTTCTTTAGTTTGAACTCGGCAGATAATTGTTGTAGGCTACTGATACTTTTTTTAAAGGTACAATTCACATACATGCATAACATTATGTAGCGATTTTGTTTTGATCTTTAATCGAAAGCTGAAAGTGTCGAAATGCATGCAGCAAAGCCACACACCAACGCACAAATAAACTTAATCCCTTATTTGCCAGCACCTCCCCTCTCTCTCTCTCTCTCTCTCTCCCCCCCCCCTCTCTCTCTCCCTCTCTCTCTCTCTCTCCTCCCTCACTCCCAACAAAAAATTATCATCAAAATATGGAAATCATTTGCATCCAATAATAAAACTGAGTAGCGAACCATTCCGAAATAGCCGATTGATGCGACTGAAACATTGCACACCCAAATGGCAATTCTTTACATTCTTTAAACTACCCCCCCCCCCCCCCCCCCCCCATGTGTTCAGATTGTTTAATGTTGTTAAGATACATTGATGTGTGTTTTGTGTTATACGTGGTCGAATGTTACGCGGTGGTGACAGTCCTGAGATGACCATAGCTGTCGACAGGACTATAATAGACTAACTAACTAACTAACCCCCCCCCCCCACTCTCCCTAACCCTCTTTTCAAAGTCTTCAGGTCAGGTCAGGTAGTTAGGACATTAGGCCTCGCGGCCTCTTCACTGTCCTTTCATTTTTGTTTGAACTTTTGCACAGCTGAGAGGTTTTTATATTTTGTTTGGGGCAAATCTGCATTTTAGTCATGCTCAATCATATTGCAGTTTTCAGATGTAGGTGTATTTATCAAGGACGTTTTTGAATTGTGTTAGATTCTGTGCTCGTTTAGGAAGTATTCCCAAACTTTGTTACTCTGACACTCTCTTTGACCAACCATCTATTTCTTGCCATATTTCAAAGCGAAAAATGTGACCGGCATGCTATTATGACCAACACTAACATGTTTTATGGCAAGTAAAGGGCGATTCAACTTGATCATTTTAAGGTAGGAGGCGTGAAGCGGAAACTTAAACAACCATGGACGATAGGATCAAAAAGCTACTGGAGACGAGAGTGTTCGGCCTCTAGGTGTCACTCCGCGAGTGAGTGATGTTGAGGAGAGGGTCACAGTCCACAAATTGATCTGAAGCATCCAGCCGGTGTGGCCTTGCATTCTATGGCGGATCATGGTGATGATATTGTTCGTATTGATACTGTTGGCAATAACCAGCCGGTTTGGGCTGTTTTCTATTTTTGAACTTCCTCTTGGTGTTTTGGGTTAATCGTTATGTGCCTGCTGCGTCTCTGTGTCTGTTTGTCTGTTTGGGTCTGTATCACTCTCTCCAAGCCCTCTCTCACTCTCTCACACACACACTGCCACACACACAGACACAGACACACAGACACAGACACACACACACACACACACACACACACACACACACAGGGCAGGATGAAAAAAAGCCTTGTTAGCTTATTCTTTAACCCTCAATAAAGATCATTTTGACTTGACTTGACTTGACACACACACACACACACACACGCGCGCGCGCGCATCTATAAACATGTATATGAACATGCGTGGGCGGGTTTGTGATTATATGAG
>CM065702.1:42962008-42969508 GCA_017654935.2 Phymorhynchus buccinoides | reverse complement strand
GCCCTCTCTGTCTTGCCGCCAGCCGATGTGCAGTGGGTGGTATGGATGGCTCTTGTGCTCTCTCTGATCTAGTGGTTGTAGGCCTAGCGGTCTTTTGTCGTCCCTTCACCTTCTGTCTGCTTCTTTAGTTTCTTTTCCTTTCTTTCTAATTCTTCCCTTTCTCTCCTTTCTACTGACTACTAGGCTTTGACACCCTCGCCGCACACAAGATGGCGAGTGGGAAGTGTCGGAAGAGAGAAGGAGGGAGAGGGAGAGGCAGAGAGACGGGGGTAGGGGGAGGGGGGTGGTGGTGTGATAAGACAAGTAGGACAGGACTTTCTCAAGACAAGAGGGAAAGAGTGCTCTCTCTCTCTCTCTCTCTCTCTCTCTCTCTCTCATGCATACAGACAACAAACCCACACAATCTCACTCTCACACTAACACACAGACACAGACACACACACTCTCTCTCTCTCTCACTCTCTGTCTACCTGTCTCCTCACTCACACGACCACACCGCGCGCACACACGCATACAACACACAATGCAAACAGACGCAAACAAGAAGCACACACGCACACACACAAACCCAACACACACTCTCTCTCTCTCTCTCCTCTCCATCTCTCCCTCTAACTCTCTCATGCATACAGGACAAACCACCACAGGTCACTCTCACACACCACACACACACAAAACAAACACTCTCTCTATCTATCTCTATCTCTCCCCTGCGTTACATGTCTCACCACTCAGTCACGCACGCGCGCGCGCATACACACCACATGGCAAACAGACTCTCCTCTCTCTCTTCTCTCTCCTCTCTCTCTCTTCATCCGATTAGCCCAACGCTCTCAGCAGGATTGTGTCAGAATTAGGCAAAAATTAATCTTCCTCCTCCTCCTTCACTTCTTCGTCCTCTTTTCTCTTACCTCATCAGCCTCTTTTCTTCCATCTGTCCCGTTCTATTCGTTCGTTCCTTGCTTGAACATCGTTCCTCGCCTCCATTACACCTGCTACTTGAAGCCCGTGACCCGATCCCTCTTTAGCTTGGTGGTTGAGGTTGACAGGAGTCTGTCGTCTAGGCACGAAGAGTATTCTTTTCTGTTCGGTTCTTTCTATCTTTGTCTCCGATCCATAAGATATGGAGCAAGGAGTATGGGTTGTTATTTTGTGGGTGGGTTCTCTGGTGTGTGTGTGGTGTGTGTGTGTGTGTGTGTAGTAAGTGTGTATGTGTGTGTGTTTGTGTATGCGTCGTGTAATGCCAACCTTGCTGAAGTTAACCTTGACCTTGAAGTTGAACCAGTTGGAAAAAAACGTAATTAATGTGATTGAGAAATGGGATGTGTGTGTGTGTTTTAATCTGCCATCGTTGCCTTGATTTGTTTTTGGGTGATATATATTTCACAATCTGTGGAGTTACACACTCCAAAATGGTCAGGTGGGTATATTTGGCTAAGATAATGTGTACTAACGAGAAGCTGTCTTGTTCTTGACCTTGACCAAGACCGTGACTTGACCTTTGACATCGGAAACGGACGGAGGACACGTCAGGTTATATTTGGCGTAAGGTAAATTTGTACTACCGAGAAGCTGTCTTGTCTGGCCATTGACCAGCCTTGACCTTGACCTTTGACACTCGGAAATGGACAGAAGACACGTTCTGCGCTCGGTGGCCCTCCTCCACGCTGAGTCTCGCTTTCTTCGCTGAGGATCTAGGGCTCCTTCCGGTTGTTCATCCTTCTGGTTTTTCTCTCTTCTTTCCTGTCCGCTCTTGTAAATCCAGGTTGTTTTGTTACCTAATGGCTTTGTGTTTCTATCTTCTTCAGTCGTCGTTTCGGCTGTCTCGAGCTCTCGAGTTCTTCTGCGCTGTCTGAGACTGTTCATCTTTGTAGCCCCGATAGCTCCAAAGCCCAGAGTCGGTGTTCAGAAGGTACACTCTGTCTGGTCTGTCTTTCTGTTGGCCTCCCCTCCCTCCCCCACATCTCTCTCCCCCTCTGTCTCTCTCTCTCTCCCTCTGTCTCCCCTATACTCTCTTCTCTAAATAAATAATAAATAAAGTTGTTTCAATATCCAGGCCTCTCTCGTCTCTCTCTCTCTCTCTCTCTCTCTCTCTCTCTCCTCTCCTCTCTCTCTTCTCCTCTTCTCTCTCTCTCTCAAGAAAGATGAAACAAAAGAAGAAAGGCCATGTAAAGGTCCCTCATTCCACAACGTTTAAAAAGGATCGTTCGTCCAAAACCCTTGGTTAAAAGGTAAAAGATGACTTTACCCAAAACATGGTTTTTTTAAACCGAAGATTCGTTTCTGATGTACTGGAACCGATATTATGATCCCAGCTCTACGAATAAGAACATGGTTCTTGGCATGTTATGCTGTAGAACTTTTCAAACAAGCGGTAAACTCTTGATTCGCCCCTCTTTGAAGAAAGCGGACGTGTTGTTTCTAATAAATCCTTCTTGAACCCCAAGATTTAGACATCTCAAGTTTTGTGTCCATTATTTACAAAACAAATCTTCACTATAACTAGACTCTACTTTACTGAATCTCAAAAAGAACACAATACATATGCCCATTGACTGTTCTTTTCTTCTTAAATTAACTTTTGTTGGTACTACGTACTTTTGTTATTGATCACGTTCAAGAAGTTACTAATTGCTAATGGGAAGTTTTTTTAAGTGGCGACAACTGAATTGCTTTGTCTCTAGCAGCGTCGGCATGACCTCTTTGACAATTTGTGTTTTTGTCTTTCCTGAGAACCTTGCAAAACTATCATGCTAATTAGCTCACAGTCACGAAAGCACAGGTTAGAAAGAACGAGGTTCAACAGACCAGACATATTGCAAAAAAACGTTCGTACGTCCAAACCCCTATTCATACCACACAAACTCTTTTGTTGTTTTAAGTTGTAGTCCACTCTATGTCCATTGTACGTTTGTTAAGTCCGGTCGCGAACACTTTGTCTCTCGTGATACCATGCAATAGCCTAGGGGCTCCCAGAACTACACATATCTTGATCAGCACGCAACCTATTCATATCCCGAATTTGAACGCCAGTGCCAACCTCCGCCAAGGAAGACTCACAAAACCAACATCTCCTTACTTCCACGTCCGAGCTGTATCTACGAACAATGGGTTAGTAGAATGGCTTCCCGTTTAGTGTGGTTGTAAAGTTAACATTGGCGAGTGATGAATAAAACTTGCCAAGAAATATAACAAAAAAAGCAGAAAACCAAGGGGGGGGGGTCATTTTAGACTAATGTGCACATAAGGACAAACCGTGCGCGAGAGGACTTAACATACGTCGACGAACTAGGGTCATTTTGTTGGTCTGAAAATTCACCACATACTTATCGAACACTACACGTACAGACACTGTGGCATTAAAGGTACTGTCACAATCTCATTATTTTTATACTGTGTCCACACTTGTTGAAAGCTCTTCAACGAACAAACAACCACTTTATTTCTCCCCTGTCAGTGAAAGTCCGTATAACGTCCTCCGGCCTGGAACAGACACCCATGGGACATTAATAGATACGAATATAGTGGGACGATCCTGGAGGCATTGCAATACCAGCAAAAGTCACGGAAAAAAACTTTTTTTTTCCTATTCCACATACGTTGAACACTACACACATACAGCGTTGTATCAAAGGTACACCAAAGTTTCTAATCTTTCTAAGAGACCTTCAAGGATCGATGTCCGAGGAACTAAGAACACGACTGAACCCGCTCCTTGACTTTTATACACGCTAAGCCAAAAGAAGGGCCCTAGATTCTCTCTTCTTTCACTTTTTCTTATTTTATAGTTCAGTCCAAGTTAGAGAAGACAGACCAAAAGGTGCCCAAGCCAAGTGGTGTTAAGTTTCCCACACATAATAAACACCGTTGTCCGTCCCAGTCCCGTCCCCCTCCCAGTCCTGTACCCCTGTCCACCTTTTGAAAGACCCCGCGGACCGGAGTTTGACGAGAGAAAGGTTAGACTTAAAAAGGGCCATCCACACGTCCACTAGCACCGTACGACTTGCACGATACGATTCGATCACGTGATGCCCGAAGCGGCGAGTCGCAGTTTGTTCTCGGAGACCCCGCATGATCGAATCGTGTCGTACAGTCGTACGATTTTAGTGGACGTGTGGCTGGTCCCTTTAGAGAACAGAGAGAGCGGATGGAAATGGAGAGAGGGGTGGGGAATGGAAGGTGAGACTGAGAAAAGTGTGTGTGTGTGTGTGTGTTTGTGTGTGTGTGGTGTGTGTAGTATGTGTGAGTGTTGTGTGGTGTGCATAGGGGGGCAGTGTGTGGGGGTGGGGGTGGGGCGTGTATTGTTAGAGGCCTGGTAGAAACCCAGTTGGTGGTCAATAGCCCAGCGTCAAATGGACAGTGGTGTTTTTGTGGGGTCTGGCTACCCGTTCAGGTGACCAGGGGGGGGGGGGGGGGGGAGGGGGAGAGAGAGAGAGAGAGAGAGATGAGCGAGAAGTGGCGAAGAGGACGAGGGTGAGGAGATGAGGAGCCGAGAATGAGATGACTGAGAGAGAGAGAGAGAGGAGAACAATGAATGGCATTAATGAATAGGCCTTATGTCCATGTCATGGGTGGGCGGTTACAAAAAAAGAAAAAAAACAAATATTTCAAGGGCCTTGCAATGCATGAACAAATTCAAAAAGCATGTAATGCACACACACACAACAACACACACAACACACACACACACACACACACACACACTCGCTCACACACATGCACACAATCGCGCGCGCACGTACGCACACATACACACTCGCTCACACACATTTACATGCATACATACGCACGCTGAGAGAGAGAGAGAGAGACGAGGGAGAGAGAGACGAGAGAGAGAGAGAGAGAGAGGAGAGAGAGAGAGAGAGAGAGAGAGAGAGAGAGAGAGAGAGACAGACAGAGACAGAGAAAGAGACAGAAAGAGAGAGCCTTGCTGCTTTATTTGCGCTCAACTTTCCGTTCCCAAACCTGTCATGTTTGTGACCGTTCGATCGTCTACTTTTCGCCGTTTCCCCATCGTTTTGTCACAACCTGCCTGTGTGTCTGTTTGTCGGTTTCTAACTGCGTTAAAGACCCACCAGATAACGTGTCAAAATCACGCAGTATTTTTTTGGCACACAGTGGTTTTCCCCTCCTGGGGTCAAGAAATCTTCGTTTTTTGACCCCGAGTGGTTTAACTGCTCCCGCACGTTTGCTTAGGTTTTCCACGACAAAGTGGCCCCCCAGGGACGACTTGAAACTCAGAGGAAGACAATACACTTGTACAATTTGTACATATAGCAAGCCTCAATGTGGCCAGGTTGGGGGCATTTGTTGTGTAATGTGTGGGTTCACAGTGTCTGACTCGCTTGACACTACAGAATACCATCAAGGTGAGTGGGACTTATCGTAAGAGTGGGGGTTCTATGGGATTGGTGGATCTTTGATAACAACTGTTCGGAGAAACGTTGGGTGTCTAAAAAGTTGAAACAAAAATCTAAAAGAAAGCAGGTTTAATCCATTTTAAAGAAAACTTAAAAGAGAAAAAAACCTTCTAATACAAAAAGTAGATTAAACAAAAAAAATCACAATTACGCAACGACAGAGATAGATCAGTTTGTATGCATGCTGTATTTTTTACAGTAAAGAGAAAAAAACATCAGTAAACAAACAACAACAAAACAAGACAATTAATAAAACAGTTACGCACTGATATCTGCAAGGGCATAATTGCTATATCATGTCATAAAACCACACAGAACAGGGAAGAAGCGAAGACAGAATGACAGATACAACCCCTCCATGCATAGTTCATCAACGAGCGAAAATATATATATAGTGTTTTAGGTATTAGGTACTTTATAGTTTGACAGAGGCGTCTCTGTGAAATTCGGGTTGGCTCCCACCTGGAGAGCGCGTCGCAGCCAGAGGCGCGCCACCCAATTTATAAAAAAAAAATTGCATGCGATTTTTGTCTGTGACTGATGAAAGGAAAGGGGGGGGGGGGGGTAAATGTTGACCAAATGACAACTTTTTCGTTGCCATCTGGGTTTAACGTGTGCTAAGTGCATGGGCACACAGGACCTCGGTTTATCGTCTTCATCCGAAAGACCGTAAGGCCTAGTGCAAAGTGAGAGGAAAAATCCCCTGTACGCCAGGTTCGAACACCTATACCAAAAAACACGAAATTCACACAAAGACTACAACTGGGCCTGCCTGCATTCACATTTGAGATAATATATTAGACTTATCACCATCATAACCCTATCATCATGGTATCTTAGAAGTCCGTATTAAGTCCTATTAAATCCTACTACTTTAGAAGGACTTCTAATCCCTAAAGATGATAAGTCTAATACTATCTCAATGTGAATATAGGCCCTGGTCTCTAATTATAGCAATACTGTTGGTTCTGATAATTTGAATCGATGATCCATGTTTCTTAGAGGCTGTTTTAGCAGACATGTTTACCCCCTACACAAGTCTTGAGAAGTATGGATAGCTGAAATGAGTAGTTGTGGCTACAACATGTGTAGTCCTCTTTATTAAACAATGTTCACTGAAAATGAGTAATCATAGCATTATTTTCAATTTTGAAGAGTAGTAGAGGTCCAAAACGAGTAGAATACTACTCGAAAAGAGTAGAGTAAACAGGTCTGCATATGTCCCCCCCCCCCCCCCCCCCCCCCCACCCCTACATACATATCGCTGTAAAACTGTCACACACAAGAGCAAACACTTTCATTTACATAGCCCAATCTACGTACCAACGTCATCACCCACATACAGACAAAAATCACAAATATCATTTTACAACGTGAATGTACAAGGGACCTGAAGCCGACCCTGGCGAACGCCAATTCGAATGTTAGTTTTGCATGACATAACACTGTTCCTTGGGTCATTTGTTCCCCCAATAATATCGGGGGCCCTCGTTTCGTTGACACTGTCAGGTATCTTCGGGGTTTTTTCTGTTGACCGACCATACAAGGCCAGTTACTGTGAGCGGAAATCACTACATGGTAAAAGGGGCTGAAAGAGAACGGACCGCGACAGGTCGAACGAAAGCGGTAGTGAAATCAAATAAGGTTTTCCGTGTGTTCCCCCCTTTTTGATAGCAAGGACGGACGTTGGGTGTATGTTTTCCGTACTTTTATATTATTTGTAAAAAAAAGAAAAAAGAACTGTAATCCGTGCATGACAGAGCTTGTTTTAAACTAATGGAGGGAAAGTGTAATAAGTGTATCATAAATAACCACACATGAAACTGCATTTTGGACAAAAACAGGTCGTAAAATGGAACTTAAAAAACATCAAAACGCTACACATTAACAAACAAAAAATAATAATAAAGGAAGTTTGTGCGTGCGTGCGTGTGATTGTGTGTGTGATTGTGTGTGCGTGCGTGTGTGTGATTGTGTGTGCGTGCGCGCGTGTATGTATGTGTATATGTTCGTGTGTGTGTGCGTGCGTGCGTGCGTGTGTGTGCACGCGTGTGTATATGCGCGCAAGCGCATAAAACAG
>CM065702.1:42949508-42952008 GCA_017654935.2 Phymorhynchus buccinoides | reverse complement strand
CTTGTAAATCCTTTCGGATTCCATTGTTTTTTATCCATATTTTGTTTTGGCGCCATTGAGCTGCTTTATTATTATTGTTGCATAATCTTATGCAGATTTTGGGAGTAAATAAAATACAAGTGTCAAATAATCCTGAACCCTTTGGTCAGACTGATGAGAGTGGGAGTCTTGTAATTTCATGTAAAACCCTACTTCTCTCTGTCTGCCATTTAGAGCAATTCAACCACTTGTATTTCTTACAACCATACGAGCCAGAACCCGGGCACAAATATAAATTTATTAGATGAAAAGGGGCCGGGAAAGTTGCTCATTTCCCATACCCTAGAGAAGTGGGCTAAAGGCAAATTTTCTAAAGTCTTCCCTAGGGACTTAGCCTTTTAACCCATTACCTCGTCACAGAGAGAGAGAGAGAGAGAGAGAGAGTGTGTGTGTTTGAGACAGAAAGAGAGATATATATATATAGAGAGAGAGAGAGAGAAAGAGAGATAGAGAAAGAGTGCGTGTGTGTGGAGGGAGAGAGAGAGAGAGAGAGAGAGAGAGGGATGCAAATAGATACAAAGTGCGCGTGGGGGCGTTGACTACATGTGCGCGTTATAGGCTGTTATATGTATATGAGAGGGAATGGGAGAGGGGGCTTTGTGTTTTATCATTAATCCTCTACTTGACCCCTTTCTATTCGTCTCTTCAGAATGACCACAGCATAAATAAACGATGCGCATGCAATTACAATCTTCAGATGGCGTGTGTGGGTGGACTAAGATGAGACATCTAATCCTGAAAGCTTTTGGCGGAAACCATTAACAAGAAACAATCATCACGCACGCAATTCAGGCCATAACATAATATTTTTGTATGTGGCAAAAATCTTGCGTGTCCAATCCCAACAAGGCGTGGGTTGTTTTGTGTTGTAAGCAAAAACCGTTCTGAATGTCATTTATTTCATAATTTTCGTTATTGAAACATTGGGTTGAACAGAAAAGGTTCGTGTTTGACTTAAGATTTTAACCCTTTCGCCGCCAGCCATTTTCAGCCCCAAAAATACCATTAAACTTAACTAGGTAGAGAAAAATAAATATTTACAATATTGCGAATTCCTCTGCGACATGTATAACATTAGGCCTATCCTTACGTCCCAAAATTAAGAAAATAGGGTCTTCGGATAACAGGTTCTGATTTGATGCCTTTTTAGTGACATGGGTGTTAAGCCATTGTGGTGCTAAAATGCGACATTGGCGGTGAAAGGGTTAAGAATCAATAGCCCGAAATAATCAAATCAACAAAAACAATACTTCCCGAAGCTTCGCTCGGGAACAAAAACAAAAGGACAGGAAAGAACAATATGGGATTAATCCTTGATTTAAAATCATAGTCACTTCCCGACTCCATTAATATTTCTTATACCCCCCCCCCCCCCTCCCCCTCCTTACCCATCCTTTCTCGTAACGTAATAGTTTTATTATTGGGCGAAATGGTGGACACTTTACATCAAAACATTGAAAATCTCACATGATCTGTTGCTCTGGGTTCTTGGGATGATCCCTGGAGTCTTTAAGCCAGAGTACGAGAAGAAGAACACCAACAAATTAAACGATTTTTTGATTTGCTGTGTGAAAACCCCATCCATACGAGGAATTTTCAATCATTCAACTGATCATGGCTTATCGAGTTTACCTCGCGCGCGCGCGCGCGCGTGTGTGTGTGTGTGTGTGTGTGTGCGTGTGCGTGCGCGTGCGTGCGTGTACATGTGTGTTCTAATTTAAATTGAATTGTTTTTCATGTTTTAGAAATATGTCTTTAGGTTTAAACTGTAAAAAAATGTTGGTTCTTTGATTGGCTGTTAGATGGACGGTGTTGGGGTGTGTGGGTAAATGTAAGAGACAATGAGTGTTTGCGTGTGCGTGCGTGCGTGCGTGCGTGCGTGCGTGTGTGCGTGTGCGTGTGTGTGTGTGTGTGTGTGTTTATTTGTTGGGGTGTCTTTGCGTGTGGGCATTTTTCACTCTTTCACCATGGCGGCCTAGTGATGGGTAAGTTATATTGTGACTGGCCTTTCGCTGTGTTGCCGTGGGTTGGGGGTGGGGAGTGTTCACGTGTGCGGTCTCTTAGTATATGTATTTATTGTATTGCATTGTATATTGTATTCTTTTATATTGACTGCGAGACAAATTTCCTTGTTCAGTTTTTAAATGGGGACAATAAATAATTGATTGATTTATTGATTGATTGAATCAGAACGGAACAGAACCTCAGTACTTAGGAGCCTCGTTTTCGTTCACTCATTATCTATGCGCGTGAGTGAAAATCTGTTTAACGTCCTCCGGTCTTGGGAACAGACACATATTGGACATTAGTAGATATAAAGATGGTGGAACGATCCTGGAGACAATACCTGGAGGCAGTGCAACGCGAGGAAATTTAGTAACAATACAGATGATTTAGTAACAATACAGATGTATGATGTATTTTAGTACAGGAGCCTCGCTTTCGTTCACTCATTATACTT
>CM065702.1:42924508-42927008 GCA_017654935.2 Phymorhynchus buccinoides | reverse complement strand
AAATTAAACAATCAGCATGGAAGAAAGGACGCTTACGTATCCGGTGTTTGATAGAATGATGTCTGGACAAAGTACAAAACCAAAACAATCCACTTTCTCTACTCTTTACTCTTTACAAACAGACAATGCAACACATCACTGTCTTTACTCTTTACAAACAATGCAACACATCACTGTCTTTACTCTTTACAAACAGACAATGCAACACATCACTGTCTCTTACTCTTTACAAACAGACAATGCAACACATCACTGTCTTTACTCTTTACAAACAGACAATGCAACACATCACTGTCTTTACTCTTTACAAACAGACAATGCAACACATCACTTTCTTTACTCTTTACAAACAGACAATGCAACACATCACTGTCTTTACTCTTTACAAACAGACAATGCAACACATCACTGTCTTTACTCTTTACAAACAGACAATGCAACACATCACTGTCTTTACTCTTTACAAACAGACAATGCAACACATCACTGTCTTTACTCTTTACAAACAGACAATGCAACACATCACTGTCTTTACTCTTTACAAACAGACAATGCAACACATCACTGTCTTTACTCTTTACAAACAGACAATGCAACACATCACTTTCTCTTACTCTTTACAAACAGACAATGCAACACATCACTTTCTATTACTCTTTACAAACAGACAATGCAACACATCACTGTCTTTACTCTTTACAAACAGACAATGCAACACATCACTTTCTCTACTCTTTACAAACAGACAATGCAACACATCACTTTCTCTACTCTTTACAAACAGACAATGCAACACATCACTTTCTTTACTCTTTACAAACAGACAATGCAACACATCACTGTCTTTACTCTTTACAAACAGACAATGCAACACATCACTTTCTCTACTCTTTACTAAACAGACAATGCAACACATCACTTTCTCTACTCTTTACAAACAGACAATGCAACACATCACTTTCTCTACTCTTTACTCTTTAAACAGACAATGCAACACATCACTTTCTCTACTCTTTACAAACAGACAATGCAACAAACAGACAATGCAACACATCACTTTCTCTACTCTTTACTCTTTATCAACAGACAATGCAACACATCACTTTCTCTACTCTTTATAAACAGACAATGCAACACATCACTTTCTCTACTCTTTATAAACAGACAATGCAACACATCACTTTCTTTACTCTTTATAAACAGACAATGCAACACATCACTTTCTCTACTCTTTACTTTTTAAAACAGACAATGCAACACATCACTTTCTTTACTCTTTACAAACAGACAATGCAACACATCACTTTCTTTACTCTTTACAAAACAGACAATGCAACACATCACTGTCTTTACTCTTTACAAACAGACAATGCAACACATCACTTTCTCTACTCTTTACAAACAGACAATGCAACACATCACTTTCTCTACTCTTTACAAACAGACAATGCAACACATCACTTTCTCTACTCTTTACTTTTTACAAACAGACAATGCAACACATCACTTTCTTTACTCTTTACTCTTTACACAGACAATGCAACACATCACTTTCTCTACTCTTTACTCTTTATCAACAGACAATGCAACACATCACTTTCTCTACTCTTTACAAACAGACAATGCAACACATCACTTTCTCTACTCTTTACAAACAGACAATGCAACACATCACTTTCTCTACTCTTTACAAACAGACAATGCAACACATCACTTTCTCTACTCTTTACAAACAAACAGACAATGCAACACATCACTTTCTCTACTCTTTACAAACAGACAATGCAACACATCACTTTCTAAACAGACAATGCAACACATCACTTTCTCTACTCTTTACAAACAGACAATGCAACACATCACTTTCTCTACTCTTTACAAACAGACAATGCAACACATCACTTTCTCTACTCTTCTTTATCAAACAGACAATGCAACACATCACTTTCTCTACTCTTTACTCTTTACAGACAATGCAACACATCACTTTCTCTACTCTTTACTCTTTATAAACAGACAATGCAACACATCACTTTCTCTACTCTTTATAAACAGACAATGCAACACATCACTTTCTCTACTCTTTATCTTTATAAACAGACAATGCAACACATCACTTTCTCTACTCTTTACTATTTATCAACAGACAATGCAACACATCACTTTCTCTACTCTTTATAAACAGACAATGCAACACATCACTTTCTCTACTCTTTACTATAAACAGACAATGCAACACATCACTTTCTCTACTCTTTATAAACAGACAATGCAACACATCACTTTCTCTACTCTTCTTTAAACAGACAATGCAACACATCACTTTCTCTACTCTTTACTATTTATAAACAGACAATGCAACACATCACTTTCTCTACTCTTTATAAACAGACAATGCAACACATCACTTTCTCTACTCTTTATAAACAGACAATGCAACACATCACTTTCTCTACTCTTTACAAACAGACAATGCAACACATCACTTTCTCTACTCTTT
>CM065702.1:42909508-42919508 GCA_017654935.2 Phymorhynchus buccinoides | reverse complement strand
GGGGAGAGAGGGAGAGAGAGGGAGAGAGAGAGAGAGAGAGAGAGATGGAGAGAGAGAGAGAGTGAGAGAGAGAGAGAAGAGAGAGAGAGAGAGAGAGAGAGAGAGAGAGAGCATGGAAGCGGCAACATAATTGAAATGCCGGTTAGACAAACTCACTTCCATAGATGCCATTGATTGAGTTTACATTCTTGTACAGTGGGATTTCCCCCGAATGTCTAGTACGTAAGCACACGTACACGCACGCACGCGCGCGCGAGCACGCACACGCACACACACACAATGGACACACACACACACACACACGGACACACAAACAACGAACGACACAGACGTAAGATATAGATGGCTTGATGTAAAAGAACAAACCATGATTGCTTATTCAATGTTCCATCTGAAAATAAAATAAATGACTTTGACTTTGACACACACGAAAACACACACACACACACACACACCACACACACTAAAACACACACCTTGAACTGAAAGGGTAAAAATCCTGTTCAGCTCTCCAGCCCCCCCCCCCCCCCCCCCCCCCCCCCCCCCCCCCCCCCCCCCCCCCCCCCACCCCTACCCCACCTACTCAAAGCTATCTTCAAAGTGAGAAGTCTGAGCTTAATATGGCGTCGGTCGGTGTGGCTCTTATTATTACCTACAACATCTGTGGCTCCACGGCTTACCCATCACCGTCACCACTGTGCGTGTTAAAGGGGCACCCTGACGGATGAGTTTTTGTAAGAAACACGTCCAGATCACCAGGAAAACACCCTTTACAGAGATTGCAACACTCACTTTGCTCTGGTTTCCTAGAAATCAAACCGTCAAATCGGCGATTCCTCCTTGGCGGAGGTACTGGAAGTCACATTCTTTCACCCAAAGAGAAGGCGTGTGCCGCCTGCGTTTAGACCAAATCGTTTGCACGACATTTTCGCAATACAAGCCTTTTTAAAAAAAATTTTTTTTTTAATTTTATACAGATTATCTATAGGAGTTTCGCTCACAACAAAGGAAACAGCTCCTTTAATTTTTTTTAATTTTTACTGCACTACAAATAAAAGTAAAACGCTTCAACCACAATGAGTGACCTCCACCCACTCCATCCAATATACTCTCCAACATCTCCGCCAAGGAGGAATCGCCGTTTTTACGGTTTAATTTATAGGAAACCAGAGCATAATGAGTGTTCCGATCCTTGAAAAGGCTATCTTTTTGTGATCTCGACGTGTTTCTTGCAAAAACTCATCCGTCAGGGTCCACCTTTAATACTGATTTATTTGGGGGGTTCTTCTACTACCTGATTGCAAATCAATATAATATATCGATTTCTGACCACGATACAGCCAAGTCAAGGCTTCTGAAAATGTACAGAGTGTGCGTATTTACGCACAAGAGCTCTCAAATCACCCCCTAGAATCTGAAACTGTGCGTGAGATTTACCCTTTATCATCCCATTTAGGGGGTGAGATGACGCATTATTAAAATGACTAGCGCAACGCCTAGTACTGGCAATGCACCGTACTGGTAACGCCTAGTAACGGTAACGCCAAGTACTGGTAACTCTGAGTACAGCAAATTTGAAGCGATTCGGTTAAGAAACGGCGGAGTTATAAGGCCCCGTTTCCCGTTGGCGCTGCTCTGAGAGTGACGCGCTCTCCCGATTCTCTTCCAATTTGCTGCCCGGCTTTGCCCGGGCCATAGCAAGCCTGACAGCAAATTTGAGGCGATTCGGTTAAGAAACGGCGGAGTTATTCGTGAAAAGGTGAAGCGGCGTATAGCGCGCGCGTTTCTGAACCGATTCGCTTCCGGTTTGGCACACCGATAGTCACCGTTCCCGGTCATCTACCTGCCAAATGTGAAGGCAATCGGTCCAGAAATGCCGGAGATACGGGCGCCGAGAGTCCGGCGGATACGTGTTTCGCGCATTTGCGAAACCGCGCAAATGACACGGCCACCCCGGTTGCCGTTGCCATCGCCCCGTTAGGGCTCATAGCAAATTTGAAGCGATTCGGTCGAAAAACGGCGGAGTTATAAGGCCCGTTTCGTGTTTCAGACAGACACACACACACACGGACAGTTGGCTTTTTACTATATGATGATGACGCGTGCGTGAACACACAACCGTTATTTATCAGTAAGTTAATGACATTCTGCGTATTTCAATCGTCTGCTAGGCCTTTCTGCCACATGCTGTCTAGGCTAGATCCAAAATTCTACTGCATCAGGCAGAAAGCCCAAATCGTTGAAAGCTCATTGCGCATGGGGTGGGGGATAGGGGATTTGCAGGGGATGAGGATTCTCCCATGTTTTCACCTTTATCCCTTAAAATTTACAACTGGGGGTGAAAATACCCGTTAATATTCTAAACAGGGAGTGAGCGTTCCCCTTAAGAGGGGAGAAAATCAGAAGCCCTATAAGTAAAACAAAACAAAAAAGAGAGCAAACTCTACCATTGACACCTCTCCCCATGTCCACCAATTACGCACGTACAAATCAATGCATGTCAACACAAATATATGGATACGCATAGACATAAAACACACACACGAACGATCGAACGCGCGCGTGAAGACAATATGCACACAGAGAGACACAATACTAGAAACAGTGAGCGAGAGAACAGAAAGACAGACAGACAAACACACACGTGTACACACACACAGCACACACACACACACACACACACAGCACAGATACACAGCACACACACACACACACACACACACACACACACACAGCACAGATACACAGCACACACACACACACACCACACATACACACACCACACTAACACACACACCACACTAACACACACACCACCCAAAAACACACACGTGTACACACACGTGCACACACACGTGCACACACACACACACACACACACACACACACACACAGCTGCCTTTAATTAAATGCACCATCTGTAGGTTGGAGCTGGGCATACAAAGGCCTAGGGAAGCCATCATGCGGAACTAATAAGACATTGGCTGAAAGATGGAGCATCTATCCTTGTATTTATACTACTAGCAGTTAGGGCCTACTACCCGCTTCGCGGGTATCCTTTCTCGTACCCTCATTTCCCCGTGCCCATTGTCTTCCGGAAAAGTTCTTTATAAGCGTAGTCAACTGTATTAAGAATCCACTGTATTATTATTTGACTTAACCGTGACTGGTACACAACTATGACTAAAATTTATGACGGATATAACGAACCACGATTAAAATGAAGTAGTTTTGAATGTCCGGAGAAGTTCTTTATAAGCGTAGTCGACTCTATTAGGAATCCACTGTATTGTACCATTATTGAATGTCCGTTTAGATGCACTCCATACACTGGTGGTGAAGTGCAAATTCGGGGGGGGGGGGGGGGGGGATTTCACACACACACACACACATCGTTTAAGCAATTATGATGTGATAATATGAATTATCATTTGAATTGTTACGTATCCAATCTTTTACTTCTAGTGACCTACAGGTATTTTAACAGTTAATATTTGAATATCTTATGTTACAGGTGCAGTCCATATCACAAGCTGTGCAGGATGGACAGGGGTCTCCAACAGATACCGACCACATGCGGGTAAAAATCAGTAGTTACTGGTATGTATGCACTTGTGTTTGTATTGTATGCTAGTCTGTCGTTTCCGACTATGACTACCAGATAGGAGAGGGGGCAGATGTTATTCTGGCGGGCTGGGCTAGAATGTGTTTGTAGTGGAGATGCCTTGCCCAGGGCACTTATGTACTTGCATGCCTACACACACACACACACACACACACACACACACACACACACACACACACACACACACATTAATAATTCAAACTAAGATGTGAGAAAGGATTTGAATAGTGAAATAGTAAGGCTAAAAGAGAATATATTATGGAACTAGAAAAGGGAAGGGGACTCGTGTGTTGTATGTGTGCAACATATCCGTGATAGAAAGCTATGCCATTCTTGAATTAATATTGTCTACACAGTTCTCTCTACCATAGTTTGCCATGTTCTGTGTGCATGATTACATGGGCGAGCGTGCCTCCTCCACTTTGAGAAAGTGAGTGGATTTGTTCCTCTGTAATTTTAATTCATACAGGGTTAGGTGGAGTTGGCATAGGTGGGGGAGTTGTATCCCTTTAAAGGATAGTTCCCCACCCATGTTAATTTTCAAAGGTAAAGATGTGCCCCCCCCCCCCCCCCTGCATTTCTCGGTTAATTGTATTTGTCCGTGTTTGCCTTTCTTACCATACATAAAGCTGTATTTTAGGAACATTTTGAGCTAATTACCTTTTTGGAATACTAACCCTAACCCTAACCCTAAACCTAACCCTACCCCCCACTATGTACTGCAGTACACCGCGATTTGTCAAGAGTTGTGGTTCGTTGCGTTTTTCCGTCTTATAGGGTGGGGGGTAGGGTTAGGATTAGGGCTAGGGTTAGGGTTAGGGTTAGTATTCCAAAAAGATAATTGGGTGAAAATGTTCCTAAAATACAGCTTTATGTATGGTAAGAAAGGCAATAACGGAAAAATACAATTAACCGAGAAATGTAGGGGGGGTGGCACATCTTGACCTTTACCAAACATTCTATTTTATTATTTCCTGTATATATTTTGGAGGACAAATATGTGATGTTATTTGCTTTCCTCATTGTACAAATAACACCAAGTATTTACATGCTTCACTGTTTGTATTCACAGGTATTTCTTGCAAGGGTTCCATGGTCAACTGTTGTTTATTCTTCTTCTTCTGCGTTCCCAGGCCAAAAGGCCATAATGGACAAAGTACGTATGCGTCCGGGTTTTTTCGAAATTTTGTCTACGTCCTTGGACATGATGGTCAGATAAAGTGGGGAGAAAACAGGAAAGGTGAAAGGGCTCCAACAGGTAACTATGGTGTTGATCGACTAGTGACACTGAGCGGAGTCTGCTGTTCCCACATTTCCCGGCTTTGATTATCCTTGGAGCGGCGGGGACATTGAGGGGTATCCAGGAGCAGGAGGGGGGTATCCTGGAGCAAGAGGGGGTATCAAATAGCAGGAGGGGGGTATCCAGGAGCAGGAGGGGGGTATCCTGGAGCAGGAGGGGGTATCAAACAGCAGCAGGGGGGTATCCAGGAGCAGGGTATCCAGGAGCAGGAGGGGGTATCAAACAGCAGGAGGGGGTATCCAGGAGCAGGGTATCCAGGAGCAGGGTATCCAGGAGCAGGGTATCCTGGAGCAGGAGGGGGTATCAAACAGCAGGAGGGGGTATCCAGGAGCAGGGTATCCAGGAGCAGGGTATCCAGGAGCAGGAGGGGGTATCAAACAGCAGGAGGGGGTATCCAGGAGCAGGGTATCCAGGAGCAGGGTATCCTGGAGCAGGAGGGGGTATCAAACAGCAGAAGGGGGGTGTCCAGGAGCAGGAGGGGGTATCAAACAGCAGAAGGGGGGTGGTCCAGGAGCAGGAGGGGTGCCTTCAGGAGCAGGAGGGGGTATGAAACAGCAGAAGGGGGGTATCCAGGAGCAGGAGGGGTGCCTTCAGGAGCAGGAGGGGTGCCTTCAGGAGCAGGAGGGGGTATGAAACAGCAGAAGGGGGGTATCCAGGAGCAGGAGGGGGTATCAAACAGCAGAAGGGGGGTGTCCAGGAGCAGGAGGGGTGCCTTCAGGAGCAGGAGGGGTGCCTTCAGGAGCAGGAGGGGAGTATTCAGGGGGGGGTTTATACCCCGTGTAAGCTGGCGGCGGAGCACCAACGTCTGCCGCGAAACCCGGCGGGGGTGGAGGAGCAGCGGGGACCGAGCCAGGAGGCGGATACGCAATCATCCCCTGGGCGCCGGGTTGTCCGCTCCTCTGCTTCTTCTTGTACATGCAGCATCCAACAACGACGAGGATGACGACAACAGCGACCACCCCGAGACAGATCATGGCAATAGATATGTTACTCATGCGACCCATCCCCTCATCACAACAGCCTTTCTCATCGCTACAGCAGTCCGGCTTGTCATCAGTACAGTTCTCCCAAACTCTGCTCGTTTTCCAGGCGTTTGCGACTTTGTGCTTTCGGAGGCGGGAGCATTTTACTCTGTCTTTAGGACTCGAATGAGGGCTCGCGTGTGGACCTTTGGGTTCATCTTGGCTACCCAACGCGATGGCCAACACTGCGGAACATGTAAGCATCAGCAGGAGTCTCATTTTCTTGTTTCCGCCTATTTCAGGATACCGGATAGCATTATTAAAAAAAGATTTTGATTTCTTCGCTGATGAACACGACAAAACGCTCAAGATTGTGACATCTTTCAAAATTGCTTGGCTTTGGGATGACAGATTTGACAATGCACTATCTAAAAGCTTGTGTAAATCAACAAACTAAAGAAACCCTTGAAAATGTCTGCTCTTTTTGGGACTCAGAAGTAGACTAATTTGGCAATTTCAGTTTTTCCTTAATTATTTTCATCATCGATGGTTAAAATATCAAAAACACATGTATTTACTACCCTGCTGAGCAGCTATCTTATTTCATGTAAGCAGCTCGATCTTTCATGAACCAGTATAGATCCAGCTCACAAAACTGGTCGACAGAGCAGAGTAGGCCAACTGAAAACGTGTCAACCACAGCACCTAATAAGACAGAAGAGTAGTCCATGACGTATGACATGACGTCTTTATTCTCATGACGAAGATCTGGATCTGGAATAAACGTCGCAGACGCCACTTCTGACGATAGACGAGGGTGTCACGATAAATAAGTAGTCGAATGAAATATTTACCTCTGCGCATGCGCATTAGAACAGTTACTTATCTCACGTGATTACTACTAACCCTAACCCTAACCCTATCGAAGTTGAAACAATGGAAAGAACCCAGAAATAGAGCAGGAGGGTGTAAATCTACATATTTGCAGAGAAATCGATGTACAAAGCCATGCACTTAGTTTCGTAATGATTCACAATGGCGGACAAACAAACGATTCTGATTGGCTACGCGGCTAGAGGCAAAAATACACCGCCACAAGGGCACATTCCCAAAGATAGAAAGGAGAAAGACCTACTGCTTACCCTGGGTTAAGACCATTAAACCCCCCAGTTCAGCCGGAAGGGCCCAGGCCCCACTTCCAGAAGCAAGCAAAAAAACACAAAAAACACAAAACCACACCTAATAATCTAGTGGTCAGTGGACGCAGGCTCAGATGGTGATCTGGTCAGCGCTGATGTGAATGCGCTGACGGAGCCTGCGGTGACAGTGGCCTCACTCAGTTGGTTCCACTCCGTGGCAGTCCTGATAGAAGAAGGAGATACGTACTCTCTTCTGGGACACAAAATCCACGGGAACGGTTTACGGCCTGTCTTTCCAAGAGGGTAGGGGAGATTCGGTGAGACATTGAAAGAAAGAAAGTAGACAGATCAAGCAAGAAAGAAACAAGGGTTGGCAGGAAAGGGAATATTCTCCTTCCCTTACCCCCCCTCCCCCCCCATTCCTTCTCACATATATATACACAAGACAGACAGACAGACAGACAGACATTTGTGACGTACCGTGATCGTTTGGTGGAGGGGTCTTTCATCACCATGGTCTCTTTAATTTCGCCGTATTTCTCAAAGTAGGCCCGCAACGACTCTGTGGGAAAAAAACAGAAAACATCACCAGGTGAAAACAGAGAAAACATCACCAGGTGAAAACAGAGAAAACATCACCAGGTGAAAACAGAGAAAACATCACCAGGTGAAAACAGAGAAAACATCACCAGGTGAAAACAGAGAAAACATCACCAGGTGAAAACAGAGAAAACATCACCAGGTGAAAACAGAGAAAACATCACCAGGTGAAAACAGAGAAAACATCACCAGGTGAAAACAAAGAAAACATCACCAGGTGAAAACAAAGAAAACATCACCAGGTGAAAACAAATAAAACATCACCAGGTGAAAACAGAGAAAACATCACCAGGTGAAAACAAAGAAAACATCACCAGGTGAAAACAAAGAAAACATCACCAGGTGAAAACAGAGAAAACATCACCAGGTGAAAACAGAGAAAACATCACCAGGTGAAAACAGAGAAAACATCACCAGGTGAAAACAGAGAAAACATCACCAGGTGAAAACAAAGAAAACATCACCAGGTGAAAACAAATAAAACATCACCAGGTGAAAACAAATAAAACATCACCAGGTGAAAACACAGAAAACATCACCAGGTGAAAACAGAAAACATCACCAGGTGAAAACAGAAAACATCACCGGGTGAAAACAGAAAACATCAGCAGGTGAAAACAGAAAACATCAGCAGGTGAAAACAGAGAAAACACCAGCGGGTGAAAACACAGAAAACATCAGGTGAAAACAGAGAAAACATCACCGGGTGAAAACAGAAAACATCAGCGGGTGAAAACACAGAAAACATCAGCAAGTAAAAACACAGAAAACATCACCAGGTGAAAACACCAGGTGAAAACAAAAAACACCACCAGGTAAAAACAGGGAAAACACCACCAGGTGAAAACGGAAAACACCACCAGGTGAAAACACAGAAAACATCAGCAAGTAAAAACACAGAAAACATCACCAGGTGAAAACACCAGGTGAAAACAGAAAACACCACCAGGTGAAAACACACAAAACATCACCAGGTGAAAACACACAAAACATCACCAGTTACAAACCAAAAACAACACCACACCACCTTTATACGCAACAAGTGCGAAGTGGCCTTATTGTATCGACGAGGCAAAGCAAAACGTGTGATATTACCTTAACAGAGAGACTGTGTCTTTGTCAAACAACAAGGCAGAAAGCACCACAACACTACTTCCCCCTCTTCACAGTCCAGCAGTGTCCAAACCACCAGTTCCACTTGATCATAGACGTCAAGAATTTGATACGATGACTATGATGATGACGATGATGACGAGGAGGAGGAGGAGGAGGATGGTGATGATAATGATGATGACGACGACGATGATGATGGTGATGACGATGATGACGAGGAGGATGGTGATGATAATGATGATGATAATGATGACGACGACGACGACGACGACGACGACGACGATGATGATGATGATGACGATGACGACGATGATGATGGTGATGATGATGATGACGATGATGACGAGGAGGAGGAGGAGGATGGTGATGACAATGATGATGACGACGACGATGATGATGACGACGGACGACGACGATGATGATGTCAGATGATGATGACGACAACGACGACGATAATGATGATGATGACGACGCTTATGTTTATGACGATGATGACAACTACAACAAAGACGACGGCAAGGACGACGACGACGACGACGATGACGATGATGATGATGATGATGATGATAAAAGAATGAACAAAAATTTCTTGGTATCTTCTTCTTCTGCGTTCCCAGGCCACTCCGATTTCAGAGGAGCTCAAAGGAGAACAAATATTTGGAAAATGGTTTTGAAAACAAAAGGGCAGGAGAATGGGGCCAATAAGTCGGAAATATAGTAGATGATAGAAAGCAAAGGGAAAAGGCAGAGTCAAAGAGAGTGGCAGATCAGAGGAAGTTACAAGCACAGAACTTCCAGAAGGTGAGGAAACTAGTTTTCCGAAATACCCCCCTCCCCCCCGGTATCCCCACGTGGGAGAGACTCGTGGAGGGAGCGGGGTCGTCCAGCTCCCCGTATGGAGGCACGAGGCATCCACCCACTGCCCCTGATTTCTTTGTATATGCGTGAGTAAGTTGGTACGGTGGAGACATTAATAACGGCTTAACAACATCAACAACGACACGAAGCCTCAAGGCACAAAGGCTAAATACTTTCTTTTAAATGGTAGGGGGGGGGGGGGGGGGGGGGGGGCAACAAATAAGAACAAATATAAAAGGAGAGAAGAGAAGAGAGAACACTGAACACTGAAAAAATTTGTTTAACAAGGATCAAGATCTAGAGAGATAGTGTGAGAGAGACTGAGAGACAGACAAAACAAGTGCAACGCCGAGCGGCTGCAAAGTCCCCTCGCAGCATCGCCGAGCTACTCCGAAATCGGAAT
>CM065702.1:42887008-42892008 GCA_017654935.2 Phymorhynchus buccinoides | reverse complement strand
TTTCCATAAAACCACCTTTCCCGCCTGGCTAGATACCCACCTTTTCGAAATACTATGATATTTGTCTTGCTCATGTTTACTTTTAATTCTAATCTGTTTACAGCCTTATATAAGGTATTTAACTGTGCTTGTAAGCCAATTATCGTTTCTGATAATAGCACAATGTCATCAGCAAATAATAAAATAAATATTTCTATTAAATAAAAACTTATACCATGTTTACCATTTTGAATAATTTCCAAGGCCAATTCATTGATAAATAAAGAAAAAAGTACTGGGCTACAAACGTCCCCCTGTTTAACCCCCCTTGTGCAGTTAATATAATCACTAAATTTGGCCCCACATCGTATTTTTGCTTTAACATCTTCATACATACTCTTCAAACACTTATACAACTTACCTTTAATACCATTTTTAAACAGAACAGGCCATACTAATTTTCTAGATATCGAATCAAAAGCCTTTTCGAAATCAACGAATGCGGCATATAATTTACGGTTTGAAACAAATTGTTTTTGAACTGCTGCCATTAAAGTGAAAAGATGATCAACTGTACTGTAGTCTTTCTTAAAGCCAGCTGTAATATTCTTTAATTCTATCCATTCTGACAATCGTTTGTTAATTATTGAACCATACAATTTACTAGTAATATTACACAGTGAAATCCCTCTATAGTTGTTTGGATGATTTATGTTACCTTTTTTGAAGAGAGGGAGAATGACAGACTCTGTCCAACCTTCTGGATAAACACCATTATCAAATAAGACATTAAACAAATTTACAAAAAAATCAATAGCATGATCATCAAAAGATTAAAAAAATTCACCATCAAACCATCAAGTCCAGCAGCTTTTCCACTTTTTAATTTTTTAATTGCTATTTCTACATCTTCTCTAGTAATAGGTCTATCCAGGAATGCAGTTGAATCGTCCTCTAGCTGAGTAATGACCGAGAGAGAGAGAGAGAGAGAGAGAGAGAGAGAGAGAGAGAGAGAGAGAGAGAGAGAGAGAGAGAGAGAGAGGGGAGGGAGAGATGGAGAGAGAGTGAGAGAGAGAGAGAGGGAAAGAGTGAGAGAGTGTGAGAGAGAGAGGGAGAAGGGAGAGAGAAAGGGAGCGAGAGAGAGAGAGGAGAGGGGGAGAGAGAGGGGGAGAGATAGAGGGAGAGTGGGAGAGAGAGAGGGGGAGAGAGAGAAAAGGAGAGAGAGAGAGAACTTGAACTTGAAATGTTTAATGAGGATGAAGTGAATAAGCATAACAACACTAAACTTCTTTTCATCAGGTCCTCAAACAAATGAGAGAGAGAGAGAGAGAGAGAGAGAGAGAGAGAGAGAGAGAGAGAGAGAGAGAGAGAGAGAGAGAGAGAGAGAGAGAGAGAGAGAGAGAGACAGACAGACACAGAGACAGAGACAGAGAGACAGACAGAGATATCATGTTTGTTCCTTCTTCTTGTTTTAAGGCCCTATGACCATAATATTGGGCGGGGTGCATGTGTCCGGTTTTCAGTATTCACTGGTCTCCCCGCTGCATTCAGCGAACACGATCCGATTTCGGAGCAATTTTTGTTGGAACGTCATGACCCTGGTCGGAAAGACAGACAGACAAATAGACAAGAGTTTTTTCTTCTTTTTGTTTGTTTTTAAATTCCATTACAGCGTTTGAACTTGAAATACGCTAAAGGCGTTAGTTTGTTGATGCTGTTGTTCGTATTGTGTATTAAATGTGATGTTTTGGACAGAAAAATTGTGTTTTACGTCGTCTTGGTCTGGAACAGACACATATGGGACATTTGTAAATACAAAGATCGTGGGAACGATACTGGAGGCAATACCCGGAGGCAGTGCAACACCAGTAAAATCCCGAATTTTTAACAATACAGATAAGTGTAGCAGTAACCACGCCTCGGTTAAACCTCATCGGCTATGGTACCGCCACAGTATATAGTAGATATTAAGTGCCACAAATATCCAATCATAATATTGGACATTATTATCCCTTTCACCGCCAAAGTCGCATTTTAGCACCACAGTGATTTAACCCTTTCGCCGCCAGCCATTTTTTCAGCCAAGAAGTACTATTTAACTTAGCTGGGTAAAAAAAAAAAATATATCTACAATATTGCGAATTCCTCTGTGACATATAATAACATTAGGTCTATCCTTACCCCCAAAAATTAAGAAAATAGGGTCTTTGGATAACAGGTCATGATTTGATGCCTTTTAGTGACATGAGTGTTTAGCCATTGTGGTGCTAAAATGCGACATTGGCGGTGAAAGGGTTAATACCTATGTCACTAAAAGGCATCAAATTGGGGTCTATTACCCAAAGACTCGATTGTCTTAGTTTTGGGAAGTAAGGATATACCTTATGTAAGATATGTCACAGAAGAATCCCCAATACTGCAGATGGACATTGTTCTCTACCCTTGTAAATTTGATGGAATGTTTTGGCTGAAATATGGCTGGCGGTGAAAGGGTTACAGATTTGCTTAAAACCAACTTGAAACACGAAGGAAAGGAAAGTTGCAATCTGCATGCGTTACATAAATGAAAGGGCAGATGGAACAAATCCAGAGAAGAGAAGGGATAGACGTAGCAGCGCAGTGGAACGAACCTCCCTTATACGACCTTCACAAATCATGAATGAAAATCCGTTTAACGTCCTCCGGTCTGAAACAGACACATATGGGACATTAGTAGATATAACGATGGTGGGAACGATCCTGGAGGCAATACCCGGAGGCAGTGCAACTCCAGGAAAGTCCCGAATTTTTAACGATACAGACGTATAATCAAACAATTGATTCAAAAATCATCCAAAATGAGGTCTTATAAGGGAGGTAATTTTAATACTTAAAAAGAACGGCAATGTCTCGGAGAAGTAGGTCTTATGTGGGAGGGAGTCTAATAATGGAGGGGTCTTATTAGGGAGGTTCCACTGTAGTACGGGTGGATGATGACGAATTGAAGAGAGGGAACCTGTACCTCGTTAACTAAAACGCCACTCAGGGGGGGGGGGGGGGGGGGGGGGAACTTGCACCGCTGACGTCAGCAAAACCCCGTGACGTCATCACAGCTGGACACCACCCAAGGAACGGGTTAAAATGAACTGAAATGACGGGCAAAACATTCCCACAAGTTTCCCAGAATAGAACGGTGTGGGTTGTTTGTTGTTTTCTCCAATCGCTGCCACACGCCGAAACCCGAGAACTCGCGAGGGGGTGTGAGGGAGAGAGAGAGAGAGAGGGGAGGGGGGGGGGGGTACAAGAGGTTGGATTAAAAGTAGAGAGTGTGGGTGAGAGTCTGTCTGCTTTAAAACGAAAGGTTCGACAGTATGGTACACACACGCACGCACGCACGCGCGCGCGCATGAATGCACGCACACGCACACACTGAACACTATTTTTTTAAATTTTTAACAAGGATACATATTTTAAGCGAGAGAGAGAGAGAAAGAGAGAGAGAGAGAGAGAGAGAGAGAGAGAGAGAGAGAGAGAGAGAGAGAGAGAGAGAGAGAGACAGAGAGAGGGAGAGAGAGACAGAGAGAGACACAGAGAGAGAGAGAGGGCAGCGAAAGAGAAAGAGAGAGAGAGAGAGAGACAAAGAGAGAGAGAGACAGAGACAGACAGACAGACAGACAGAGACAGACGGATATCATATGATAAGGAACGGGAAGTTCGTGGCATCCTAAAAACATCAGTTCTATTTGAGGAATGCCTTGAACAAGGAGAGAAAGAAGAACAAGAGAAAGACGAGCCGACAGACAAACACACACAGACGACAAAGACGAAAATAACGCCACAATCGATCATGGAAAGTGCTTAAATGAGAGAGAGTGAAGAAGAAAGGAAGAAAGATAGAAAGAAAGAAAGAAGGAAAGAAAGATAGAAAGAAAGAGAGAAAAACAGAAAGAAGGGAAGAAAGAAAGGAAGGAAGGAAGAAAGAAAGAGAGAAAGAAAGAAAGGAAGGAAGAAAGAAAGACAGAAAGAGAGAAAAACAGAAAGAAGGGAAGAAAGAAAGGAAGGAAGGAAGGAAGGAAAGAAAGAAAGAAAGAGAGAAAGAAAGAAAGAAAGGAAGGAAGGAAGGAAGCAAGAAAGAGAGAAAGAAAGAAAGGAAGGAAGAAAGAAAGAAAGAAAGAGAGAAAGAAAGAAAGGAAGGAAGGAAGGAAGCAAGAAAGAGAGAAAGAAAGAAAGGAAGGAAGAAGCAAGAAAGAGAGAAAGAAAGAAAGGAAGGAAGAAAGAAAGAAAGAGAGAGAGAAAGAAAGAAAGGAAGGAAGAAAGAAAGCAAGAAAGAGAGAAAGAAAGAAAGGAAGGAAGGAAGGAAGCAAGAAAGAGAGAAAGAAAGAAAGAAAGGAAGAAAGAAAGAAAGAAAGAAAGAAAGAAGGAAGAAAGGAAGGAAGAAAGAAAGAAGAAAGAGAGAAGAAAGAAAGAAAGGAAGAAAGAAAGACAAAAAAGAAAGAAAGAAAGAAAGGAAGGAAGGAAGAAAGCAAGAAAGAGAGAGAAAGAAAGAAAGGAAGGAAGAAAGAAAGCAAGAAAGAGAGAAAGAAAGAAAGAAGAAGGAAGAAAGGAAGAAAGAAAGAAAGAAAGGAAGGAAGAAGAAAGAAAGAAAGAGAGAAAGAAAGAAAGGAAGGAAGAAAGAAAGAAGAAAGAAAGAAAGAAAGAAAGGAAGGAAGGAAGAAAGAAAGAAAAGAGAGAAAGAAAGAAAGGAAGGAAGAAAGAAAGCAAGAAAGAGAGAAAGAAAGAAAGGAAGGAAGAAAGAAAGAAAAGAAAGAGAGAAAGAAAGAAAGGAAGGAAGAAAGAAAGAAAGACAGAAGAAAAGAAAGAAAGAAAGGAAGGAAGAAAGAAAGAAAGAAAGAAAGAAAGAAAGAAAAGAAAGAAAGAAAGAAAGAAAGAAAGAAAGAAAGAAAGAAAGAGAGAAAGAAAGAAAGAAAGGAAGGAAGAAAGAAAGAAAGAAAGAAAGAAAGAAAGAAAGAAAGAAAGAAAGAAAGAAAGAAAGAAAGAAAGAA
>CM065702.1:42862008-42864508 GCA_017654935.2 Phymorhynchus buccinoides | reverse complement strand
TACTAATACATCTTCTTTATTACCTACCCACTCCCTACGTCTTCTTCCTCTATCGCTCAGACAGTTTCCTGTCCATTATGAGCGCAGATGCGTCATGCTGCCGTTATGCGCCTAACTAAGACATACTATTTAGGCCCATAAAGTCCGACTTCGGCAGGAGGGAATCCTTTTGAAAGTGTTTCTTGAAAAAAGGCAGGAGAATGGACCGGTAAGGCAGAAAGATAGTAGATGACAGTAAGCAAAGGGAAAAGGCCGAGTCAAAGAGTGTGACAGATTAGAGGAAGCTACAAGCACAGAACTTCCAGAAGGTGGGGGAGCTATTCATACAAAAGACCCCCCGGTATCCCCACGGGGGGACCCCTGACTTACAATCTGCAATGTTAGAATCACCCAGCCCCAGCCCCACTTGTCAATGCACCCCTCTCCAAACCCTCAACAAAACACTCTTCTCTCACTAATAAGAATACTCCTCACAGACAACACTCCCGCCCACGTGCTCACGTGGCATTACACTTAAAATGCAACGTAGTTCTCTTTCAGTGCAAACAATCTCTCTGGAAATAGCGAGGCCCTCATGAAAAATGAACCCCTTTACATTGGAAACCCCGTAAGATTTAGGCTCGGTGTACATCTCGTGTCCAGGGCCTGTATTCACGTTGAGATAGCATGAGACTTAGCATCATGCTAACTTAGAAGCTCTTCCAAAAGTCCTATTAAATCCTATAGGACATTGGAAGAGCTTCTAAGTTAGCATCATGCTAAGTCTCATGCTATTTCAACGTGAATACAGGCCCTGGGCTAATACAAAGCATCTGTTTTGTTTCATTCTGTGTTTTTCTCACACCTTCTGCTACGTCATTCATTCACATCGACTGGCGTGCGTTGTGTACGCTATTTGGTCCGCTGTCGCCCATGTTGTTTGGGTCTTGGGAGAGAGAGAGAGAGAGAGAGAGAGAGAGAGAGAGAGAGAGAGAGAGAGAGAGAGAGAGAGAGAGAGAGAGAGAGAGAGAGAGAGAGAGAGAGAGAGAGAGAGAGAGAGAGAGAGAGAGAGAGAGAGAGAGAGAGAGAGAGAGAGACCAAAAAGAAGCAGACCTGCTTGTGTGCATAACCTGTCAGCAAGTCAAAAGCAACAAGGCGTGTGCTAGCTGTCACACGATTGTCAAACATGCTGGGTCCTCGGTAGAACACAGATGGACACCGAGCATTAGACATATTGTGTCCAGATGTCTACATTAGATTGAAGAGTCTGTAATTAGCCAATGTATATGTTTCGCCCAATCAGTGAAATTACCCATTTCATGAAATGGGCAAAATGCTTTGCCCAATTTATGAAATGGACAATGTATATCACATTTTTGAATCCTCATTCACACAGGTATTGATTAAGGTTGATTCAATGGTATCACACTTTTCTACATTGTATTTGCACCCCTATCCTGCCCCCCAACTCGACCAGATGCTAAGCTGGAGCATGCCTGAGCCACACGTTGAATCAAACGTTTTATCAAATTAAGTCTGGCAAAAATCAGCTTAACTCATCTACAAATGAGATTTCTCATTCGTTTGAACCAATTCTTGATCTATGTGTGCTAATAAACAAAACATATTTTTCATTCATATTGCTTTTCTTAATTGCAAGTTATAAATTGGCTATTTCACGAACTGGGCAAACTATTTTGCCCATTTCATGAAATGGGCAATTTCATGGATCGGGCGTAACACATACACACAGGAAATGAACATTGACATGGGTCTTTAGTAATGTCCCGAGGCCCCAGACATAGGACATCGACTTAATAACATTGAAAATGTCCTATTGTGGTCTCTCCCCTTGTCAGGACAAATGTCTGATTACATTAGTTTGTACGCAGAGGCTCGGGGTACGGGCCTGTATCTCATTCTCCAGGCTACGTACGGGTACGGCGCTCAATCACGGGACGCATAGATTGTGCGCAAATGTCTTCCAAAACAAAACTACTAACATTAACAAGTTCCTAGCCCTAGCCCCCTATTCCTTACCAAGACGCGTTCAATATACGAAGTAAGAAAATGCATTTTGTTGACGAAACAAATCACAGTGGCTACGGGTACGGCGTTACCGCAACACTCAGACCATGTGCAGGTATAGTAACTCTTCCTAGTCGAATGTTTCGTCAACAAAATGATGAAAATGTCGACTAGGAAGAGTTACTATCCCTGAACATGGTCTGAGTGTTGCAAGAATACCGTACCCGTAGCCACTGTTGGTTTTGTTTTTAAAAACTGGCACGCTTCGTCTTACTGACTTCTGCAAGAACCAGCCAATTCATTTATCTGGTCTCAGGACAGTTTGTCCTATCGCTTTTCGATCCTCGCTACATCACTGGGAGCTTAGTAATTGTTCTAGGTACGTTTGTTAAGTCCTCTCGCGGTCTTTTTGTCCTTATGTGCACATCAGCCTAAAATGACCCTGTTTCTGTTTTTGCTTTGTATTTATTGCTAGTATGTATTTCATTACTCG
>CM065702.1:42854508-42857008 GCA_017654935.2 Phymorhynchus buccinoides | reverse complement strand
TGTCTCTCTCTCTCTCTCTCTCCCTCTCTCTCTCTCTCTCTCCCCTATCTCATTCAGTCTCTCTCTCCTCTCTCTCTCTCTCTCTCTCTCTCTCTCTCTCTCTCTCGATGCTCTCTCTCTCTCTCTATAAAAACTCTAAAGGCACTAAGTAATAGTTTATCCTGAAGGAAACACGCACCCATTGGCTTTCATCTCCCACCCTCAACCCCCACGCACGCGCGCGCGTGTGTGTGTATGTATGTCCGTTCTGTGCCGAATGTGTGTGTCTGTGTACCCATCACAAGTGTGTGGTTATCTCCCTGTGTGTGTGTGTGTTTCCGTGTGTGGCATGTGTAATGATGTAATGTGTGATGTGTACATTTTGAACATCATCTTGTGACGTGTCGACGTACGTGCCCCATGCAGTGCATCATCTCTGCCTGTGTCTCAGTATCTCTCTCTGTATCTCTGCCCTATCTCTCTCTCTGTTGTCTGTGCGTTCTCCTCTCTCGGGCAGAACTCTCTCTCTCTCTCTCCTCTCCCAGCCAGAATAGCCCTCTCTCCTCTGGTGATCTCTCTTTGTCTCTAGTTCTGATCTCCTCTTCAATGATGAATCTCTCTGTTATAGAAAAGAAGTGGTAAACATTCTCTTCTATTTCTTTTATTTGTGTGTCTCTCTCATTTTGGTACCAGTCTCTGTCTCTCTTTCCCTCCCTCCCTCCCTATTTTTAGTCTCTCTTGCACTTTATGATACTCTGTGTGTATCTCTCACCTCTGATCTCAGTTTGTTAACCCCCCTCTTTTGGGATCTCTCTGTGTCTCACTCACCCCCCTCTCCTCCCCCCTCCCACCCCCTCCCCCTCTCACCAACTACAATCGATGCTCCTCCTCCAGGGACTAAAGCCTTAACAGTCACAGTCAGCCGGACGGTCGGTCGAACGCCATTCCACAGTTATAATGATTTTCATGATTTGAAAGTTCTTGTTCTTCTTCTTTTTTTTATCCATATTTTGTTTTGGCTAATTGAGGCAGTAATAGTTTATTCCTGAAGGAAACGCAACCCGCGCACTCTCATTGATCGAAAGAGGTATGTTGTCTGATTGTTTACAAAACATAAAAGGCAGAACCCGGGCACAAATATAAATTTATTAGATGAAAAGGGGCCGGGAAAGTTGCTCATCTCCCATACCCTAGAGAAGTGGGCTAAAGGCAAATTTTCTAAAGTCTTCCCTAGGGACTTAGCCTACTAACCCATTACCTCGTCACATCTAGCTTAAGCGCTCTGGGGGCACACCCAGTGCCATGTGAACATTTCGCATGGCCTTGGGTGGGAAGATTACGTGTATGGCTGCTTTTAAAGGGCCCCGCCACATGGGCGGCCATACTCCGACTTCAGGGGACACCCGAAAAGTGACTAGGTATTCAGGTATTAGGTACTTTAATATAGTCACAGAGGCGTCTCTGTGAAATTCGGGTTGCTCCCACCTGGAGAGCGCGTCATAGCCAGAGGCGCGCCACCCACTTGTTTTTGTTTTGCATGTGAATTTTGTGTGACTGATGAAGAAGGAAAGGGTGGGGGTAAATTTTGACCAACATGACAACTTTTTCGTTGCCACTGGGTTTAAGTGTGCTAAGTGCATGGGCACACGGGTCCTCGGTTTATCGTCTCATCCGAAAGACTCCACGTTCAGACCCGCAAGGCCTAGTGTAAAGTGAGAGGAAAAATCCCCTGTACCCAGGTTCGAACTCGGGTTTACTTGACACGAGGCGAACGCGTTACCTCTGTGCCACTCTACGCCTGTTCATCAGAAATGGATGCAACTCATGTTGGAATAAGTTACTCTCAGATTGAAACAGTGAGGCCAAGAGAGGAGACAACAAAATTGATCAAAGGGGGAATAATAACTAGAAAACAAATTATGAATGAGAATGATGCTTCGTTTGTCTCACTTTGGTTCTGATCCACGCATTGCTAGATGATTGGCATCGTAATCAACTTTGGTGGAGGGGAGTTAATTAGAAAGAGAGTATTCACCCTTTGTTCAATTAAGTTACTCTCGCCATACAGTTGAACCCGAATCCTATCCATTGTTGCGCTTTATATTTAGAAACAGCCTTTAGTGAGTTCAAAAAACATAACTGACAGAAACAATATTTAGCAATACATTTGTTTTTTAGGTTGTTTTATTAAACGAATCAGATTTATTTTCGTTATTAGCCTCATAGTCAGTTCGAATGAAATCTCTGGAATATAATGAGAAATTGAGGATAGGCCTACTACATAAGATGATACGTGCTTAATCGAGTTATGAATGTTATTGTTATGTTTTCAATCCATCAAAATACTCACTAACCACATAGTTACATTAACTCATTTCGCTCTCTTGAAAATTACTGTGGCTTTTCAAATCCTCACCACACACTAGATTTTGTCACATCTGTATTGTTACAAATTCGGGACTTTCCTGGACTTTCCGGGCATCACCTCCAGGATCGTTCCCACCATCTTTATCTCTATAAA
>CM065702.1:42849508-42852008 GCA_017654935.2 Phymorhynchus buccinoides | reverse complement strand
TGGTCAGTACCCAAACATATACCAAGGGCATTCATTCACTCTTGTAAAAGGTAGTAGTTGCGTGGCCTCAAATACAGGTTATTGGCGAGAGTTATTCCCTTGTTGGTCAGTACCCAAACATATACCAAGGGCATTCGCTCTTGCAAAAGGCAGTTGTTGCGTGGCCTCAAATAGGGTTATTGGAGAGAGTTATTCCCTTGTTGGTCAGTACTCAAACATTATACCAAGAGCATTCGCTCTTGCAAAATGCAGTTGTTGCAGTGGCCTATAGCGAACATAACTGGTAAGGAAATTGAACAAAGGGTGAATACTCTCTTTCAAATGAACTCCCCTCCACCAAAGTTGATTGCGATACCAATCACCTAGCAATGCGTGGGTCAGAACCAAAGTGAGACAAACAAAGCATCATTCTGAATAACTGGTAAGGTTTCGCGTCAGATGTGTTTAGACAGTACTGTACGATAATCACGCCTCACGTGTCACAATCGGATCGCATTGAGATCGAATCGCATGTCGTGTGGCAGGCCCTGCACGCGCATCATCATCTATAATTATGACTCCGTATTTAGAGAATGATATTCTGATGTGATATTTTCCTTTGACGAAAGAAACATGTGCGTTAAAGGTTAGTAAGTTTCTCATCCGCAAATCGTGATAATTAATTTTGAACAAGTGATGCCCCGACGGGGCCTAAGAGATAGGACATAATCCTATTGATATCTAAATCCGCCTTGGCTTCAGTTAACCCTTTCACCGCCAAAGTCGCATTTTAGCACCACAGTGATTTAACATATATGCCACTAAAAGGCATCAAATTGGGGTCTGTTATCCAAAGACCCTGTTGTCCTAGTTTTGGGAAGTAAGGATATAACTTATTTTATATATATGTTACAGAAGAATCCCCAATACTGCAGATGGACTTTGTTCTCTACCCAGGTGAATTCAATGGGAAATTTTGGCTGAAAAGTGGCTGGCGGTGAAAGGGCTAAGGCTGTGTCAGACCAATTGACATAGGCTAGAACACCAAGGCTACATCAACATGCTGTTATGCTCTGCATAGTTACACGGGGATTTTCTTTAGCCATGACAAGCTCCTAGTAGCATAACATCATCAGTCTAAAAAAACCACACACCCGAAGTCGGAGTGTGGCTGCCCATGTGGGCGGGGTAATCAAACACGATCACACACGTAATGTTCTCATCGCTAGCTGATTCATTTGTACCATAGTGTTCAAGAAATAGTCAAACACACTGACACAGACAGACGGAGACGCATAGAGACAGACAGAGACAGTTATACAGACAAGACAGAGACAGTATCTATACAAGAGAAGTGAAGACAGAGAAGAGTGGGTATAAAAACTCCAGTGTGTGCTAAGGGACAATAAATCGCTCCTTGGCCCCAGTGTGTGTGTGTGTGTGTGTGTGTGTGTGTGTGTGTGTGTGTGTGTGCGTGCGTGTGCGTGTGTGCGTGTGCGTGCGTGCGTGTGCGTGTGCGTGTGCGTGTGTGTGTGTCTGTGTGTGTGTGTGTGTGTGTGTGTGTGTGTGTGTGTGTGTGTGTGTGAGTGAGTGTGCGTGTGAGTGTGCGTGTGTGTGTGCCTGCTTACACTGTCTAGATAAAGTTGTGTGTGCATGTACGGAGAGACACACAGAGAGAGAGAGAGAGAGAGAGAGAGAGAGAGAGAGAGAGTGACCGCAGATGAGAGGAGAGAGAGAGAGAGAGAGAGAGAGAGAGAGAGAGAGAGAGAGAGAGAGAGAGAGAGAGAGAGAGAGAGACAGAGAGACAGAGATAAACACAGAGAGAGAGAGAGACAGAGACAGACAAACAGAGAGGCAGACAGAGAGAGAAACAGACGGGGGGGCACTGGTTACTTTGAGTCACAAGTTAAATAACTGTCAGCTTCTGAAAGTTCACTGTAACATCAGCGAAGGCCCAGAGGATTTTTTGCCTTTAGAATGTCCCTCGTGTTTCTGTCTATGACTGTTTCTCATCTATCTCTGCTCTGCTGTTGTCTTGGTTGCTCTCTCTGTCTCTCCTCTCTCTCTCTGTCTCTCTCTCTCTCTCTCTCTCTGTCTGTCTGTCTCTCTGTCTCTCGCTATCTCTCTGTCTCTCTCTCTCTGTCTCTCTCTCTTTGTCTCTCTCTGGTCTCTCTCTCTCTGTCCTCATCTCTCTCTCTCTCGATTCTCTCTCTCTCCTCTCTCTCTCTCGTCTCTCATCCCTCTCTCTCTCTCTCTTTCTTTGTTGTGTGTGTGTGTGTGTGTGGTGTGTGTGTTTTTGTGTGTGCATGCCTGTTAGCATGTGTGTGGTGCGCGCTTGTGTGTGCGTGCTTGTGTGTGTGCGCGTGCGTGTGTGTGTGTGTATGTGTGTTGCGCGTGTGTGTGTGTGCTTGTGTGTGTGTGTGTGTGTGTGTGTTGTGTGTGTGTGTGTGTGTGTGTGTGTGTGTGTGTGTGTGGAAGTGAAGTGTGTGTGGGGTGTGTTGCGAGTGATGTGTGTGTGTGC
>CM065702.1:42781785-42786785 GCA_017654935.2 Phymorhynchus buccinoides | reverse complement strand
CCTTAAAAAAGAAAAAAAGAAAAAAAAGTGAACCCCAAATATTTGTACGCGTTCTAAATCCACCACGCGAGGCAACTCTTCCGCAAAGGCCGTTAGCTGGCAAGTTGCTTCCCATTCGCGCCGACGTCGAACGTTACACCTGGCATAGTAGGTTTCCTAGACAAAAACTGTTTGCGCGAAACCTTTTTCCATTAGGGACAGCGAACGTTTTTACAAATACATCTGTATTGTTAACAATTCGGGACTTTCCTGCCTCCGGGCATTGCCTCCAGGATCGTCCCCACCATCTGTATATCTACTAATGTCCCATATGTGACTGTGTTCCGGACCAGAGGACTTTAATTTTTTCATGCATTCAAGCGAACGTTTCAAACAACCTGGTCTTCTTCTTCTTCCTCTTCTTCTTCGATCGCTCGGGCAGTTTCCTGTCAATTATGAGCGCAGATTCGTCATGCTGCCGCCCTAAAGCCGGCGTAACGCACGCGTGAAATCGTATGGGGATGCGATGCGATTATGGTCACGTGAGTCATGATGCACGTGAAATACTTCTGTCTAAAAAAATAATTCTGAAATTTTCGCTGACTATGCTCAAGAAGACCCAATAATTATAGGAATTTCACGTGAATCATGACTCACATCGTCAAAATCGCATCGCATTCAGATCCGAATGTATGTGTGTAGCAGACCCTTATATATATCTCGTGTCTTACTAGGTTGACATAGGGCACACGACCTCGAGAACGTTGCTACGATACAAAGTGCTGCAAACTATTTTCAGCAAAACATAAAGGTTGCATAGCCGTTGCGCTAGAAAGAACAAAACGTTTGCGATCGCTTTTCGGAAGAGACTGACCCTGTTTAAAAAACAAACAGTAGGGGAAGGTGGGGTAGAATGAAAAGGGGGGTAATTATGGATGTCTTCTAGGCGTTTCCTAGAGTAACCTAGCCCGAAAATTGCAGGTTTTGGTTGTGCTGAAAATGACAGCTTTCTTTAAAAGCGCGGTTTGTTCGTCTAAGGCGATAGATTACGGGGTATTTTGTTTGTAGCTGCCTACAAGGTAAAGGGTATTATTTGTGTACAAGGTTAACGATGCTTTAGGGCGGAACTATCGTTTTGTGTAGTATGAGAGAGAGAGAGAGAGAGAGAGAGAGAGAGAGAGAGAGAGAGAGAGAGAGAGAGAGAGAGAAGAGAGAGAGAGGAGAGAGAGAGAGAGAGAGAGAGAGAGAGAGAGAGAGAGAGAGAGAGAGAGAGAGAGAGAGATATTCACAAAGCTTACTGATTATATCACTATTCACAAAGTCTACTGATCCAGGCCTTCTGCCCATGTCAGACGGGAGGGGGTTACAAAAGGAAAAACAACAATGACAACAAATCATCAGCACAAAGAACTCCATTATAAGCGAACATATTATACACAAAAAGCAACATTGATAGAGAGAGAGAGAGAGATTGAGAGAGAGAGAGAGAGAGAGAGAGAGAGAGAGAGAGGAGAGATGAGAGAGAGAGAGAGAGAGAGAGAGAGATAGAGAGAGATTGAGAGAGAGAGAGAGAGAGAGAGAGAGAGAGGAGAGAGAGAGAGAGAGAGAGAGAGAGAGAGAGAGAGAGAGAGAGAGAGAACATAGTGTGGTATTTGGGATTGTATTAGTTTGTAATAATATATTATGTGTGCATGTATGCGCGCGTTTATTGGTTAGTGAGTATTATTAGCCTATGTTTTCATGAGAACAAATAATTAGTATTTGTTTTGGAAACAATAACATGTATGTGTTATAAGTGTGTTGAAAATAAACGTTTATAATACTCCGTTATTAACTTCGCAATTACCCCCCCCCCCCCCCCCCCCCCCACCCCCCCGCCGCCCAAAAGTATAAAGTAATGAAAACACAAATTAAGACAAAAAAACAAATAAACCAGAAACAAACCAAAACTATATAATTCCCCCGAAGACGTAGTGTGGCTGCGCACGTGGCGGGGTAATAAAAAACGGTCAAGCACGCAAATGTTCTCATCCGTAGCTGATGCTCTTGTGCCATAGCGTTCAAGTGCTTCCGCTGTTGGGATGATCCCTGGAGTCGTTTAGCCAGGCTAAGCCAACAACAACAACAGCAACAGCATAATATTCACTAATAAAAACACAGCATTCTTGAATCTACACTACTGACATAAACAAACGCACACAAAACGTGAAAGGGTTGGTTATGATGGCACAGGCTGTAGACATACAAACCAAAGACAGGATTCTTTATTTATGACGCTTATGGACTCCCATACAAATACATACTACCATACGGCCATAATGGTTAAGGTACGTATGTGTTTAGTTTTCAGTTTTCACTGGTCTCCCCGCTGCGCACATCCGACACATTCCGATTTCGGAGCAGCTCAAAGGAGAAGCATTATTTGGAGGATTGTTTTGGGGAAAAAGGCAGGAGAATGGGCCAATAAGTCAGAAAGATAGCAGATGACAGAAAGCAAAGGGAAAAGGCAGGAGAATGGGCCAATAAGTCAGAAAGATAGCAGATGACAGAAAGCAAAGGGGAAAAGGCAGGAGAATGGGCCAATAAGTCAGAAAGATAGTAGATGACAGAAAGCAAAGGGAAAAGGCAGGAGAATGGGCCAATAAGTCAGAAAGATAGTAGATGACAGAAAGCAAAGGGAAAAGGCAGGAGAATGGGCCAATAAGTCAGAAAGATAGTAGATGACAGAAAGCAAAGGGAAAAAGGCAGAGTCAAAGCCAATAAGTCACAAAGATAGCAGATGACAGAAAGCAAAGGGAAAAGGCAGAGTCAAAGCCAATAAGTCAGAAAGATAGTAGATGACAGAAAGCAAAGGGAAAAGGCAGAGTCAAAGCCAATAAGTCAGAAAGATAGTAGATGACAGAACAGCAAAGGGAAAAGGCAGGAGAATGGGCCAATAAGTCAGAAAGATAGTAGATGACAGAAAGCAAAGGGAAAAGGCAGAGTCAAAGCCAATAAGTCAGAAAGATAGCAGATGACAGAAAGCAAAGGGAAAAGGCAGGAGAATGGGCCAATAAGTCAGAAAGATAGTAGATGACAGAAAGCAAAGGGAAAGGCAAGAGTCAAAGCCAATAAGTCACAAAGATAGCAGATGACAGAAAGCAAAGGGAAAAGGCAGAGTCAAAGCCAATAAGTCAGAAAGATAGTAGATGACAGAAAGCAAAGGGAAAAGGCAGAGTCAAAGCCAATAAGTCAGAAAGATAGTAGATGACAGAAAGCAAAGGGAAAAGGCAGAGTCAAAGCCAATAAGTCAGAAAGATAGTAGATGACAGACAGCAAAGGGAAAAGGCAGAGTCAAAGCCAATAAGTCAGAAAGATAGTAGATGACAGAAAGCAAAGGGAAAAGGCAGAGTCAAAGCCAATAAGTCAGAAAGATAGTAGATGACAGACTAGCAAAGGGAAAAGGCAGAGTCAAAGCCAATAAGTCAGAAAGATAGTAGATGACAGAAAGCAAAGGGAAAAGGCAGAGTCAAAGCCAATAAGTCAGAAAGATAGTAGATGACAGAAAGCAAAGGGAAAAGGCAGAGTCAAAGCCAATAAGTCAGAAAGATAGTAGATGACAGACAGCAAAGGGAAAAGGCAGAGTCAAAGCCAATAAGTCAGAAAGATATTGTAGATGACAGACAGCAAAGGGAAAAGGCAGAGTCAAAGCCAATAAGTCAGAAAGATAGTAGATGACAGACAGCAAAGGGAAAAGGCAGAGTCAAAGCCAATAAGTCAGAAAGATAGTAGATGACAGACAGCAAAGGGAAAAGGCAGAGTCAAAGCCAATAAGTCAGAAAGATAGTAGATGACAGACAGCAAAGGGAAAAGGCAGAGTCAAAGCCAATAAGTCAGAAAGATAGTAGATGACAGACAGCAAAGGGAAAAGGCAGAGTCAAAGCCAATAAGTCAGAAAGATAGTAGATGACAGAAAGCAAAGGGGAAAAGGCAGAGTCAAAGCCAATAAGTCAGAAAGATAGTAGATGACAGACAGCAAAAGGGAAAAGGCAGAGTCAAAGCCAATAAGTCAGAAAGATAGTAGATGACAGACAAGCAAAGGGAAAAGGCAGAGTCAAAGCCAATAAGTCAGAAAGATAGTAGATGACAGACAGCAAAGGGAAAAGGCAGAGTCAAAGCCAATAAGTCAGAAAGATTAGTAGATGACAGACAGCAAAGGGAAAAGGCAGAGTCAAAGCCAATAAGTCAGAAAGATAGTAGATGACAGACAGCAAAGGGAAAAGGCAGAGTCAAAGCCAATAAGTCAGAAAGATAGTAGATGACAGAAAAGCAAAGGGAAAAGGCAGAGTCAAAGCCAATAAGTCAGAAAGATAGTAGATGACAGACAGCAAAGGGAAAAGGCAGAGTCAAAGCCATAAGTCAGAAAGATAGTAGATGACAGACAGCAAAGGGAAAAGGCAGAGTCAAAGCCAATAAGTCAGAAAGATAGTAGATGACAGACAGTGAGCAAAGGGAAAAGGCAGAGTCAAAGCAATAAGTCAGAAAGATAGTAGATGACAGACAGCAAAGGGAAAAGGCAGAGTCAAAGCCAATAAGTCAGAAAGATAGTAGATGACAGAAAGCAAAGGGAAAAGGCAGAGTCAAAGCCAATAAGTCAGAAAGATAGCAGATGACAGAAAGCAAAGGGAGAAGGCAGAGTCAAAGAGAGAGACAGATTAGGGGACGTTTCAAGCACAGAAGCTTCCAGAAGGTGGGGGAACTATTTTTACGAAAGACCCCCACGGGGAGGTATACTACCATTGAGAAAAATCAAACAAGTACTCCATTGCAGTTTCAAGCAAGAAAAAGCAGGGAGGGGTGGGGGTGGGGTATTCGGTTAGTAGGATGAGGTTTCCACCCCATTAACCAAGTGACCCGGGTGGTGTCACTTAATACGGGTGGCCAGTCGGGTGGATAATGATAGTCATCGGGGTACAGTAGTACGTGGCTGGACATACACTGCATAGTACAGTTGTTGAACGGGTATATGTCTATGTTCTCGT
>CM065702.1:42776785-42779285 GCA_017654935.2 Phymorhynchus buccinoides | reverse complement strand
TGTCTTTAAAAAAAATGTTATACAGTTTATCTAAAGGAGTTTCGCTCACAACAAAGGAAATAGCTCCTTTTTTTATTTACTGCACTACAAAAAAAAGAAAACGCTTCAACCACAATTTGCTGTTTTCTTGAATGTTTGTTATCTTTGCTGTTTTCTTGAATGTTTGTTATCTTTGCTGTTTTCTTGAATGTTTGAGGTATCTTTGCTGTTTTCTTGAATGTTTGTTATTCTTTGCTGTTTTCTTGAATGTTTGATATCTTTGCTGTTTTCTTGAATGTTTATCTTTGTGTTTTCTTGAATGTTTGTTATCTTTGCTGTTATCTTGAATGTTTGTTATCTTTGCTGTTTTCTTGAATGTTTGCTTATCTTTGCTGTTTTCTTGAATGTTTGCTGTCTTTGCTGTTTTCTTGAATGTTTGTTATCTTTGCTGTTATCTTGAATGTTTGTTATCTTTGCTGTTTTCTTGAATGTTTGTTTATCTTTGCTTGAATGTTTGTTATCTTTGTTTTCTTGAATGTTTGTTATCTTTGCTGTTTTCTTGAATGTTTGCATTTGCTGTTGCTGCTGTTTCTTGAATGTTTGTTATCTTTGCTGTTTTCTTGAATGTTTGTTATCTTTGCTGTTTTCTTGAATGTTTGTTATCTTTGCTGTTTTCTTGAATGTTTGTTATCTTTGCTGTTTTTCTTGAATGTTTGTTATCTTTGCTGTTTTCTTGAATGTTTATCTTTGCTGTTTTCTTGAATGTTTGTTATCTTTGCTGTTTTCTTGAATGTTTGTTATCTTTGCTGTTTTCTTGAATGTTTGCTATCTTTGCTGTTTTCTTGAATGTTTGCTTATTTTGCTGTTTTCTTGAATGTTTGTTATCTTGCTGTTATCTTTGTTTTGTTGTTTTCTTGAATGTTTGTGTTATCTTTGCTGTTTATCTTGAATGTTTGTTATCTTTGCTGTTTTCTTGAATGTTTGTTATCTTTGCTGTTATCTTGAATGTTTGTTATCTTTGCTGTTTTCTTGAATGTTTGCTATCTTTGCTGTTTTCTTGAATCTTTGCTGTTTTCTTGAATGTTTGCTGTTTTCTTTGCTATCTTTGTTTTTCTTGAATGTTTGTTATCTTTGCTGTTTTCTTGAATGTTTGTTATCTTTGCTGTTTTCTTGAATGTTTGTTATCTTTGCTGTTTTCTTGAATGTTTGTTGCTGTTTTCTTTGTTTGTTATGCTGTTTTCTTGAATGTTTGTATATCTTTGCTGTTTTCTTGAATGTTTGCTGTTTTCTTTGTTTGATATCTTTGCTGTTTTCTTGAATGTTTGTTATCTTTGCTGTTTTCTTGAATGTTTGTTATCTTTGCTGTTTTCTTGAATGTTTGATATCTTTGCTGTTTTCTTGAATGTTTGTTATCTTTGCTGTTATCTTGAATGTTTGTTATCTTTGCTGTTTTCTTGAATGTTTTATCTTTGCTGTTTTCTTGATGTTTGTTATCTTTGCTGTTATCTTTGCTGTTTTCTTGAATGTTTGTTATCTTTGCTGTTTTCTTGAATGTTTTGTTATCTTTGCTGTTTTCTTGAATGTTTGCTATCTTTGCTGTTATCTTGAATGTTTTGCTGTTTTCTTGAATGTTTGTTATCTTTGCTGTTTTGTTTGATATCTTTGCTTTTTCTGTTTTGTTATCTTTGCTGTTTTCTTGAATGTTTGTTATCTTTGCTGTTTTCTTGAATGTTTGTTTCTTTGCTGTTTTCTTGAATGTTTGTTATCTTTGCTGTTATCTTGAATGTTTGTTATCTTTGCTGTTTTCTTGATCTTTGCTGTTTTCTTGAATGTTTGTTATCTTTGCTGTTTTCTTGAATGTTTGTTATCTTTGCTGTTTTCTTGAATGTTTGTTATCTTTGCTGTTTTCTTGATGTTTTGCTGTTTTCTTGAATGTTTGTGTATCTTTGCTGTTTTCTTGAATGTTTGTTATCTTTGCTGTTTTCTTGAATGTTTTGTTATCTTTGCTGTTTTCTTGTTTGTTATCTTTGCTGTTATCTTGAATGTTATCTTTGCTGTTTTCTTGAATGTTTGTTATCTTTGCTGTTTTCTTGAATGTTTGTTATCTTTGCTGTTTTCTTGAATGTTTGTTATCTTTGCTGTTTTCTTGAATGTTTGTTATCTTTGCTGTTTTCTTGAATGTTTGATATCTTTGCTGTTTTCTTGATGTTTGCTGTTTTTGCTGTGTTCTTGAATGTTTGTTATCTTTGCTGTTTTCTGTTTTGTTATGAATTGTTTTGTTATCTTTGCTGTTTTCTTGAATGTTTGTTATCTTTGCTGTTTTCTTGAATATCTTTGCTGTTTTCTTGAATGTTTGATCTTTGCTGTTTTCTTGAATGTTTGTTATCTTTGCTGTTTTCTTGAATGTTTGTTATCTTTGCTGTTTTCTTGAATGTTTGCTATCTTTGCTGTGTTTCTTGAATGTTTGTTATCTTTGCTGTTTTCTTGAATGTTTGTTATCTTTGCTGTTTTCTTGAATGTT
>CM065702.1:42766785-42769285 GCA_017654935.2 Phymorhynchus buccinoides | reverse complement strand
TTCTTCCTTCTTCTTCTTCCTTCTTCCTTCTTCTTCTTCCTTCTTCTTCTTCCTTCTTCTTTCTTCTTCTTCTTCTTCTTCTTCTTCCCTTCTTCTTCTTCTTCTTCTTCTTCTTCCTTCTTCTTCTTCCTTCTTCTTCTTCTTCTTCTTCTTCTTCTTCTTCTTCCTTCTTCTTCTTCTTCTTCTTCTTCTTCTTCCTTCTTCTTCCTTCTTCTTCTTCTTCTTCCTTCTTCTTCTTCTTCTTCTTCTTCCTTCTTCTTCTTCTTCTTCCTTCTTCTTCTTCTTCCTTCTTCTTCCTTCTTCTTCTTCCTTCTTCCTTCTTCTTCTTCCTTCTTCTTCTTCCTTCTTCTTCTTCCTTCTTCTTCTTCTTCTTCTTCTTCTTCTTCTTCTTCTTCTTCCTTCTTCTTCTTCTTCTTCTTCTTCTTCTTCTTCTCTTCTTCTTCTTCTCTTCCTTCTTCTTCTTCTTCTTCTTCTTCTTCTTCTTCTTCTTCTTCTTCCTTCTTCTTCTTCCTTCTTCTTCTTCTTCTTCTTCTTCTTCCTTCTTCTTCTTCTTTCTTCTTCTTCTTCTTCTTCTTCTTCTTCTTCTTCTTCTTCTTCTCCTTCTTCTTCTTCTTCTTCTTCTTCTTCCTTCTTCTTCCTTCTTCTTCTTCCTTCTTCCTTCTTCTTCTTTCCTTCTTCTTCTTCCTTCTTCTTCTTCCTTCTTCCTTCTTCTTCTTCTTCTTTCTTCTTCTTCTTCCTTCTTCTTCTTCTTCTTCCTTCTTCTTCTTCCTTCTTCTTCTTCCTTCTTCTTCTTTCTTCCTTCTTCTTTCTTCTTCTTCCTTCTTCTTCTTCCTTCTTCTTCCTCCTTCTTCTTCTTCCTTCCTTCTTCTTCCTTCTTCTTCTTTCTTCTTCCTCCTTCTTCTTCTTCCTTCTTCTTCTTCCTTCTTCCTTCTTCTTCCTCTTCCTCTTCCTCCTCTCTTCCTCTTCCTCTTCCTCCTCTTCCTCTTCGCCTTCTCCTTCTTCTTCTTCTTCTTGCATAGCATACTCCATCAACAATATGATGATTACGACGCTTATAACGTGGGGGTATTGTCCTAGGGGGGAAATGTCCAAGGGTATGTGTGTGTTATTCAAGGGGAGTTGTCCGGGGGGAGATTGTCCAGGGGGAGTTGCCCTAGACACCCACCTCTCTCTCTCTCACTCTCTCTCTCTCTCTCTCTCTCTCTCTCTCTCTCTCTCTCTCTCTCTCTCTCTCTCTCTCTCTCTCTCTCTCTCTCTCTCTCTCTCTCTCTCTCTCTCAATCTCCCCCCCCCCCCTCTCTCTCTCTCTGTTTGTACTTTACTTTCTCTCTCTCCCCACCCTCTCTCCCTCTCTCTCTCTCTCCCCCCCCTCAATATAAAACATTCAAGGGTCCAATTTAATTATTTTTCCAACCCACTGCACTCACAACATTCAGTTTGCAAGACGATGGAATAAATATAATTGGGAAAACAAACCACACGAAAAAATAAAGTGAAACAAAATGAGATTGCAATAAATATAAAATACAACTAGCCAATTCTATCGGTTTCCAGAAATTATCGCGGTCAGGTATGAATTTCAGATTAATTTTTTTTTAGTATGTCCATTGTTCTTAAAGACCCACCACGTCACGTGTCAAAATCATGGTTTTCAGGTGTTTCCCCTCTTATTATATAGTTGGTAAGAAATCTTAAAGACCCCCCACGTCACGTGTCACATTCCCTCTTATGCTTTGAAGATTCCTTAAGATATCGTACCGGCTATAAGAGGGAAAACACGTGAAAACCATGATTTTGACACGTGACGTGGTGGGTCTTTAAATAATATCCCAAGCATAAGAGGGAATGTGACACGTGACGTGGAGGGTCTTTACAGCCATAAGCTCTACTTAGCATACAGAAAGGCAGACAGACAGAGACAGACAGAGACAGAATAAGAGTGAAGATATTCATAAAGGGAGAAAGGTGGCAGAGTGGGTAAGACGTTCGTCTGCCGAATGTAATGCAGTGACTGCAGCGTGAGTGACCCGGGTTCGAATCCCGGCCTCGCCCTTTCTTTCTAGTTTGACAGGGAAATGGAACTGAACGTCCAGTCCTTCTGACGGGCGACTTAAAGCTAGTCTGACCCGTGCGCTGTATGCACGTAAAACCCCCACGACAGTTGAATGAAGGTAAGATCAGGGAGAAATCCCGCTGCCTGGTATGGCCAAATTGATAGCTAGGTTTTTGCAAGTGTGCCACACACCCACTCCTCACCCTGTGCCACTCCCCCCAAAAAATGTTTAAAAAAAAAAATTGGGTAAGCGCTGCACTTGCGGCGACGCGCTCTCCGAGTGAGAGCAGCCCGAATTTCACAGACATAAGTCTCTGTGACTAGAATATACCAAACACCAAAAATACAAAATATTACCAGGTGTCAAGAGAGAACGAGATGACAGAGCCATAGAACCCCGTTCAAAGAAAATATCAAACCAAAAACGGAAATCAAAACAAATGTTCAT
>CM065702.1:42754285-42761785 GCA_017654935.2 Phymorhynchus buccinoides | reverse complement strand
TCAAATATTCATCAAATTAGATAGAAGTGACACTATTATTGGAACATGTTAATCATAATATTTTAATACATTTCAATACATTTCAGGGGTTAATGACAAGTTTTCATTGCTCATAAGATAATTAAAAAATGATGTTTTAAATCTTCCAAAATTTGGTTCAGCTTTTAAATAAATAGGAAGCTTATTCCATAACCAGCTACCAGAATATGAAAGGCTCGATTCAAACAGTGTTATGGAGGGCAGTGGTAGATCAATTCTATGACTGTGCCTAAACTCGTTGATTGTGAACATACCACTTATTGAAGATGGACAGTTTCCGTGTAAAATCCTATGCATTAAGATTCCTTTATTGAACAGTAGTTTGTATTTGAGCGGAAGAATATTTGAAGATGCATAGTCAGAAATAGTTAAAGTTGATTTATTTAATGTTACTCTAATGGCACGTTTATGAGCACTGACTAATGGTTTCAGTGAGTTGTCACTTGTCAAGTCCCAGAGGGTAGATGAATAGTCTATGGCAGACTGAATAAATGAATAGAAAAACATTTTTTGAGCATGAAAGTTTAGAAAGTGTTTTATTTTATTAAGCTGATAAACTTTAGAAGCAATGCTTTTTGATAGGCTATGCACATGACATGACCAATTTAAATTATGATCAATAGTTACTCCTAATAGTTTATGATTTGAAACCTCTTCTAACACTTTATTATTTATGTACAAAGGTGGTAAGATTGATTTAATATTTTGACGTTTTTGTCTAGTAGCAATCAGCATAAATTTTGTTTTTTGAGGATGTAGGGCTAGGTGATTTAGATGTGTCCATTTAACAAGTAGGTTTATGTTATCTTGTAAAATGTGGCAAACTTGAAAGGGATCTTTATGACATGTATCCATGGTTGTGTCGTCTGCAAACAGTTCTGATGATGTATTAAAGTAAATAGGCAAATCATTTATATATAAAGTGAAAAATAGTGGTCCAAGTACAGACCCTTGTGGAACACCATATTTATTAGGGAGACAGTTTGACATTTTGTTATTTAGATACACTGTTTGCTGTCTGTTTTCTAAAAATGAGGAAATAAGATTTTGTGCACATGAAGATATGTTATACAAGTTTAGTTTTCTGAGGAGGAGCTTATGGTTGACAGTATCAAAAGCTTTAGCGAAGTCCACGAATAGTACGCCAGAAAACAAAGATTTATTCATGTTGGAAAGCCATCTTTCTGTGAGTTTCAATAAAGCTGTGTGGCAGGAGTGTTTTGCCCTGAAGCCAGATTGACTAGGATGAATTATATTGTATTTGTTTAAATGTACAAGGAAACATTTATGAATATGTTTTTCTAAGGGCTTTGAAAGCACTGAGAGAATGGAAATTGGTCGGTAGCTAGCAGGGTCATCGGGATTTCCTGATTTATACAATGGTATTATTTTAGCATTTTTTTTAAAAAGCAGGGAAAGTGTTCTTTGTGATGCATAGATTGTAAATATAGGTTAAGGTTTCTGAAATTACAGGTGCAGACAGTTTAATAATTTTACTGTCTAATCCGTCAATTCCACGGGTTGAAGACTGTTTTAGATGCCTTAATTCAGCATAAACTTCATGAACACTAAGAGGTGTAATACTCAATTCGGTATTAATATTCTTTTCTCTGCAAAAACACTTTAAATGTTCTAGTTCATTGTCTTTTGATTCATCATTAGTTATTATTTTATTAACTACAGTGGCAAAGTGATTATTTAGTGCGTCCGCAGATATATTATTAATGGGATTGACTTGAGTGTGTGCACTTCGGTTAGTAAGTTGATTGATGGCTTTCCATATAGACTTGCTATCCTTTTTCTGATCAACTAATGTAGCAAAATACACCTTTTTCTCTTTTCGAATGAGGGAAGTTACATAATTCCTTTGCTTCTTATAGTTCTCAGAGAGAGAGAGAGAGAGAGAGAGAGAGGGCCAGAAACTGAACGTAGTGTGCGAGTAGGCTTATAAATAACACACTAACACACACACACACACACACACACACACACACACACACACACACACATACATACAAACAGCAGATAAATACACAGCCATCGTTCCCATCCCAAAATTCTTACGGAACTGGGACTACAAAAACAACCCCACCAAGTTTTCGATAAGGGCTAATAATATTTGTCGGTTTCTTGTCAAGTGTCGATCAGTCACGTCAATTGTCGTGGACTGTTTTAATGAATTAGAATGTACTCTACATACAATGTTGCCTGCCTGTCGTTTCCGACAATGACTGCCAGATAGCAGAGAGTGGGGCAGCTGCTATTCCGGCAGGCTGGGCTAGAATTTGTTTCATAGCGGAGAAGCCTTGTCCAGGGTGCATCCCCACTCTCTCTCGGCCAAAAGGGAGTTGAGGACGAGAGTTGGCGTTTGGGGAAGGCCCCCAAAGGCCAACCAATCCCAGTGGCTGCAGCACTAGAGCCAGTGCAAATGTCCCCCTAGTTAGAGAGTCAGTCTTCCACTACTGTAGAAAATCATATATATATCACAGCTCTCATTTACTATTGGCCATATACCAACCAATCCCAGTGGCTGCAGCACTAGAGTCAGTGCAAATGCCCCCTAGTTAGAGAGTCAGTCTTCCACTACTGTAGAAAATCATATATATATATATCACAGCTCTCATTTACTATTGGCCATATACCAACCAATCCCAGTGGCTGCAGCACTAGAGTCAGTGCAAATGTCCCCCCTAGTTAGAAAGTCATAGTCTTCCACGAAAGACTAAGCTGTACCGTGATGTTCCAATACTGTAGACAATTATATATAATAATAATAATAATAATAATAAATAACATTTATAGAGCGCCCTTTCTCTCTTGAGCTCACGGTGCTTCACAATTGTTTAAATAAATACATAAATCATAAATAAGCTACTACAATATCAACTATCACAAACATTCACACAGCCACAACACGCACGCACGCGCACGCCCACACCCACACACGCGCGCTCACCCACCCACCCACAATGTGGGGGACATCATTTTAAGGCAGGAAACAGGACAGGGAAGAAATCAGAGGTATTGCCGGAAGAGGTGAGTTTTAAGAGCAGTTTTGAAAGACTGGAAAGATTTAGCAGAACGAAGTTCATATGGTAGGGTGTTCCAGACAGAAGGGGCGCTGAAAGAAAATGAACGTTCACCATTTGTCTTAGTGTTAGTACGAGGAATAGAAAGGATAAGTTTGTCAGAAGAGGAACGGAGAGACCTGGAGGGTGAGTACAGGTGAACGAGATCAGAGAGGTAGGCAGGACTAGATGAATGGACAGCATTGAAACAGAGGCAAGCAATTTTATACTTTATTCTTGCCTCGACTGGAAGCCAGTGTAAGGTCTTGAGGTGGGGTTTGATGTGGTCTGTACGAGGGACTTTAAGGATTAATCGAGCTGCATTGTTCTGAACTTTCTGAAGTTTGTTGAGGAGGGTTTGAGGACAGCCTACAAGTAGGGAATTGCAATAATCGATGCGAGACAGTACAAAAGCTGATACTAGAGTCTTGGTGGCTTCAACTGTGAGATAGTGACGAATGGCACTAATACGACGGAGTTCAAAGTTCACATTACGAATCAGAGTCATGACATGAGTGATCATAGTTAGTTGACAATCGAGGGTTACACCAAGGTTTTTAGCTGATTGACAGAAAGGGACGGTAGCATCGCCAATGACAAGAGAGTCAGGAAACTGAACAGAGGTGGAAGTTCTCTGAGTGGAAACAATCATTGCCTCAGTCTTATCTTCATTGAGTTTTAATTTATTCGAGGTCATCCAGGACTTGACATCTGAAACAGTATCCTGCATGGACAAAACTAGATCATCAATTTCATTAGGCTTAGAAGACTTCTGCAGTTGGGTATCATCAGCGAATGAGTGATGGAGAGCTGAATGCCTGGACATGACGTCTGAAAGAGGAGAAGTGTAGAGAACAAATAGAACAGGCCCCAGGACTGATCCCTGTGGCACACCACAGGAAACAGAGGCTGGGGCAGAGTTGGTGTCCTGAATGGAAACAATCTGGGTACGGTTAGAAAGATAAGAGGTGAACCACTGGAGAGCTTTACCACTGATGCCGAAGACAGATTCCAAACGAGAAAGAAGAGTGTTGTGGTCAATGGTATCAAACGCTGCTGAAAGGTCCAAAAGAGTCAGAACTGAGAGTTTTCCTTCATCAAGAGAAAGAAGAAGATCATTAACAACCTTTACTAAAGCAGTTTCAGTACTGTGACCTGATCTGTAAGCTGACTGAAAAGGACTGAATAAATCATTAGAATTGAGATGGCCAGAAAGCTGTGAGAGAACAATCTTTTCCATGATCTTTGACACACAAGATAGATTTGAGACAGGTCTGAAACTTTTTAAATCATTGTGGTCTAGTGAGGGCTTTCAGCTCTCATTTACTATTGGCCATGTACCAACCAATCCCAGTGGCTGCAGCATTACAGTCAGTGCAGATGCCCCCCCTAGTTAGAAAGTCATAGTCTTCCACGAAAGACTAAGCTGTACCATGATGTTCCAATACTGTAGAGAATCACGTAGAGTTACAGCTCTAATTTACTATTGGCCCTGTCTACGGGCTAACGTCAACCAGTGATAAAAGCCATGAGTAAAAGGCCACCATATTCATTCTTCTTCTTCTTCTTTTTCTTCTGCATTCCCATGCCATATGGTCATAATGGGCAGTGTCCGGTTTTCAGTTTTCACTGGTCTCCCCGCTGCATACACAGCCGACACATTCCGATTTCAGAGGAGCTCAAAGGAGAATATTATTTAGAAGATGTTTTTGCAAAAAGACAGGAGAATGGGCCAATAAGTCAGAAAGATAGTAGATGATAGAAAGCAAAGGGAAAAGGCAGAGTCAAAGAGAGTGGCAGATTAGAGGAAGTTACAAGTTTTGTTTCTTATGGTCAGACTACACGTTGATACGCTTTACCCTTTTCCTAGGACACCACAGTGATGCGCAAGTAATATCAGTACTAGTACAACACTGTGTTGACATGGGGAAAGAATAAAACCTAACAACTTGTATGTTGACCTTATGGTTTATGCTCCTGTCAATGTTTGCGCACTAAACCTCTAGTTTATGGTCTCCTTTGAAAGGCCTGTAAAAGTTGTTGCTGTTGATAGTTATTTTGCTAAAGGACTGGGCGAGGTAATTGAATGGGTAGGAAGTAGGAATAAAGAGAGAGAGAGAGAGAGAGAGAGAGAGAGAGAGAGAGAGAGAGAGAGAGAGAGAGAGAGAGAGAGAGAGAGAGAGAGAGAGAGAGAGAGAGAGAGAGAGAGAGAGAGAGAGAGAGAGAGAGAATTTGAAAAACTTGAAAACTTGAAAACTTTAATTTTATTTTTCAAGGATAAAGATTTTAGGCAACACCTAGTCTTCCAATCTGTGCTTGATATATATATATATATATATATATATATATACGAGAGAGAGAGAGAGAGAGAGAGGAGGGGGGAGAGAGAGAGAGGGAGAACACTGAACATTGAACACTGAACGATTTTAATGAATAGGCCATTGGCCCATGTCACGAGGGATGGTTACAAAAGAAGGTAGGGGGGGTGGCACATCTTGACCTTTACCGAAAGTGGGCTAATTATCATTGATTTCAAAGTACATGCACATCCATAATTATAATATACAAACAATTAATCAAACAGTCTCGCGCATTCGATACATATGGATACAGGATTCACTCAAGCATATTCAAATAACGTACCTTGAATGCCTTATCTAAATACACAGCTGAACGTAAAACCACAGATTTGTTTTCACATGCTAATAATAAAGTCAGTCTAAAGAGAGATGGAGTATTATAATATTTAGCAGGGATATATTGTTGCCTTAGGTTATCATACATGGGACATTGTAACACAAAATGGACCCCTGTTTCTCTTTGGGACTTACAAAATGGGCATGCTAAGTCTTCCTCTCACATTGATTATGAAACGTAAGTTGTGACACACCGAGTCGAAACCGTATAAGACTGATTCTCGCTTGAATGTGTTTCAGATCCAACAAGTAATGTGAAAGTATTAGGTCACTTTTGAAAGTGCGGTAAAAGGAGAAACGTTCACTATCATGAAGTTGAGAAAACCATTTTTCTTTAAATTCGTTAACTAGTCTTAAACGTAAGAGTGCAAGAAAATGCTTGAGGTGGAGAGATGGAGAGAGAGAGAGAGAGAGAGAGAGAGAGAGAGAGAGAGAGAGAGAGAGAGAGAGAGAGAGAGAGAGAGAGAGAGAGAGAGAGAGAGAGAGAGAGAGAGAGAGAGAGAGAGAGAGAGAGAGACGGGGTTGGTTGGTTGCTTATTGATTTTTTGCAAGTGCTAAACTAAACAACAAGCGGACAAAATGGCTGGTCAAAAGCTAACAAGAGTTGTTAATTTCCTTGTTAACTGTCAATCCGACATGGGAATGGTCTGGACCACTCTTCATCGAGTGCCACAACTCACGATAGAATCAACCATAGCTTAGATTAGTGTTACTGTTTTATGGTATACTAGCGCAACGCCTAGTACCGGAGATACCGAGCACCGGTAAAGCCTAGTACCGGTAATGCCAAGTACTGGTAATGCTGAGCAGCAGTTTTTTTTGGGTCCACGAAATATTATATTATTAATTTTGTGTCTCTCCTTCTTTCCATCTTCTTCTCTCATCCTGCTCTACCCCCCCCCCCCCCCCCCACCATCCCCCCTAAACCCCCCCCCCCCCCTCGTCAAACCAGCGGAACGGGCAGTCCACTCCAAAATCAGCAATTCTCTTTGAATATCAGGGCGGATCTAGGGAGGGGGGTTTCCTGGTTTTATCTCCACGCAAATGGAAATTGGCTCATATCGCGTGCGTTTATGAATGGATGGTGTAAACATTTTCCACCAAGATAGTCACTGTCCCTGTGCATGCACGTTCCAAATTATGAGTCAATGTCCGGTCTGGTTATGCCGCGGTTTGTGAAAAGGTGAAGCGGCACTTATCGCGGGCGTTTATGAATTGATTCGCTTCCAAGTTGGTACACAGATAGTCACCGCCCCCCCGGTCATCTACCTGCCAAATTTGAAGGCAATCAGTCCAGAAATACCGGAGATACGGGCGCCGAGAGGCCGGTGGATACGCGTTTTGCGCATTTGCCAAACCGCGCAAATGACACGGCCGCCTCGGTTGCCGTTGCCATCGCCCCGTTAGGGCTCACAGCAAATTTGAAGCGATTCGGTCAAAAAACGGCGGAGTTATAAGGCCCGTTTTGTGTTTCACACAGACACACACACACACACACACACACACACACACACACACACTTACCTTTTTACTATATGATGATGTAGAGTAAGATGAATAAGACATTATTTTTAAGTGCGAGTTTTGAGTAGAAGTATGTGTCTGCGTGCGTGCGGCGCGCGTGTTGCATAGGTATGCACGTGTGCGTATGTGTGTGTGTGTGTGTGTGGGGGGGTGTTGTGCGTGTGTGTGGGTGT
>CM065702.1:42744285-42749285 GCA_017654935.2 Phymorhynchus buccinoides | reverse complement strand
ATAAAAAAAGATATCCATCGACGGAAACTAACCCAAACAGAGGCTTTAATTGGGGGGCTGTTTCACAAGATGGAACGCTCATAGCATTCGTTGAATCATGGGAAATAATATATACATTACTTCCAGCTTTTTTCTTGTTCTTCTTGTTCTTCTTGTTCTTCTTCTTCTTCTTGTTCTTCTTTCTTCTTCTTCTTCTTCTTCTTCTTCGATCGCTCAGACAGTTTCCTGTCAATCATGAGCGCAGATGTATCATGCTGCCGTTATGGACCTAACTAAGGAATAGTTAGGCCCAGCATGTCCGACTTCGGCTGGAGGAAATCTTTTTGAAAGTGTTTAGTGAAAAAAAAGGCAGGAGAATGGACCGGGTAAGGCAGAAGGATAGTAGATGACAGAAAGCAAAGGAAAAGGGCAGAGTCAAAAAGAGTGACAGATTAGAGGAAGTTACAAGCACATAACTTCCAGAAGGTGGGGGAACTGTTTATGCAAACGACCCCCCGGTATCCCCACGGGGGGACGGCTTTTTTAATATGTTATTCTCGTGTGAACGTGACTTTTACTTTCAAAATGGTAAACCAAGTCATCAAACTTTTCACAGAGAAGTATTCTTTACTCTATTGCGAAAATATACGGGATGATTTTTTTTATAGCAAATTAAACAAACGGAATTGTTTTTGAGTGCTATTTCTTATTAGTTTTCATCATGTTAGATGGTATAACATAGTACAAACTTAATTTTCTTCACACAAATGGACGTGAATGAAATCGAAATCTTTTAACAAACTGACAGAAAGGCATCTCCCTTTTGACAGCAACTCTTTTCTCTCTCCCGAAAGTGAAGAGTAAGCTTAAAGAGTTATCTGAGCTTAGCTAACGTTATTGACGTTTCTTAGACCCCTTTTGGCGTAACAGTGATTCGCGCGAATAGCGACCTTTTGTGAAACTCTCCCCTGATTCTTTCAGTCTTAACCCAGGGTAAGCAGTAGGTCTTTCTCCTTCTATCATTATTTTCTATTAGGTTCATGCGTCCTCCAAGTTCCGTCGCGATTTATTGTCAGAAGCTGCGTCTGCGACGTACTGAACCAGAACCAGAACCAGAATAAATGTCCTTTTCGACATGGATATATGCTAAGTGGGCCAAGAAATACCAATTCTAAAAATCGTGAAGGCAGAGGCTCGGGGTACGGGCTCGTATCTCACATTCTCCAGGCTACGGGTACGGCGCTCAATCACGGGACGCATAAAGTATACGCAAATGTCTTAAAAAAACTACTAACATTAACTGTTCCTAACCCTATTCATTACCAAGATGCGTTAAATATACATAAAAAAATGCTTTACGAAAATTTCGACTAGGAAGAGTTATATCCCTGAACGTGGTATGAGTGTTGCAGCAACGCCGTACCCGTAGCCACTGTGAATCGTAAAACTACTACTACTACTACTACTACTACTACTACTACTACTACTACTACTACTACTACTACTACTACTACCTCTACTACTACTACTGCTACTTATAATAATCATTTCAAACTTTGTGGAAATCGTTATTCCTTGTGGGCCTTCGTAGCCTAGGTGCTTAAACATTACTCACTCGTATATAAATAGGAATTGTTCGGAAATAATTAAGGGGAGTAATTTCATGACGTGTGGGAGTGATCTTGCCTAATTCAATCGGCCAAACAGGGGAAGTTACTCTACCATCAGGTAGATCCCCAGCTCTCGCCTAGTGTTTTTGAGTAGACCTACAGCACTTAGAACACCGTGCGTCATTCTAAAATTGATGTCGTTTATAGTTGTACGTCACATTTTGCAAGTTCTATCAGTTTGTGGCCAATCACCACCCCTCATTGTTTCTAAAAAAATGTCGCTGACTCGCATCCTGCGGTTTCAAGCTGCGACGCCATGGTTGCTATGGTTTGTCCGCCTTAGTCAAGGTAACCAACTCTAATTTTTTTACGAAATGCTCTCTCCTCGTTTTTTCTTCTTCCGAAAATCGTCTATTATAGCGGATAGAAAAGTTGTCATCACGAGGATATTAATAGAAGTCCTGTCTGATATTCACGATCAGAAGGTAAGTTTTTGCCAAGGTAGCATGTTACCCACTACTGGCCTTTTGCGCATAAAGCTCCATGATGATATGAAATCTGTTGGCCAGAGTTTTGAATATCACATTTTAATTGTTGACCACTTCAAGTTCCCTGCTGTTAAAGAAATCCGGGCATGGCTTTTGATCAAAAGGCGGATTTTCCGTTCTCAATTTATTTTTAATTAACACGTCATACATCTGGCAAGAAACGGTACATAAGGATTTTAAGTGCTCGTTTTGATGTTTGATTCTAAAAACCTATTTAAAGCAATTTGTTAGTTCCGTGCGTTTAGTTATGCTTGTTGTTGCGCCTCTAGCTAGGCTATAGGGGAGGGTGTGGGACTGAATTAGAGCAATCATCAACATTACAGGCTTTTCATTGCAGACTCACTATTTACTGAGAGCAGAAATGATAGAACTCTTACAGATAAACAGTAGATGTCACGAGATGATTTTTTCTTAGACACCCTTTATGCTTAGCTAGGCATGCTTTCAACGGCATTTTACTTTTCATAGATATGACTGAATATCACGAACAAAGAGAAAACACGAAAGCGCATAATTATTTGTAGGGTTGTTTGGTTGACGGTTTGGTTCTGCTTTCAGCTCCTCACACAACATGGATCAAGGATTGAGCGACCTGTGCGAGTCCTGTTCCAAAGGCGACCAGCACCGTGTGGGCTTCATTCTCTTCAGTCTTTGGGGCAGAACGTTTCTGGACAGAGGCGGCATCACCGAAATCGTCGACCCCAACACGGACAATCGGCTAGTCCACCTCGCCGCCGAGTCCGGTAACGACAAAATCATAACCGTTTTGTTTCACAATGGAGCGAACGTGAGTACGCCCAACAGACTCGGGAAGACCCCCCTCCACGTAGCGTGCACGCTCGGCCACAGTCAGACCGTGGAAACTCTCCTGGACTTTGGAGCGTACAGGGACACAAACGACAGGGACTACGTCGGATTGACACCCTTGCATCTGGCTATACGGAAATGTAGCGACCTCAGCGTCTCCGCGCTGTTCCACCACCACCCTTTACTGCTACACCCAGAAAATACCGACGTGTTTACGGACGCGAACGCCAGAACTTGGCAAGAATCCACGCCTCTGCTCATGGCTGTGGGGTCGGGACACAGGCAAATCGTTCACCTTCTACTCACCAACGGAGCGAACATGGCCGGCGCGGACTCATTCGGTAACCAGCCTCTACACATAGCGGTGCAGCATGGCTATCCCGACATAGTCGAAGACCTGTTACTGTGCAGAGCGGACGTGAACGCCAAAACTTTTCAAGGATCGACGCCTCTGTTGATGGCTGTGGAGTTCGGGAACGGGGCGCTTGTCCATCGGTTGCTCTCTCTGGGCGCGAACGTAAATGACACCGACTCTTTTGGAGCCGGGCCTCTACACCGAGCGGTTCAGTACGGCCGTTGCGATATCGTCGGGGTTCTGTTGAGGTATTGCGCGGGTGTCGATGACCCGGACTCTTGCGGGTCCACGCCCCTCCACCACGCCTGCTTCAAAGGGTGCCTACATTGTGTGACGTCTCTGATCATGGCGGGTGCAGACCGAAGCAGGAGAGACTACCAGCAGATGACGCCCAGAATGATAGCCGAACGGGGGAGGCATTGGGACATCGCTGCGCGAGTTTCATGAAAGGAATGGGAGAAGAAGACGTCGTGAACCAGACCATACTTTTTTTCTTTTAACGTACGACGTTTTAACCGTTAGATTTTCAATGTTTTTAAAATGTTTCGATTCTTCCGTTCTCTGATTATTTTAAAGGTAGACCCCGACGGATGAGTTTTTGCACGAAACACATCGAGATCACCCTGAAAACACCATTTACAGAGATCGCAGCACTCGCTTTGCTCTAGTTTCCCAGAAATCAAACCGTCAAATCGGCAATTTGTTCTTGGCGGAGGTGCTGGAAGTCAAATTCTTTCACTGAAAGAGAAGGCGTGTGTCGTCTCTTTTGTAATGGCGACCACATTGTTTGCACCATTTTTTCGCAATACAAGCCTTTTTATTTATATTTTTCTAAAAAATGTATGCAGTTCATCTAAAAGAGTTTCGCTCACAACAAAGGAAATAGTTTCAATTTTGTTTTTACTGCACTACAAAAAAAGAAAAAGCTTCAGCCACAATGGGTTTGGCCCCCACCCACCCCATCCAAAATGGCTTCTCTCTCCGGCAACTCCGCCAAGGAGGACTCGCCGTTTTGATGGTTTGAATGATAGGAAACCAGAGCAAAGCGAGTGTTCCGATCTTTGAAAAGGCTGTCTTTCTGGTGATCTCAACGTGTTCCTTGCAAACGTTCATCCGTCAGGGTCCACCTTTAATGATTAGGTTGTGTGTCTTTTACTTAGCAATCTTTACGGTTTTCATTTTGTGATGGTAATTTTTAACTAAGGTTTGTTAAAAGAGAAAAGGTTTATATTGAAAGAGCTTAGCGTGGAGAGATGGGGGGGGGGAGAGAGAGAGAGAGAGAGAGAGAGAGAGAGAGAGAGAGAGAGAGAGAGAGAGAGAGAGAGAGAGAGAGAGAGAGAGAGAGCGAGAGAGAGAGATGAGAGAGAGAGAGAGAGAGGGGGGGAGAGGACTCCGAACTCCGAAATGTTTTATTGATTTAGGCCCACAGCCCCTATCATGACATGACAAGAATAACATGACAAATAATCAAATGAATAAACAATCCATGAATACAAAATCAAATAAATAAATACATAAATGCTACTTCAAGACTTACACATTAACATAAATACATGACTATTTACATACATGCATAACTATTTGCATACATACATGCTTTTTACACAACATTCATACATGCATTCATAAACTCTCACACTTGCAAATACACATGCACGCATATCCTCACCTTCACACACACAAACTCTCTCACTCACACAC
>CM065702.1:42736785-42739285 GCA_017654935.2 Phymorhynchus buccinoides | reverse complement strand
GCAATGCCCGGAGGCAGTACGAAACCAGTAAAGTCCCGATTTTTTAAATTAATACAGATAGGTGTAGCGGTAACCATGCCTCGGTTAAACCTCATCGGCTATGGCACCGCTACAAGTATTTTGAGTAGTATAATGAATACATGCCCTGATTCCCAATTTTAAAAAAATCCTGGCACGGCCATTTTGAGGCGGCGTCATCATTCTGACCATTTCTGGCGTAAACCTCCACGTCACACGTACGTTCCTTCTTCGGATAGCGCAGGCTAGGGTGAACATCGTCTTTGCCCCAGGGTTAGTACTCCAGCAGAGCGGAGATGGTGGCTATGGAGCGTTGACGTAGCGCCAAATCCAGGGGCGTCAGCCAGAAAAAGTCAATTTTGTACATATCCCCGGCAGCGCCGTTCTCCAGGAGAAAGTACACGATTGGAGCCATGCCTTGCATGCTCGCCGTGTGTAGGGCCGTCCTGCCTTTATGGTTAGGCAAGCGAAGGTTAGCTCCGAATTTCAGCAACAATTCCATCACCTTCGGTTCGCCCGACTGGGCGGCGAAATGAATCATGCGTTCCCCCGTCTCGTCGTCAACAATCTGGTTGATGCCTTCTCCTTTGGAAAGGAACTCTCTCCCCCAAGGGGCGTTGAGGAGGTAGTTGACACGTTTGTATCTGCCCCAGAGACAGTCGTTTAGTAGATCCGTCAGTTCGGCCGGGTCTGGTTCCGGGTCCGAAAATTCTTCCAGGACATCTTCGTTATCGAAGTACATCTGCATTTCGGCATAGTCTTCTGGTTCCATGAACATTAATTTCGGGGATTCTTCTACTTTGGACAACAAGGGCGGTAGATCCGAAAAATCTTCTACTGGTTCCATGGTATGTGAAGATCTGAAAGCAGAGAAAGATTCTGAAGAATATGTCTTCCTTTTTACTCTTTGAAGGGTGCGTTTATTCTGCAAGACTACCGTTTTAAATTAATCGATTTCTTACATAACTGTGTTCTTAGATACTCGTTTTACATATTAGCGTAAAAGCTTTTGTTTTATCTGTTGTGTATATTATCAGACGAAACGCCACGCGCATTTCCTTCCTTTCTCTTTGTGTGCGTTTTGTGTGTGTGTGTGTGTGTCGTGCCTGTGGGTGTGTGTGTGTGTGTGTGTGTGTGTGTGTGGTGTGTGTGTGTGTGTGTGTGTGTATCTCTGTGTGTGTGTGTGTGTATGTGTGTGTGTGTGTGTTTTCTTGTGTGTGTGTCCCGTGTGTGTATTTGTGTGTGTTTTCCACTGTCTTTTTCACTCTCCTTAGACTCTCTCTCTCCTCTCTCTCCTTCTTTCTCTCTCTCTGTCTGTCTCTCTCTCTTCTCTGTCTCTCTTCTCTCTCTCTCTCTCTCTCTCTCTATTCTCTCCCCCCCCGCTCTCTCTCTTCTCTCTCTCTCTCTCTCTATCTCTCTCTCTCTACACCTCGCTCTCTCTCTCATCTCTCTCTCTCTCTTCTCTCTCTCAGTAAAGTAATGATTAGGATTGGTTTTAATATGTGTTTGTGCACTTCTAAATTTGTGCATGTTAAAGATGAGTATGAAAAGTACGTAGGATTATTTTGGTTTTGTTCTCCGTGAGTATGTGCGTAGGCCTACTCTTAATTTATGCACGTTCAAAAATGAGTATCGTTAATAATATTAGGCTTGATTTTGTTATTGTTGTGCTACTATATAGGGTTGTATTTTGCATTCTTATATTGTCTGTGCTCATTTTCCTTTTCCATTTCAACTTTTTTATTTGTGGTTGGGGTTTTTTTTCTCCAGAGGGCTGGATGTAAAAAAGCATGTTATTGCTTATTCTATTACCCTCTATAAATAAAATTCATTCAATTCAATTCAATTCAATTCTTATGCGTGAGGGGGGCGGGGAGGGAGTGGGGTGCTGCGGTTTGTGTGCGCTTGGGTTCAGTTGCGTGAATGTTCTATTTTCATATTTGAGCTGTGATCTTATTTATTCACTGTTGATGTTTTACGTGCCACCACAGATGTATATACATGTGTTTTTGACAATAAATGGTGTGATTTGAAATGAAATTCTCCTCCTCCTCCTTCTCCTCGTCGTCATCTATTATCATCACCGCCACCACTACCACTATCCTCCTCCTTCTTCTCCTCTTCTCTCATTCTCCTCCTCCTATATCCTCATTCTCCTCCTCCTCGACCCTCTTCCTCCTCTCTCTCTCTTCCTTCCTCCGCCTCCTCCTCTTCTTCTCCTCCTCCTCCTCCTCTCTGCTCCTCCTTCTCCACCTCCTCCTTTCCTCCTTCTCTCCTTCTCTTCTCTCCTCTTCCTCCTCCTATCTCCTCTCCTCCTCCTCCTCCTCTCTTCTTCTCCTCCTCATCCTCCTTCTCCTCATCCTCCTTCCCTCCTCCTCCTCCTGCTCCTCTCTGCTGCTCCTCCTCCTCCTCTCTCTCTCCTTCCTCTCTCTTCTCTCGTTCTCCTCTTCCTCCTTCTCCCCCCTCCTCTCTCTCATCTCAT
>CM065702.1:42723730-42728785 GCA_017654935.2 Phymorhynchus buccinoides | reverse complement strand
TAGTTATTTTAGTATTATGTTATAATAAGGTATTGTTCTTAATATATAATATATAAATATACGCGCAACCGAGCGCACTCCGAACGAAAGTTTCTTCTCTAGTTTTTGTTTGTGTAGGGTTTGATTCATTTCTGTTTTTATAATAGACACTGTGCATTATAATGTTTCTTATTCGTTTTTGTACATGGAAGATATTTTATTGAACTGGATTGAATATGACGTTAAATCATATCTCTCATCTGTCTTCTATCTATTGGAGTACGTTATGTCTATCATATGTGGATCTAATTCTCACTCTTTCTCTTTCGATTTTAAGTAATGAGGACAGGATGGAATGGGATGTGGTATCGAGAGAAGCTGCACATTCACTAGAGAAGGACTGACAGATAGTAGTGCACTACTGAGATCGATATATGTGGATTGGGGATGTGAAGGTTTCATATTTCATGTTGAAACACAAGGTTTCCGCCTTAATCTTAGCCATCCCTCACAGAACTGTGCTGACTATGTCACCATTGTCTGTGATTTCAATATAGTTTTGGCATAAAACCCCCAACTTTTACAGTATATTGTCTACATAAAAAGGTATATTAGATAGTTATTGTTATATATAAATAGATTATATAGATATATGATAGATAATGGATAGATAGATAGTAGAGAGGAGAGATAGATTAGATAATAATAGATGTAGAGATAGAGTACGAGAGACATATTAGAGAGGACATATGATATACAGATAGAGGATAGTAATTATAGAGATATATGTATATCTATATATATATATATATATATATAGATATATTCAACATAACATATTACAACAGACAGACAGAAACTGAAACTGAAAACTTTATTTTACAAGGAAAAAGATTTTAGGCAACGCCTAATCTTCCAATCTGGCCTTGACGAACGCATATAAAATATCACACACAGGTTAGCAAAGCATATTATGACACAATACAACTCTGAACACAAAGGTGGCAAAGGATATTACACATACAGAACACAAAGGTAGCAAAGCATATTATAGACGACAATACAAAATATAACACAAAGGTAGCAAAGGATATTATGACACATACAACAACCTGAACACAAAGGTGGCAAAGGATATTATGACACATACAACATATGAACACAAAGGTAGCAAAGCATATTATGACACATACAAAATATAACACAAAGGTAGCAAAGCATATTATGACACATACAACATATAACACAAAAGGTGGCAAAGGATATTATGACACATACAACATATAACACAAAGGTGGCAAAGCATATTATGACACATACAACATATAACACAAAGGTAGCAAAGCATATTATGACACATACAAAATATAACACAAAGGTAGCAAAGCATATTATGACACATACAAAATATAACACAAAGGTAGCAAAGCATATTATGACACACAACGATATAACACAAAGGTAGCAAGAGCATATTATGACACATACAAAATATAACACAAAGGTAGCAAAGCATATTATGACACAATACAACTCTGAACACAAAGGTGGCAAAGCATATTATGACACATACAACATATAACACAAAGGTAGCAAAGCATATTATGACACATACAAAATATAACACAAAGGTAGCAAAGCATATTATGACACAATACAACTCTGAACACAAAGGTGGCAAAGCATATTATGACACATACAACATATAACACAAAGGTAGCAAAGCATATTATGACACATAGCAAAGCATATTATGACACAATACAACACTGAACACAAAGGTGGCAAAGCATATTATGACACATACAACATATAACACAAAGGTAGCAAAGCATATTATGACACATACAAAATATAACACAAAGGTAGCAAAGCATATTATGACACAATATGAACACAAAACAAAGGATATTATGACACACAAATATAACACAAAGGTAGCAAAGCATATTATGACACAATACAACACTGAACACAAAGGTAGCAAAGCATATTATAACACATACAACACTGAACACAAAGGTAGCAAAGCATATTATGACACATACAAAATATAACACAAAGGTAGCAAAGCATATTATGACACATACAAAATATAACACAAAGGTAGCAAAGCATATTATGTAACTTTTATATACATTGCATACAACAATACATACAACACTAACACAAAGGTAGCAAAGCATATTATGACACAATACAACACTGAGTGTAACACAAAGGTAGCAAAGCAAGTGAACTATGATACAAATATAGGTTAAAAATATGGAATAATGAAACTAGTATGCGCATGCATACATTGTGTATTATACTCGCGCGTGTACAGAGAGACAGACAGAGATACAAAGAGACAGAGAGACAGATATAAAGATAAGAGAGAAACCACAAAGGGAGAATGCGAGACAGTAGATACAGAGACAGACAGAGTCACAAAGCAGTTAAGGACAGAGACTTTGAAAGAGCATCAAAAGTCATTTTCTCTCTCTTCTGCCCCCAAACCCATAGAAGTAGGAGACCCTATACGGCTGATTAAATCCACTCAGACAGCAGTACCCTTATCTATCACCTTGTCTCTGTCTCTCTGTCTCTCTGTCTGTCCCTGTCTCTCTCTCTCTCTCTGTCTGTCTCTCGTTTTCTCTTTGTTTGTCTGTCTCAAAAGACATCACTCATCATCCCAGTTAGGACAGACATGGGATTTTCGTTGATTCTGTTTCCCTCTCTGTCAAAAGAGGAGGAAGAGAAGCGCAGTGTCTGTCTGTCTGTCTGTCTCTCTCTCTCTCTCTCTCTCTCTCTCTCTCTCTCTCTCTCTCTCTCTCTCTCTCTCTCTCTTCTCTCTGTCTCTGTCTCTCTCCCCCCCCCCACACTTCTCTCTGTCTGTCTGTCTGTCTGTCTGTCTGTCTCTCACTTTCTTTCTCCACAGGGCTGGGTGGAAAAAAGCATGTAACGTTCGTATCTCAATGTTTCCCGCTTAAATAACAGTTTCGTGCGCTTTTCGTTCTCTCGGACATCTCTCTCTCTCTCTCTCTCTCTCTCCTTTCTTTTCTCTCTCTCTCTCTCGTCTGATCTCGTCCTCTCTCTCTCTCGATCTCTCTCTCCTCCTCTCTCTCTCTCTCTCTCTTCGCTCTCTCTCCTCGTATCTCTCTCTCTCTCTCCACAGGGCTGGGTGGCCAAGTATCGCCGAAGGAAAAAAGCATGTAACTTGCTTATTTCATGTTCCCTGGTTAAATAACATTTCGTTTTCGAGTTTCGTTTTCTCTCTCTCTCTCTCTCTCTCTCTCTCTCTCTCTCTCTATCAACTCATAAACTCTCTCTCTCTCTAACCTTATCTCTCTCTCTTTTCCGTTTTTCTCTCTCTCTCTCTCTCTTCTCTCTCTCTCTCTCTCTCCATCTCTCTCTCTCCATCTCCCTCTCCCTCCTCCCTATCTCTCTCCCCTCTCCCCTCTCCCTCTCACTCTCCTCTCCCTCTCCATCTCCCTCTCCCTCTCTCTCTCTCTCTCTCTCTCTCTCTCTCTCTCTCCGCTCTCTCTCGTCCTTGTATACATGTATGTATAATATTATGCCATTTGATGACATAATTTTCAAAATCACATATTATTTCCTTCTTTGCATTATTATTATTATTATGAACTTTTTGATATTATTATTTTGTAGTTCTTTTGCTTAAATGCCATGAATTCTGTCCCCTCCTGTGTGAGTTGAATAGTTGTCAAGTAACTGGTTTGTTTTGGAATTGTCTGTATATACTTATCATTGTGTTGTGAGCTCCATAATGTGTACGGGGTTGGTGGGCCTAAACATGAAACCACCATGAGTTGAGTTCACTCTCTCTCTCTCTCTCGCTCTCTCTCCCCTCACCTACGCTCTCTCTGTTTCTCTTCTCATCCTCGTCTCTCTCTCTATCTCTCTCTCTCTCTTCTCGTTCTCTCCATCTCTCTCTCTCACTCTCTCTCTCTCATTCTCTCTCTCTCTCTTCTCCTCTCTCTCTCTCTCTCTCTCTCTCTCTCTCTCCTCATCTCTCTCTCTCTCTTCTTTCTCTCTCTCATCTCCTCTCTCTCTCTCTCTCTCTCTCTCTCTCTCTCTCTCTCCTAAACAAATCCCACAAAAGTACCCTTCTCTACCACAAGTGGAGCTGTTCTGGAATCCGCGACAATGGTTACCGATGTAATACTGCGGTTCTCTCTACATCAAAACTGATTCAGCGAATTACAAGTGTTTTATGGAGGGGCTTGAAGGCCTCTGGTTTTCGTCCCGAGGACACTTCTTGGAGAAGAGGGAAGATACGAAGAGAGGGAGGAACAAAGGGAGGAAGAACAAAGGGACGAATGGATGGGAATAGGGTCTTGGATACTGTGTACTCCAAGAATAGAGAGCACTGAAAGAAGAGAGAGATAGAAGAAGAAGAAGAAAAAGAAGAAGAAGAAGAAGAAGAAGAAGAAGAAGAAGAAGAAGAAGAAGAAGAAGAAGAAGAAGGAGAAGGAGGAGGAGTGAGGAGGAGGAGGAGGAGGAGGAGGAGGAGGAGGAGTGAGAGGAGGAGGAGGAGAGAAGAGGAAGACACGAAGAAGAAGAAGAAGAAGAAGAGAAGAAGAAGAAGAAGAAAGAAGAAGAAAGAAGAAGAGGAGGTGGAGGAAGAGGAGGGAGAGGAGAAAGAAGGAGAAGAAGAAGAGAGAGAAGAAGGAGGAGGAGAAGAACAAGAACAAGGAGAAGAACAGAACAAGAACAACAGTATCATAACAAGCAACAACAACAACAACAACAACACGAACAACAACAACAACAACACAACAAGAACAACAACAACAACAACAAGAACAACAACAACAACAACAACAACAACAACAACAACAACAACACACAACACACAACAACAACAACAACAACAACACAAAAATGCTGAAAATTATAATTTGGAAACAATCCGACTAATATGCGACTCGGCATCAAAATGTGAGACTGACGGTGATGCTAAGTGACACTAGTTTCTGCATCAGAGCCTGCATAACTATCGCTCATTAGCATAGACGTCTGTTTAGGTTAGCATGTGGTCCCTCCCCCCAAAACCCCCCCACCCCTTGTTAA
>CM065702.1:42696230-42703730 GCA_017654935.2 Phymorhynchus buccinoides | reverse complement strand
GAGAGAGAGAGAGAGAGAGAGAGAGAAGAGAGATCGAGAGAGAGAGAGAGAGAGAGAGAGATAGAGAGAGAGAGAGAGAGAGAGAGAGAGAGAGAGAGAGAGAGAGAGAGAGAGAGAGACGTTGTCAATGTACCATTAGCTGTTTATCTTCGGCTGTCAAATAAGTACAATATATCACCTGGGTTGAGACGAGAGAGGGGGAAAACTCTCAAAACAATTGCCTCCCATCTTAACACCTGCATTTCCACTCAAAACCTTTAATGACGTCACATGTTACCGCGAGTGCGCAAGTCTGCACATTGAGTGATATTTCCGGTTCCAAACAATCTCGCAACAGAGATTGGAAAGTTAAAAAACAAAAAACCCACACCATCCGAAACCAAACCAAACCTTACACACAAACAGCCAGCAACAAAACTAGTAAAGACCCCCCCACGTCACGTGTCACATTCCCTAGGAAGATTTCTTAAGATTTGTTACCAGAGGGAAATACGTGAAAACTGTGATTTTGACACGTGTCGTGGTGGGTCTTTAAGATCTCATGGAATCGTGTGAATTGTGTAAAAAAAAGAAAGAAATATAAACAAATATGAGAAAAGAGTAAATGACGAGAATCTGTGTTTGAACAGCAACGCATATGTGACCCAGCACCACGAAAGGGACATTAAGTCGCTGGGTTAGTTTCTCACAACAGGCTTGTAAAGTCAAAAATCCCATTTTTTGGTCAATTTTGAGTTATGGGTATTTTTGTGTTAAATAACATCTTATCTTTCAGATTCATAAAGGATAGACGTTAATATGGCCTCTAAATGGTCTTTTAAGTATTTTAAAACGAGTAGGTCAATGCATTGTCTTCAGCTAGGCTACAGTTTAGACTGTGTTTTCTCAAAATGGCCGACGCTCACCCTACTAAATTTAAATGCTAATATCTCTGGAACGGAAAAATATACCAGAATGGTTCTTGCATCATTAGAAAGAGAATGATCTGAAGTGTTCACATGTATAATTTTCTCAGAATGGTCAGTTTGACACTTAATGTCCCTTTCGTGGTGCATTAGGCCTAGGTCCCACATCCCAAAATGTTACTGTGCTTTCTGACTGGTATGAAAGCTACGTTATTTGTGTGTGTGTGACTTGCGATACACCACCTTTCAAAGCTTTTGAACAACTAAAAACATGTGCTAAACGCAACTGCAATAAAGTATGCTTGATAGTGATACACATGAACGTTTTGCTATGTACTAAGATATGTACACACACATTTTCACAAAAGCGCGCGCGTGCGCATAGACGAACGCACACGCGCACACACATACACACACACAACGCACGCGCACGCGCACACACACACGAACGCACGCGCACACACTTACATGCAGAGAGAGAGAGAGAGAGAGAGAGAGAGAGAGAGAGGGAGAGAGGAGAGACGGAGCGAGAGAGAGAGAGAGAGAGAGAGAGAGAGAGAGAGAGAGAGAGAGAGAGAGAGAGAGAGAGAGAGAGAGAGAGAGTCTCTTTCAATTCTCCTTTTCATTTTCCCTTTTATCTTCCATACTTCGCACTTGCGAGCATATTGTCTTACTTTATTACGGAAACAAAATACGAACACTTTAACGTTCAACCTCCTAAAAAAAACCCAATATATCGTAGAAAAAGAAAACTCTAAACTCCTTTTATCTCGCCCCTTTCAGCAACTCTGCTATCGCCATTACATAATACCCTTGAAACTGCACAAGAAAATGAGAATTCTAATCTGCCAAGATTCCCAACCTTTTACGCACGGGTATCATAGCTTCAATATTATCCATAACCTCGGGCGCGCACTTCTTGGCACGTCGTCAATAGCCTAACAGTGCGCATGCTCGCACGTGCGAGGAGGTAATAGTATTTCCGTTTTTTTTTGTTTTTTTGTTTTTTTTAAAGAAAAGAAGGAGTCCTCGGATGACTTTTGGAAGGGGGTAGGGAAGGACGGAAGGAAACACAATGGTAAGCCGTATGAACGTACTCACAGTAGACAAGAGTCGGGATTAATTCGATGTGTCCCCGTCTCTATGTGTCACCCTGTTTGTGCCCCCGTCGTTATGTGTCCCCGCCTTTCTGTGTCCCTGTCTCTATGTGTCACCCTCATTGTCCCCGTCTCTATGTGTCCCCGTCTCTATGTGTCCCCGTCTCTGTGTGTCCCCGTCTCTATGTGTCCCCGTCTCTATGTGTCCCCGTCTCTGTGTGTCCCTGTCTCTATGTGTCACCCTCATTGTTCCCGTCTCTATGTGTCCCCGTCTCTGTGTGTCCCCGTCTCTATGTGTCCCCACCTTTCTGTGTCCCCGTCTCTATGTGTCAACCTCATTGTTCCCGTCTCTGTGTGTCCCTGTCTATATGTGTCCCCGCCTTTATGTGTCCCCGTCTCTGTGTGTCCCTGTCTCTATGTGCCCCCACCTTTATATGTCCCTGTATCTACGTGTTTGGAATAGGGCTTAGGTAAACCCGGCGCCACACGGCGTGCAGACTCGTATGGGGATGCGATGCGATCGTGTCACGTAGAGTCATGACTCACGTGAAATCCCTCCGTCTAAAATAATTCTGCCACTTTCGCTCTCTATTACTCCAGTAGACACAATACATGAGTTTCACGTGAATCATGACTCACATGGTCGAAATCGCATAATATCATTCAAATGCGATTTGTATGGGATTTTGAGTTTCTGGTTAAGGTTATGAATAGAGATAGAGTCGCAGACTACTTTTATGATTTGGATTAGGGTTAGGGTTAGGGTTAGGAGTTTGTGCCACGTACAGATGGATAGATTTCTTCTTCTTCTTCTTTTTTTTTCTTTCTTCTTCTTCTTCTTCTTCTTCCTCTTCTTCTTCTTCTTCTTCTTCTTCTTCTTCTTCTTCTTCTTCTTCTTCTTCTTCTTCTTCTTCTTCTTCTTCTTCTTCTTCTTCTTCTTCTTCTTCTTCTTCTTCCTCTTCCACCTTCTTTTCTTCTTCTTCTTCTTTCTTCTTCTTCTTCTTCTTCTTCTTCTTCTTCTCCTTCTTCTTCTTCTTCTTCTTCTTTCTTCTTCTTCTTCTTCTTCTTCTTCTTCTTCTTCTTCTTCTTCTTCTTCTTCTTCTTCTTCTTCTTCTTCTTCTTCTTCTTCTTCTTCTTCTTCTTCTTCTTCTTCTTCTCCTTCTCCTTCTTCTTCTTCTTCTTCTCATTCTTCTTTTTCATCTTCTTCTAGTTGGGGATGATTATCCTGCCCCACACCCAAAGTCTTAACGATTTGTTTTGCAAAAAAAGGACAACCTTTCATTGCAAGTATGCATGTTTTAATGTTAATCGAAAATAATCGTCATGGCACTGGACACAATGCTGCCAATTTTTAAAAAACAGCAGAGCGTTGAAGTAGTTTAGGCTAGACAGAGTTGAACGCAGTTACGTCTATACTCACATGCACACACACGTGCGCGCATGCGCACGAAGACAACACCACACGCGCGCACACGCGCACAATCACATGCACACACGCACGCGCACACACTGACACACACACTCTCTCTCTCTCTCTCTCTCTCTCTCTCTCTCTCTCTCTCTCTCTCTCTCTCTCTCTCTCTCTCTCACACACACACACACATGCACACACACACACACACACACAGACACACACACACACACATACACACACACTCTTTCTCCCCTCATTTTAATTCAATATTTGTTGATGTCTGTTTTGTTTTTGTTTAATTAATGTAATTATTTAAGTCTAATATCACCATTGTTGTGAACAGACTATAAATTAAATCAATCACTCACACACACACACAGAGAGGGATACTTGTACCCACAACAATGAACTTCAATTCTTTCTTTTTTTAAAAGCAAACACCTGAAAATACAAATAAGTCTGGATAAGGAAGAAGAGAGAAAAAGAAGAAAAGAAGCCACACCTGGAATTGTCAGTTTGATTGCAGGAACAGATCAGAGGTGGATGTGAAATCTAATAAGCTGTACCACAGTAATCATCCCCACGACCCACCACCCCCACCTTTTTTTTCTTATTTTTCCTTAGTTTTGTTTCCATTTTTAATGCATGCAAATGTGTTTTCCTTGTATTGTGCTTGCTTACGAGTATAACGTGATAATGTATTTTTGACATTTTGACTTTGTACTCCCTGCCTATATCTTCCCTTTGTAGACCACACTGTCCCGCCAAACATTTCACCTAACGTGATAATAAAAAGACCTCCCTCTCCCCACATATTAAGACCCCGCTTTCTGAGATTCTTCGTAAGTGTAGTTAAAACTTACCTCCCTTTGACATTTGACTCCCCTCCCCATAAGACCCCGCTTCTCCATTGTCACCACCACCTAAGACCCCCGACTCCCCTCCCACTATCTTCATTGCCCTTCTTGTAAGTATTAAAATTACCTCCCCCTCCCTTATAAGACTCCCTCCCACCTAAGACCCCGCTTCTCTGAGACATTCCCCTCCCCATTATCCCCGCTTCTCTGAGACATTGTCATTCTTCTTTCCCTTATAAGACCTCCCATTATAAGACTCCCTCCCCATAAGACCACTTCTCTGAGACACTCTGTGACCTCCCTATCTTCTTTGCAGTACAGTGGAACCTCCCATTATTATAAGACCCCGACCCATTCCCATTATAAGACTCCCCTCCCATAAGACCACGCTTCTCACATAAGACCTCCCATATTAAAACTCCCCCCGCTTCTCTGAGACATTGCCCTTCTTCGTAAGTATTAAAATATACCTCCCATTTATAAGACCTCCCATTATAAGACTAAGACTCCCCTCCCACATAAGACCCCGCTTCTCTGAGACATTGTCATTCTTCGTAAGTAGTAAAATTACCTCCCTTATAAGACCTCCCATTATAAGACTCCCCTCCCACATAAGACCCCGCTTCTCTGAGACATTGTCATTCTTCGTAAGTAGTAAAATTACCTCCCTTATAAGACCCCTCCATTATATCCCCTCCCACATAAGACCCCGCTTCTCTGAGCCACCATTCTTCGTAAGTAGTAAAATTACCTCCCTTATAAGACCTCCCATTATAAGACTCCCCTCCCACATAAGACCCCGCTTCTCTGAGACATTGCCATTCTTCGTAAGTAGTAAAATTACATAAGACTCCCCTCCCACATAAGACCCCGCTTCTCTCCATTGTCATTCTTCGTGAGTAAAATTACCTCCCTTAAAGACCTCTCCATTATAAGACCCCTTCCCACATAAGACCCCGCTTCTCTGAGACATTGTCATTCTTCGTAAGTAGTAAAATTACCTCCCTTATAAGAAGACCTCCCATTATAAGCCCTTCTGAGACATTGTCATTCTTCGTAAGTAGTAAAATTACCTCCCTTATAAAGACTCCCATTATAAGACTCCCTCCCACATAAGTCTTCGTAAGTTAAAATTACCTCCCTTATAAGACCTCCCATTTATCCCACATAAGAAGACTTCTTCGTAAGTATTAAAATTACCTCCCTTATAAGACCTCCCATTATAAGACTCCCCTCCCACATAAGACCCCGCTTCTCTGAGACATTGTCATTCTTCGTAAGTAGTAACATTACCTCCCTTATAAGACCTCCCATTATAAGACTCCCTCCCACATAAGACCTACTTCTCTGAGACATTGCCCTTCTTCGTAAGTATTAAAATTACCTCCCTTATCAAGACCTCATTTTGGATGATTTGTATTGAAGGTCTTTTAAGGGAGGTTCCACGGTAGATATGCCTCAACAGTGTCTTCAGAAAAGCACAAACAAACGCACAGAAGCAGACATGCACACTCACAAACGTACTGTGCACTTCGCTCTGACCCATAAACAATTATGCATGCTGTAAAACGCGTTTACAATCTGAGAGTGTGAACACATAATTATAGCTGGCACGCATGCATCGAAATATATATATACACAAAGAAGAAAGTTAAGCACCCCACCACTTTTTGGCTGTAGATGAGATGAAATCGAGATTTATTGCAAATAATCAATAAAGAATGAAACAACATTGATTGGTAAATGAAAGTTTGACTATCTGACTATAAGAAAACGCATAATTTAATGTATGGTTTTACAAATGCATTCTGATATTCTGAAACAAAAAGGGTTGTCATTTTCAATTTAAACAATACCATGTTTAAGTATCAATGTAACAGTTTCATATGGCTATATCAAAAGTTAATTATTGTGGGAAAACGTCACGAGGAGTGTCCAAAACTCATTTGGCAAATCAAAGTTCAGTAGCGTGTTTCCTCCCTGTGCCTGGATGACTGCTTCAACCCTGCTTATAACGGAATAATGGTAGCCTTGTAATAGCTAAGGGGTGCTTAACTTTTTTCTTTGTGTATATATATATAAAAACCCAAATGCAACAGAATGATTAATAAATTGTGAGATTTCATGATTCGAGTGCTTCCGTTGTTGGGAACGATCCCTGGTGTCTTTTAGCCAGTGTAAGCCAACAACAACAGCAGCAAGACATTGTTAAAGTGCTGTGCGAAATATTTCTAATAAAGTTAATCATCCTTTCTCACATTGCAAGCACATGTATACGAATACATGCACGCGTACACACTGACTTAGATATTCAGTCACAAAGACTCATGCACACGCACTTACACACACCCTTACACACAGACACACATACACATACACTCACGCACACACACACACACATATACATCACACACACACACACACACACACACACACACACCACACACACACACACACACACACACACACACACACACACACACACACACACACACACACACACACACACACACACACACACACACACACACACACACACACACACACACACACACACACACACACACACACACATGAATTATATCCCTATTATCACAAAGACTCGTGCACACAGACACTTACACACTTACACACACACACACACACACACACACACACACACACCACACACACACACACACACACACACACACACACACACAGACACACACAGACACACACACACAAACCCACACAGACTCACACACACACACACACACACACACACACACACACACACACACACACACACACACACACAACACACACAGACACACACACAGACACACACATACATACACACATACATACACACACACACACCACACACACACACACACACACACACACACTTATACACACACACACACACTTATACACACACACACACACACACACACCACACACATACACACACACGCATACGCACGCACACACGCGCACACACACACGCACACGCACACGCACACGCACACGCACACACACCCACACACACACACACACACACACACACACACACACACACACGCATTATATCCCCATTATCCCTATCTGGAAAATGTCAGGTCTCAAAAACTCGAACTTTGACAGCCAGCCAATCAGCTTACAAGTTTAAACTTTTGAAATTATAAAAATAAACTCATACAAGCACACACGCTCTTCGGCTCTCTCTCTCTCTCTCTCTCTCC
>CM065702.1:42688730-42691230 GCA_017654935.2 Phymorhynchus buccinoides | reverse complement strand
TAAACTACCAAACGATGTTTGTTTCTCTCAGTTGTTTATGCATTGAGTAGGTGTTCAATATCAAAATTAAACCAAACGCATAAGTTATTATGATTCGCACTATTCTTCTTCTTTGTTTAACCCATAAAGTAACAGCAGACAAGACAACTCAAGTCGGGTTTCTGTGAATTAACAAGGAATCTTTGCTCAACCATGAAAAATTAAAATCTCAATTTATGCCCAAATTCCATGATGTCTGTTTTCCCCATGCACTGTCATAAATGATCTCTCTCATTGTCAGTCTCTGTCTCTGTCTGTTTCTGTATCTCTATAGCTCTCTCTGTCTCTGCTTAATTGACGTTACAGCCTAAAACTCTCTCTCTCTCTCTCTGAGAGAAAGGATGAAGGTGCAGAGATGTGTGCTGTGGTGGATGGTTTGAAAGAGGAAATAAACAAAATGCATGAGGAGATAGACAGATTGGAGGAGTTCTCACGTAGAGACAATCTCCGTATGTTTGGTGTGGCGTCTGTTGTGAGTGGTGAGAGGGAGAGTTATGATGATTGTGCCAGAGCTGTGTGTGAGGCGTTGAATGGGGTGGATGGAAGAAAGGTATGGTCAGAGGAGGACATTGTGCGGGCTCACAGAGTGGGCCCAGAGAAGACAGGGGAACCTAGAACGATGATTGTAAAGTTTAGGAAATGGAAAGATAAGATGATGTTGATCACGAACAGAGATTATAGAGGGAAGCTTGAAGAAAAGAAACGAGTGAGAGTAGCCAATGATCTCACGTTCAGACAAAGACAGACAATCGAATCAGCGAAGAAATTAGGTAAGTCTGCATTCTTTGTCAAAGGAAAGTTAGTGGTGGGGGAATCTCGTAGACAGACTGACAGAGATGACAGAAGTTGGGCACAGGTGGCAAGGGGAGAGAGTACTAGAACAAGAAAAAGAAGCACCTCCCCCACCCCCCATGACACAGAGCAAAGACACTCCAGCACCCTTCTCCCTTCCCAAGAATCCCCAGCTGTTGCTAGCCTTGCCTCTCCTGCTGTTATGGCGAGTAACCCCAATCATTGCGGTCAGCAAATATCTAATGATAGTGCAATGAACCCGGAAGTGATTATTGCAGACTGCACGGACTCTGAGGCACGTGCAGGTGGCAGGTGTGAGGCAGAAAAAGCGTGCGTTTCAGGCAACTTGCGTGACAGTAGTCCCGGTATAGGAAAGCAAGCTGCAGGGGCACGTTCAAAGGCAAATGCGCACTCGGGAGCTAAAGAGAAGCAGACAGGGATTAGTACTTTCTTTAAAGGACAAGCACAACAGTTGAATAGACCCCAGGCTTCGGGAAACTCTCGCTCTTTGCGGTCAAGCACAAACACAGATAAATATGCCAGGCAAGGTTGTCAAGCTAAGGAAATAAACTTTCTTAACTACAATGTGGAAAATTTGTACAATAAAATTTCTGATGTTTCTTTTATGAATTATGTGAGTAATTTTGATATAGTTTGTCTAACTGAAACCTTTGTTGGTTCTTCGTTTGACTGGAGTTGTTTGTTTGCCGATTATGTAAAATTTGTTGCTCCTGCTAAAAAACTGTCAGTGCATGGTAGAAACTCAGGTGGAGTAGTATTACTAATCAAAAAATGTTTTGCTCAGTATGTTAGGGAAATTAAATTTGAGTGTGATAATGTTGTTGCTGTCCAGGTTAATAAATGCGTGTTTGGCGTTGATAAAGATGTCGTACTGATTGCTAGCTATGTTGTTCCTGAAGGAGGGCCAGCATATCGTGATAAAGAGTTAAAAGATGGCATTGTTATTGTTGAAGAACGTGTTTTGCAAACGATTGATTATGATAGTGTGCATATAATTGTGTGTGGGGATATGAATGCTAGGACGGGCAGGGAACAACCCAAAGAAGAACAAATGTTGAACTATGTACAGAATACAGATAATGATGATAGTGATGATGATGATAAAGATTTGTATTGCTTTAAACGTAGCTCTAAAGATGTAACTATCAATAACTTTGGACGTTCATTGCTGGATTTTTGTTTCCTGTTTGACCTTGTAATTATGAATGGTTCCTGTAATACTGATATAGAAGGAGAGTTTACTTTTGTGGCACCACAAGGGTGTAGCGTAATCGATTATTTTCTTGTATCAAGGGAAGTAACTTCATTCTGTAACTTAACTGTTAACGATTGTCTCTTTTCATGGCATTTACCTGTACAGCTGACTTGGAAGTATTGTTCTGTTGAGGAAGATGTTGTTTTAATGCCTCAGTTGGGTGAAGAACGAGTTGTGTGGTGTGAAGAGAGTGTACATGTGTTTAAAACTGAGTTAAATTCTAACGAGTTTAAACAGAGTATAGTTGAAGCTACCAATTGTTTGGATACAGATGTAAATAAATGTGTTGAAGTTTTTGTTAACGCCCTTTATGGGGCTGCTGCATGCATGGTTAGAACGATTGGTGGAAACATTAAAACTTCTAATGAATGGTTTGATAGAGAATGTGAGAAC
>CM065702.1:42651230-42653730 GCA_017654935.2 Phymorhynchus buccinoides | reverse complement strand
ATGCATTTGCACCACGGGAATAAACCTCTGTGATTTGTACCATAGCGTTTTAAGCGCTTTGGCTGTTGGAATGATCCCTGGAGTCTCTTAGCCAGGTCACGTCAACAACAACAACAACAACAACAAGAACAACGAGATATGGCTAAAAATAGATGTTCGGTTTTCAAGGTCATACGTCAAGGTCAAGGTCACGACGGCAAAATGGTTTACGCGGATCTCTTCCTATTAAGGTGGCACACCTCCACACAAAACGTGAAGCGATTCTGCCAACCCGTTCGGAAGATATCCTTGGGACAGACAGAACCCCCCCCAAAAAAAAGAAAAAATCCCCCAAACACAACTAGTTAACTAAAATACAAACCAGCCCATGACAAATTCCGATCACCTATGGTGACGGACAACAACAACAACAACAACAACAGCAACAACAACAACAACAACAACAACAACAACAACAGCAACAGCAACAACAACAACAACAACAACAACAACAACAACAACAACAGCAACAACAACAACAACAACAACAACAACAACAACAACAACAACAATTCCGTCAAGGAATGTGTCCGTTGTTGTACCTATTTCTTCCACTTTTACTTTGTGTTGTTTCGGTTTGAATCACAAACTTATTGGCAGATTGTGACGTTCAGAGAATCTCTTCTATATGAACGCATCTTGCTATCATTAATCAGCTTTCAAGTTATTAGTTCACCATTAGTTCAGGCGCTTTGATGTTTGATTTGGAAATGAATAGCCAAAAAAACCCGTCTGTTTTCATTAAGATAAGACGTTTCTCTGCATTCGTCTTTCTTTTTATGCAATGAACTTTTTTTATTTTATAAATCATTGAATGTGCATAAATTCATTTCATCATCAAACGCATTTTGTATAACATTCATTATTAGATATATGCATCAACATTCAAATAAACATCAATAAAATGGCCGCTACATTCAATGTTTTGTTTGTTTGTCTTTTTTGTTAGAAAGAGAAAGAAAGAGCAAAAAGAGAGGAAGAGAGAGACAGAGAGAAAGAGAGGGACAGAGAGGAAGACAGAGGCAGAGAGAAAGATAGAGGACAGAGAGAAAGATAGGGACAGAAATACACACAGAGAAGAAGCTAAAGTGAGCACCGCATAATCATATGTTACGTAAGCCATATCAATATATGTAGGAGAGAAGCAGTTTTGAATTAGGGGGAGTAGATGGTGAAATCGGATTAACCCTTTCACCGCCAATGTCGCATTTATGCACCACACTGATTTAACATCCACGTCACTACAAGGCATGACATTAGGATCTATTATCCAAGGACCTTCTCCTTTTCACAGGTACCTTGTTTTTTATACCTACCATTGTTACGTTACTCCAAAAGGTACTGCAGTCATTTTTTCATCTTCAAGGACCTTATGCTATTAATTTGGGGAGACAAGGAAAGGCCTAAATTGATACTATGTTATAGAGGGATTCACAGTATTGCAGATGCCAACTTTTCTTGACCCAGGTAATTTTGGCTGAAAAATTGCTGGCGGTGAAAGGGTTAACCCCCCCCCCCCCACACACACACAAAAAAGGACCACTTAAAGTGACAAAAGCATGTAGGTGAGATGCACAAACATTGATGTATAGGGATTCCAAGCTTGAACCGTTTCACCATAAGCCATATTGAAGCTTGCAATGTGTTTTTCAATATCATATTGGTATCTCATTATAGGAACAAACATCCTAAATACCGTCTTTCTTTTTCAGTCCCCGAGCCGAAGGTTCGGGAACTATTGTTTCTGTCTGATCCGTCCAGCGTGCCTCCGTCCGTCCGTCCATCCGTTCGTCCGTCCGGCTATTCGTCCGTTTTTCTAAAAACACTATTCAGTCTATCATCATCAAATTTGGTATACTAGTTTGCCAAGATGCAAGCTATCCACTGATGTATTTAGTTTTACATTAAGGTCAAGGTCGCGCCAGTTACGGGGTTCAAACCCCGAAACACATAATCGCTAATATCTCGCGAAGTTTTGCATGTATTTCAATGCAGTTTTTTCCACAACATTTCTTGATAAATGGTCTATAACACAGTTGTCATGAAGTTTTCTGTGCGCTCGTGTGCGCATGATCGCGCGCGCTCAAATCACGGGTCCGAACACACATGCGCCATGAAACAGCTTTGTAGCTCTGTGGTTGACGCTCTCTCTCTCTCTCTCTCTCTCTCTCTCTCTCTCTCCTCTCTCTCTCTCTCTCTCTCTCTCTCTCTCTCTCTCTCTCTCTCTCTCTCTCTCTCTCTCTCTCTCTCTCTCGATTTCGGAGTAGCTCGGCGATGCTGCGAGGGGACTTTGCAGCCGCTCGGCGTTGCACATGTTTGTCTTTCTTTTGTGTCTGTCCGTCTGTCCTCCCCAACTATCTCTGTGCTTTAATGCCTATTTCTTTCTCTCTCTTGTTTTTCTCTCTGTCTGTCTCGTCGTTTATGTCTCTGTCTGTCTTCCTTCTCTCTGTCTCTCCCTGTC
>CM065702.1:42633730-42641230 GCA_017654935.2 Phymorhynchus buccinoides | reverse complement strand
CCCTTGAGTGTGTGAAAAACACATTGACAAGGAAAGCATAGAAAGAATGTTTTATCTGGTCACTCACAGAATGCACAATTCCGAAGAGATTTGGAAGAACCTCCGTTCGTTTAAATCAAGCTGTTTGGAATGTCGTTCAAACATCACTTGTTTCCCTTTTTGGCTCACTCGTTTTGACGAAGTTAACACGAAGTGAGTCTATTATATGGTAGTTGTTCGGTTGTGTGTATGTGTGTGTGTGTGTGTGTGTGTGTGTGTGTGTGTGTGTGTGTGTGTGTGTGTGTGTGTGTGTGTGTGTGTGTGTGTGTGTGTGCGTGTGTGTGCGTGTGCGTGCGTGTGCGTGTGCGCGTGTGTGTGTGTGTGCGTGCGTGTGTGTGTGTGTGCGTGTGCGTGTGTGCGCGTGTGTGCGTGTGCGTGTGTGTGTGTGTGTGTTGCGTCCGTGGCCAAATCTCCAAACTTTAACGTTGGCATTTTCTCGGGAAATAGAAGGCATACATTGTTCAAACTTTGCATACACATATATGTTTATGCCCGCGTTCAAACAATACTGATTTGAATAATTAAATACTTAAAACAACACTGTAAACAGATAACAAACAGATAACATAGTTACACCCAGTGTTATCGTGTCAGCAGACGACGTAATTGCGTTGTCTCCTTTTCAGTCACAGGGCTTTTTTCAAATTCAAATTTGAACAGGTCACACGCTAAGGCAGGCTGATAATTCAAATTTGACCACCGACTGGTCGCGTCAGTTGAGCAGAGTAGATAGGCCTATTAGCCACTCGATCTGCAGATGCGCCTGTGTGATGACCTACAGTGTTTGAGCACTGATCCCTGCTCCTAGCTGTAAGTAATCTAAGCCAGTGTTTATTGTTTAATTTGTTTTACCTACAAACTGTTGTTTTACATGTTGTTTAACTTAATCAGTGATCTAACCTTGTCACTGTACTCCTTTTACGGAACGGGAAAACTGTGCTATTCCCGTCACCGAACCATTGTGACGTCAGTTTATTCATAAACTAGGTGCTAGGCCTATGTTGTCTAGAGACTGACAATTATAACATTCTGATTGTTCTGTTCCATCCTCACATCCACTCGTGTGTGACGAATTTACTGTGTAAACAATGAAGGGGCACTTTGCCTACATTCTGTTTAAAGGCCTAACTTGCTCATTTCCATGCTATCAATATTATTGATCTAGGCTTATACCATGCTATGATGTAGGCCTACTTTGCACTATTTAATTCATAGGCCTACTATCAGGTTGTGTGCTAGGCCTAGTGTGGTGTTGTGTTAATACTGCTACTATAGTATTAATAACTAAATAAGGCATTCTCTTTTGATTGAGTTTCTTGCTACTTCAATGATAAACTCTCAATAGGGCTACATTTGTCTTTAGTCAGTTTTCCACTTAAAACTGATCAGCCTACTTTGATGAGTAGTCTATTTTTTAGCAACATAGCATCTGATGATGTCAGTGTTACAATGCTTGGTTTGGGTTAACTCACATGAACTCAAATGTTTGTGTATGAGTTAAGCAAGCATAGGGTCAGGTAAAACCGGCCTATGTTATGTTTCCAAACCCCAGCTAGGCTTGTGTCAGTGTCAGTTTAATCATGTTATTAAAGTCATACAGTGAGCTCCTTCTACTGCTGTGACTGTCTATTACCTCATGTTATTTTAACATTGAGTGCTATGGCACAAGGCCTACAATCATACCTAATCATTGTTATTTCTTGTTTATATTTATGCTGGTATATTTTGTATTGTTGCAGGATGTATTTGCTGCACTGTCTTCTTTAGTCTTTCCTAGTGAATAAACAAAGTCAAACAACTGTCTGGTTTCCTCTATATGTTCCTGGTCTGTGCGGAGTGTGCCTATCTTCACCCTCCAATCCTTATCCCTCATCAACTCCTCCCTATCCTTATCCCTTAACCCCTTACCACCCCACCACATAACATTTTAGATTAGTGGGTTAGAGAGTATTCAACAGGCAACATGACTTAAGAAACTCATCAACACTGAAAGCCTCGATAGCTCATTGGTAGAGCGTCTGTCTCTCATGCCAATGGTTCAGGGTTCGATTCTCGGCAAGGCACATTTTTAAAAATAGTTATATCCATTAACGATAGTTGAATGTGTACTTTAAATACCCGCGTCATATTTACGACCCTCCATCTCAAAGTCATTATTTTTTGCACCCCCCCCCCCCCCGAGTGAGCCTTGAAGGCTTTGCCTCTTGTTATTATTTGAATCTATTTTGTGTATTTGTTCAATCGGATGCACTCTGATAACCAAAAAAATGAATTATTTATTTGAAATAAAAGTACATTTATTGATTCTATATTAGAAGGCTAAACCATTCTTCAGTAAGTCTATAGTCGAGAAGGAAGCAGTCTCTAAATAGCCTAGGACATGATCATTTACAATGTTGTTTTGCTGGACATTCATTTCTAAGTGATATCGGTAGTATGAGGCTTAACAAGTATTGAGGTATTAAGGTAAGTGCTAAGGTATGGGATCGCCTCTGTTAACTTGATCAATGAAAAGATATAACCGTTTAAAGATACATACCGTTGAATTCATTTTCTAGTCCATTTAGAGACTGCAGGGCCGGACCAACTGATTCGTAAGGGGTTCACTGGGGGGTCCAGGCAGCTGCATAGGTTCTGGGTTGAGGGGCAATACCCTTTTGGGGGCCCAGGGGACAAAGTCCCCGGAAAATCCTGCAATTTAGTGATTAATAAAACAAAATTCGAGTCATTTTCTTACTGTTCACCCTCGTATGAGGTACGTCTTGGGGCAGGGCCTCGGCTTAAGGCTGTGTCAGACCAATTGACACAGGCTAGAACACCAAGGCTACATCAACATGTTGTTATGCTACCCATGTATAGTTATGTGGGGGTCGTCTTTAGCCATGACCAGCTCCTAGCGTAACATCATCCGTCTCCACCCCCCCCCCCCCCCCACCCCTTGGCGGAGTTGCCGGAGAGAAGCCATTTTGGATGGGGTGGGTGGAGGCCACTCAGAGTGGCTGAAGCTTTTTCTTCTTTGTAGTGCAGTAAAAGAAATAACATTGGAGCTATTTCCTTTGTTGTGAGCGAAACTCCTTCTGGTAAACTGCTTAAGATTATTTTAAAAAAAAAGAACTAAATAAAAAGGCTTGTATTGTGGATATTTCGTGCAAACGATTTGGTTTAAACTCAGGCAGCCATTAGAAAAGAGAAGACACGCGCCTTCTTTTTGAAGGCACATGCCTTCTCTTTCACTGAAACAATGTGACTTCCAGCACCTCCGCCAAGGAGGAATCGCCGATTTGACGGTTTGATTTCTGAGAAACAAGAGCAAAGTAAGTGTTGCGATTTCTCTAAAGGGTGTTTGGTTTCCTGATGATCTCGACGTGTTTCTTGCAAAAAAACCGCATCCGTCAGGGTGCCCCTTTAAGGGACGGTGTAAATGTCGTTGCGGCATAGATGTCGCCGCAGCCTCGCCCTAGGGTGACGCAACATCCACCTCATGCTCAAATTTGAGTAGGTATATAAACCACGGGTGACCTTGTAAGCTGGTAAAACAAATCTTTTGATTGGGTGACACTTTGGGCTCAATACTTTGACTGAGAACTGATTTGATTTGAAACATGTACTTACGTATTAGGTATTTTTGGTATTTGGAATATTCAAGTAACGGAGACTTATCTCTGTGAAATTCGGGCTGCTCTCCCATGGAGAGCGCATCGCCGCAAGCGCAGCGCCTACTCAACTTTTTTGTTCGGGGGGCTGAGGAGTGTGGGCAGACTTGGGAAACCTAGCTATCAATTTGGCCATACCAGGCAGCGGGATTTCGACCTGCTCTTACCGAATTTCAACTGCCGTGGGATTTTTACTGCGGTGAAGCGCACGGGTCAGACTAGCTTTAAGTCCCCATCCGAAGGACTCGACGTTCAGTTCGATTGTCCTGTCGAACTAGAAAGAAAGGGCGAGGCGGGTTTGGGGCTGTTTTGAACCTATGATTGCGAATTGGGCAAGATTCGTACTGGATCCATTTGGGTTTTGGTATTTATATGTGTGTTGTGTTTTTTCTTGAGTTTTCCCCCTTTTCACTTTATAATAAATGTATTGTTCATTCACTCTTGTCTGGGGAGTGTGTCTGGGGAGTGTGTCTGGGGAGTGTGTCTGGGGAGTGTGTCTGGGGAGGTAGTTAGGTGTTTTTAACCCTTTCGCAATATTGCAAATTCCTCTGTGACATGCAACATTAGGGCTATCCTGACATCCCAAAATGATGAAAGTAGGGTCTTCAGATAACAGACCCTGATTCGATGCTTTTTAATGACATGGCTGTTAAACCATTGTGGTGCTAAACTGCGACATTGGCGGTGAAAGGGTTAACTACGTCTTACGATCTTGACATGTATGTGAAGAACAATAACATTTAAAAAAAGAAGAAATTTAAAAAGAAAAGAACCCACAGGTCCGCCTGAGAAACAAAAGGATATGAATTTGTTGTGTGTGAAAAGACAGAGACATAACTATACAGAGTTAACCCTTTCACCGCCAAAGTCGCGTTTTAGCACCACAGTGATTTAACACCTATGTCACTAAAAGGCATCGAATTGGGGTCTATTATCCAAAGACCCTGTTGTCTTAGTTTTGGGAAGTAAGGATAGACCTTATTATATATATGTCACAGAAGAATCCACAATACTGCAGATGGATTTTGTTCTCTACCCAGGTAAATGTAATGGCAATTTGTGGCTGAACAATGGCTGGCGGTGAAAGGGTTAAAAAGACAGATGTACCTTAAAGCTAAAGGGGTTAAATATCAACGGAAAAAGGGTTAACTAGTAGGCCAAAGCAAAAGCCGCAGCGAAGGGAATTACAAACAGGCAACGGAAAACCAAAAAGATAACATAGCAACAAATAAAAACCGAAACAAAAAGCCCGAATCCAATTTCATAGATAAGAAATTGCAATAGCAAACAAACAAAGAAATAAACAAACAAGCCATATACAAGGAAATACCCACCAAGCAATAACTAACACACACACGCGCGCGCGCGCGCGCACACACACACATACACATACACACGCGCGCGCGCACACACTCACGCATGCATACATAGAATCTTCAACGTTATGAAGTTGGCTGCCTAAGCAGAAGAAGAAGAAGAAACGCGCACGCGCACGCACACACACACACACACACACACACACACACACACACACACACACACACACACACACACACACACACACACACACACACACACACACACACACACACACACACACAGACACACACACAGACACAGACACACACACACACACACACACACACACACACACACACACACAGACACACACACACACAAACACACACACACACACACACACAAACACACACACACACAAACACACACACACACACACACACACACACACACACACACACACACACACACACACACACACACACACACACACACACACACACACACACACACACACACACACACACACACACACACACACACACACACACACACACACACACACACACACACACACAGACACACACACACACACACACACACACACACACACACACACACATACACACACACACACACACACACACACACACACACACACACACACACACACACACACACACACACACACACACACACACACACACACACACACACACACACACACACACACACACACACACACACACACACACACACACACACACACACACACACACACACACACACACACACACACACACACACACACACTCACGCACGCACGCACGCATACACACACAGACACTCGCACGCACACACACACATACACACACATACACACACACACGTGTGCCCTGACAAATAAGACATCCAAAGACAGAAAAAAAGAGAAAAAAAAGAATTCAGCTTCTAAGAAAGCAAGATAGAGAAACATGGCAACTACTGTGTGGGATGGGACACGATATTCAGAGTTATCGTTCTTTGCCTTTCCCTGACGCTTCTCAAGAGTTACTGTTCTTTTCAGCAGAGTTTTAGGATTAGTTATTAAGGAGACGCTTCTTCGCCTTCGTCGATCTCTAAGACAGTTTCCCCGTCAATTATGAGCGCAGATGTATCATGCTGCCGTTATGCGCCTAACTGAGAAGTAGTTGGGCCCGGCAAGTCGAGCTTCGGCTGGATAAAATCTAATGTATGAGTTCCTTGAAAAAAGGCAGGAGAATGGAACAGTTATGCAGAAATATAGCAGATGACAGTAAGCAAAGGGAAAAGGTAGAGTCAAAGAGAGGGATAGATTAGAGGAAGTTACAAGCACAGAACTTCCAGAAGGTGGGGGAACTATTTGTACGAAAGACCCACCCACCCCCGGTACCGCACGTGGGGTGGGTGGGGTAGGGGTGGGGTAAGGAGACGCAAAGGGAGGCTATAGTACTGTCTCATAATTCGGTCTTTTGGGGTTATCTTTCTCTACTGTCTCGTTTTGAAGTCGGTTTGGGGTAGTTCCGGTTCAAAAATAGAATTAAAAAACGGAAGTCACCTACCTTAAACAACAACTATATTTTGTTCTTGTCTTCAAGTCTTGGGGTATTAATGTGGTCGTATCAAGTCAACAAATAAGAACATAACTGTTTATAGTCAACGAATGTAAGCACTTTAAGAAAGAAACATGAAACAGGACTTAATATTATTAAATCTCCAAACTGATAACTGAGCAATTAAACACCCCTCCATTACAATTACGGAGCAGCCATGCCGTGTTTACAGCATTTTCTAACCGGAACTAAGCGTCCTAACGGGCACAGAACTCGTCCGTCACTTCCGTTTTCATTTCGCAACAGTGCTATAGCAGACATGTCATCAGACCCAATTGAAATGAGAGCAAAGCACATGCATACTATAACAAACAGAGTTGATTTTGTGCAATCAGAAAACAAAACACATGCACAAACATAGGCAAACATATTGAAGACCATACAAGAAGTGCGGATAACTGTGGCATTTATTCCACACACAAAAAATTCGAAACAAAATCATATAACAATGTATACTGACAGGCAGAAGTTCCGCACACACGCATTGCAAACATCATCAAAAATGTAAATCCGATTCAAAATTAATGTTACTTTGGGTAATCCTAAATCATGCTGTGTGTACAATTGCATGATTTAGGATTACCCAAAGTAAAATTAATTTTGAATCGGATTTACATTTTTGATGATTTTTGCGATGCGTGTGTGCAGAACTTCTGCCTGTCAGTATAGTATAATACAAAAAAATCGGGACTTTCCTGGTATTGCAGTACCTCAAGGATCGTCCCACTATATATATATAATTAATAATGTCCCATATATATGACCCAGCACCACGAAAGGGACATTAACCCCTTCACTGCTGAGCCCAGTTCCGGTTCCGGGGCAACTATTTGCCAAGCCGTTTTAGGTTGCCGAGTCTATCGCAAAACTTTCTGAAT